>BSBK01008753.1:2325000-2925000 GCA_027943335.1 Chamaecyparis obtusa
TAAGTGATCTTGGATGCCACTTGTGGGCCCCGACGCTTATTGCAAGTCACTCCCATCTATACACCTAAATAACCTACCCTAAGCTCATAAGTCATAAAATATCTCATAAATCATATAAAGCATGACAATCAATTTCAGTTACATAAAAGATAACTAGAACTCACATTGGTCCTCAAACCATAATCTCACAAGTACAAGTTGATCCTCAAACCATAACATGAAATAACACACCCTCTCAAAGAGTTCCCAAAATAATGAGCTTAAAAAATCAGGTTGGGTAAAAATAATCGTGACCAAGTCAACATTACAAAAATACTAAAAATGCACATGTCACATAGAAGACAAACCCCTCCAAGCCTCTATATACCACTCCTAAAGGCAACGTAATTTCCCCAAATAAACAACATCAAACAAGGCAATAGAATAAACCGAGTAGTCAAACCATAACATAGGTCTCATTTGTTTAAGAACAATCAATTTTGTTTATTAAAGTCTAGTTTGACTTATTAAGAAAATGTTCATATAAAATCTCATGCATATATACTTTTTAAATAAGTATTTAACTAAAATCTCCATGCATATCAAAACACCATGTATTTAATAATAAAATAATGTTATTAATTTTCTAAATATAAATATAAATGAAAACATTAATATTAAAACCCACATTTTAAAAAAATCAATTAATCTTTATTATTATTTTTTAAAAATAAATAAATAATAATAATTTTTATTTTAAATCCAAAAATTAATAAATAATAACTTTTTTATTTTTTTAATAAATTTTAAATCTAAAAATTAATAAATAATAATAATAATAATATTTTTAAAAAAATCCAAGAATATATATATATAATAGATTTCAAAAGTCCAAATACATACTACTTTCTTTTAATTCTATAAAAAAAGATTATGCCCATATGCAAATATTTTATATCATTTTAGTTTGATTTAATTCTTATGGTTTCAACAACAAATACAAAAAATATATATCCGAATTAATTTCAAGTTTTCCCTATTGTTCTTCAAACAAATTCTAGGTTTTTCACAAAAGAAATTCAATGAGCAATTCAAACTGAAAACAATGAAAAATCAAACAATAATCCACAATCCAAATAAAACCATAACTTTCAATAATCAACTCTAGTCACAAAGTAGACAATCTTTTCAAAAGAACAATAAACATAGGTTTTCAAACCCTACCTAAAATCCCCCAACTGAATACACCAAATAAGGCCAAATCGAAGACTCCCAAAAATCCAAGCTTTAAAATAATTCTTCAACTTCCAAGCTTTGCAATTCTCCAAAACCTAATAGACGTAATAGAATAATAACCCAAAAACCCTAATATAGAAAACCTGACAAGCTAGGTTTTCAAAACATGCAACTCCAAAAACAATATGAACTCCACTCGAAAGTAATAAAAGAATAACTTAACTTGAAATCACTGAAATAAGAACTTAACTCTTAACCTTGTTTTTCTCAAACTCTTATACATGATTAATTTATAATTTTAATAATAAAATATACATTTTTCCAATTAACAACTCATAACTCAACTTTAATTTAAATTCATATTTCACTTAATTAAATGTACAAATTAAATTATATTTAATATTTTAATTTACTAATTTAATATTTATGATATCTTAATAACATGAAACTTGATAAATAATTACCAATTGATATTATCCATGCATTTAAATTTTAATTTTAATTTAATATGTAATGACATCTCCATTTTCCACAATTAGACTTTTAATTAAGTCTTTTTAATTAAAAAAAGGTATTTAATTGATTCTCAATGATGAAATCTCCTTATATTTAATATTTTCATATTCATAAGATATAATTATTCTAATCTTATAATTAATCTTAATTTAATTATTTTAACCAAATAACCATACAAAAAACCCACATGACTTACAACACATGAAAATCAACTAACTCAACTAACAAACAAACTCAAGGAAAGGGCTCACGAATTTATGTCACCTTGAGGAATTTATATACGTAGAAAAATAGATACTTGTCCATTATTCCAGGACAATCAATGGCTTGGGTTGGGATTGGACCTATATGTTATCTCCCCTCTCTTACCATTGAGATATTGTGATAGGGCACACTCATCCTAACAATTTAAGGAAGTCGATGCATGGTACCTGAAATCCTGCATAAAAGATAAGCATGTACATACATGTATAAATATATAACAGACAATGGTAGGGATTGTCCGTTCATGTGAATCTCACAAGCAAGTAACTACAACTCCATCCCTCAACCACATCAAGCACGTCAAACATAAAATTAAAACATACATGCTAACCATATGCGTGCAAGTATGGGGTTAGTATAGCCATTAATATAAATAACATCATAACATGTAGAAAACCTTCATGAAAATAACTATAAATGTAACTATAAACACATGATATCAAACACCATCCAATGGCTTATATATCAAATCAAATATAAAGCCATACATCAATAACCTAAATATCACATAATTAACCAATGCACACATACAAGTGGCCTAAAATATTTTGACAATAAGAATGTGAAAAGAAAACTATAGGAGGGGTATTACATCCACCTCCCCTAAAAGTAGGCTTACTCTTGGAAGCCTATAAACAAATAGGAATACAAATCCCATAATCTCGATGTGTCATATCAAGTCATAAAAGACTCCATACGCAGGTCTCATTAGACTCTTCCCTGCTCCATGATATGAACTCTTAGGATCATTCCCTTCTGCAAACACACTATGGAATCTACCAACATCCCCAACTATAGGCTCAAAAGCTACTGGCCTCTATCCTGAAAATGGTATTGTACACTGGGGACAATTAGTCTCTTTGTGACCAAATTTTCCACAAGAAAAACTACCATTACCTCTACCAAATCCTTCCCCAATAGAGGGTGCACTAGATTTTTGAATGCTTTCTCATGTAAACTCTTGATGGATACTTTGTTCAGGTTGAATAGGCTAATTGTGCCTGAACTGTAGATTGCTACAAAAGTTCCTAGACTATGAACCACCTCCCTGAGTAGGAGGAGAAGTTCTCCTCTGCTAAAGGTTCTAATTACCTTGAGAGAAGGTAGAAGGATTCCTTGAGTTCCCATCTCCTTGAGACTAATTAATCTTAGTCCCTAAAATAGGACCACTAGATTGAACACTAATATGTCCACCATGACCTCTAGCCAAGTTCACCTCTGCCAATGTAGCCTTAATGACTTCTTCCCTGAGATTCTTAGGCTTGAAAACTGTAACACCCCTAATGATGCAATAATTAAGTCCTCTAATGAAATGTTGTACCATCAATGGTGACTTGTCACTATAACCTGCATATGGCTTGAGCTTGATGAAATGACACTCCTACTCCTAGACAGTCAGTTAATTAACGCAAATTGTGGAACTCATCTATGCATTGTTGTTGTCACTGGTCAGATAGAGATCATTCCCCAAATTTCTTGAGAAATAACTCTCAGGTGACATTCTCCGTGCTAAGTTCAATTTTTCTTTTCTCTATCTTCCACCAAGTAGTTGAAAAACCTTTGAGATGCATGATGCACATTTCACCCCGACATTGGTATCAAATTGTTACATAGAAAAACATTGATGCAATTTTATAATCCATGTCTCTACTTCAAAACCTGTACCAAGACCATCAAAGGGTGGAGGTTGTGATCTAAGGAGGTCTCTCATTTGGTTAGCCTTCACAACCCCCTAATCAACTGTAATGTCCCTCCTCCTAGGACTCCTATATCTCTATCTCTCCTCATTCTCAAAATGGTGTGACTCATCCTACTCAACCCTATTATAAATAGATAGACATTCCAAAATAGTCTAAAGTATCTACCTAGCATTCGACTCCTGTGACTCACCATGTTGTTCTCCATTATTCTCTCTCCTATTTCCCTCATGCACACTCTCAACTCTACGACTCACAGGAGGGCTCTAAAGCCTACTCCTTCCACGTCCTCTAACACTTCCTCCACTACGGCCCCTACCAATAGATCTATTCTTAGTAACCATATTTCTTACAACATCCAAATGAAAGAATGATATTTTAAAACAACCCAGAAATAATAAAGACATGAAGTATAGTCATAAAATAATAGTCTGAAATACAACAGTGTTATGTCTAAGTTTTTGTTTCAAGTTTTCAAACTATTAGACATCTAATGGGCATACAAATTCCCAGAGTATAAACTCAAGCTCTGATACCAAGTGTAATGCCCTATTAGGGAACCCAAGAGAATTTAACCTAAAACATGTTTCTATGTTTATAGGATAATTTTTTTCTTAAGAGTTTACAATCAACAAGTACATTAATGAGCAAGCAAAATAGTGTAATACAAAACATAGTCATAAATTAACTCAACACATAGATTAAAATTCCCAAGGGTTCCTTAATGTAGAATTACTCATAAGTTAATTAATCTACTAAATACAATAACAATATACAATCTCCACCTAATGTAAATGAATAACAAGTACAACATCATATAAATGAAACGTGGATCTACAATTTATATCATACGATATACACAATGAACCATCATCCACTGCACAAGTCGCGGGATATGCGGTAACCAATCATATACAAGGTACATGACAATATTTTGAAAGATAAGAGAAAGTCTCCAATAATGATGAATAAGGAAGAAGGTAACAACAACAAGGATCATCCAACACATGTTCAAGAATGTTAGAATCTCAATGGTAAAAGAAACACTACCATCTGACCACATGGAACCAATAATTCCACTCCCACCATGCTAAGGAGATAACATCAAACCCCACTTGTATAACAATATCACAACCAATCACGAGGTAGAATTAAGCATGGGATCCTGAAAGATCTCTACCTCAAAGGGTACAACTCAATTGCAAAGGTATACAAACTAATCTAGAGGAAACCAACTCATGTAGGAAACCTAAGATGTATATAAGGAAGTGTCATCACATAGGTCTAACCCTTGGTTTTTGTCCTGGAAGCCTCTCTGGACCTCGTTACTCAAGTGACCATATGCAGCATCATTAAACCTCTCGTACGGACAAAGCTACTAATCATGCAAGACCTCAATCAAGAATATTCTCCCACTCCCATCCTAGTCAAGACCTCAATCAAGTACTCAGGTATAGGTGAGGAACATATCTTATTAATTCATTTTAAAGCCCCCTATTTAATGTAACATGTTATCACTTTATTAATTTACTTACAATAAGTGATCATGGCAATAACTTATGGGCCCTGATGCTTATTGCAAGCCACTCCCATCTATACACCTAGATAATCTACCCTAATCTCATAAGTCATAAAAATATCTCATAAATCATATAAAGCATGATAATCAGTTTTAATTTCATAAAAGATAATTGGAACTCACACTGGTCCTCAAACCATAATCCCACAATTACAAGTTGGTCCTCAAACCATAACATGATATGACACACCCTCTCAAAGAGTTCACAAAATAATGAGCTTAAGAAAGTAGGTTGGGTAAAAATAATCGTGACCAAGCCAACATTACAAAAATACTGAAAATGCACATGTCACTTAGAAGACAACCCCCCCTCCCTTTAAGCCTATGTATACCACTCCTAAAGGTAACGTAATTTCCCCAAATAAACAACATCAAACAAGGCAATAGAATAAACCAAGTAGTCAAACCATAACACAAGTCTCAGTGGTGTAAGAACAATCAATTTTGTTTATTAAAGTCTAGTTTGACTTATTAAGAAAACATTCATATAAAATCCCATGCATATATACTTTTTAAATAAGTATTTAACTAAAATTTCCATGCATATCAAAACACCATGTATTTAATAATAAAATAATGTTATTAATTTTCTACATATAAATATAAATAAAAACATTAATATTAAAACTCGCATGTAAAAATAAAAATCAATTAATCTTTATTATTTATTTATTTTGAAATAAATAAATAATAATATTTTATTTTATTTTTTTATATTTTTATTTTAAATCTGAAAATTAATAAATAATAATGATAATTTTTTTTATTTTAATATAATATATATAATAGATTTCAAAAGTCCAAATACATATACATTTATTTTTCCATTGGTTTTCTAATTCATGATTTAATATTTTTCATATATATATATATATATATATATATATATATATATTCTTTACTACTTTCTTTTAATTCTATAAAAAAAGATTATGATCATATGCAAATATTTTATATCTATTTTAATTTTATTTAATTCCTAGGGTTTCAACAACAAATACAAAAAAAAACTTAACTGAATTAATTTCAAGTTTTTCCCTATTGTTCTTCAAACAAATTTTGGGTTTTTCACAAAACAAATTCAACAACCAACTCAAACTGAAAATAATGAAAAATCAAACAGTAATCCACAATCCAAATAAAACCAAAATTTTCAACAATCCATTCCAATCACAAAGTAGACAATATTTTCAAAAGAATGATAAACATAGGTTTTCAAACCCTACCTGAAATCCCTCAACTGAATACAACAATTAAGGCTAAATCAAAGACTCCCAAAAATCTAAGCTTTAAAAATATTTCTTTAGCTTTCAAGCACCACAATTCTCCAAAACTTAATAGATGCAATAAAATAATAACCCAAAACCCCCTAATATAGAAAACCTGATAAGCTAGGTTTCAAAACATGCAACTCCAAAAATAAGATGAACTCCACTCAAAAGTAATAAAATAATTACTTAACTCAAAATCACCAAATTAAGAACTTAACTCTCAACCTTGTTTTTATCAAACTCTTCTGCATGATTAATTATGATTTTAAAAATAAAATATGCACTTTTCCAATTAACAACTCCAAACTCAACTTTAACTTAAATTCATATTTCACTTTATTAATTAAATGTGCAAATTAAATTGTATTTAATATTTTAATTTACTAATTTAATATTTATGCCATTTTAATAATATGCAACTTGATAAATAATTACCAATTGATATTATCCATGCATTTAAATTTAATATTTAATGACATCTCTAATTTTCATAATTAGACTTTTAATTAATTATTTTTAATTAAAAAAAGGTATTTAAGTAATTCTTAATAATTAAATCTCCTTATATTTAATATTTTCATATTCATAAGTTATAATTATTGTAATCTCATAATTAATATTAATTTAATTATTTTAACCAAATAACCATACAACAAACTCACATGACTTACAACACATGAAAATCAACTAACTCAAATAACAAACAAACTCAAGGGAAGGGCTCACGAATTTAGGTCACCTTGACAAATTCAGATAGGTAAAAAATAGATACTTGTCCATTATTCCAAGACAATCAATGGCTTGGCTTGGGATTGGACCTGTATGTTATATCCCCTTTCTTACCATTGATATATTGTGATAGGGCACGCTCATTCTGGCAATTTAGGGAAGTCAATGCCTAGTACATGAAATCCTGCATAAAAGACAAGCATGTACATACATGTATAAATATATAACAGACAACAGTAGGGACTGGTCGATCGTGTGGATCTCACAAGCAAGTAGCAATGACTTTGTCCCTTAACCACATCATGCATGTCAAACATAAAAGTAAAACATACACACTAACCATACACATGCAAGTATGGGGTCACTAAAATCATAAATATAAATAATATTATAACATGTAGAAAACCTTCATGAAAATAACTATAAATGTAATTTTAAACACATGATATCACACACCATCCAATGGTTCATATATCAAATCAAATATAAAGTCATACATTAATAACCTAAAAATCACATAATTAACCAACACACACATACAAGTGGCCTAAAAGAGTTTTTCAATAAGAACATGAAAAGAAAACTATAGGAGGGTTATTACACAAAGAAAGAAAATAGAGAAACCAGCAAAGGAAGCTCCAAGTTTTTACTCTCAAGAGGTTGCCCAATTAGGTATTTCACTTAGTTGAAGACAAGTGAGAAGGTCTCAATTATATCAGAACCAAAGTATGAGGATGTTGATGAGGAAGATCAAATCCAACATGTTGATTCATTACAAATTGCCAATATTTTCAATCAGAGTGGTGAAGTAAGTGAAATCATTTTCATCTTTCAGGAAACGTTGCATCAGCTGGTCAAATGCTTTTCATTTTTCCATCTCTTTGTATTTTCCTATAAGCATGTGCATCATTGCAATCTAAAGAGAAAAGGAAAATACTTCAGCCAACCAGTAAATGGTTTCATTTAGCATGTATTGATGCTGGTTAGGCTGGAGTAGGTTAGTTTTTAATTTTTCCTAAGTTTTGTCAAGCACAATTAAGATAGTTTATGTTTGAGTTTTCTCATTTTTCAATAAGTTTTCCAAGTTCAAAGTCTATTTGAGTCACAATAGAAAGAGTTTCATTTTTGTCAACAATCTTCATTTCACTAAATCTACACATACAATTTACGCTAGTAAAACGTGTTTCACTAAAATAAATCATACATCCACATTCATTAAAATGAGGGTGGTTTTCAACAGTCAAAAATAATTTTTTAGTCATGCTTCAAAAAAATTTTGAGTGTCTGCAAGAACTAAACAATCCTTACTTAATGATCATGCATACATCAATGATTTGTGATCATGAAGTTATGTGTTGCAGTATCACAAATCATGAACATAAACACAATCATTAAGGAAGGATTATCTTGTAGTCACAGTCTAACTCTCAAGTGGTTAACTAACTCTATGCATAATGGATTGTTAGAGGCTATTGGTCTTCATGTCTAGCAGGCAGACATGTAGCAAATGTCGCCAAGAATGTTACCAAATTTTCACTCCTGGTTCAATTCAAGGAGAACCATAGTGTTTTCAAATTAAAATGGTACATTCACATTATGTTCTTTCAAAATCAATGTAGTAATTTCAAAAGATTAAAACAATTTTGAAATCATTACATTTTATGGAAATAAACACAACATAGAAGATTTCACAATCTTTTCTAAAATGTAATATTTATTCATTAAAGTATTGTACATCTTTTTCTCTCGCATAGATCGTGAGAGTAGCCTTTGCTTATTCGATACAAAAAAGAACAAAAATACATGAATAAGTCAATGATAATGAGGAGAATAGGGAACCAATCATTACTTGTTATGAGTGGTTAGAATTTCCCTTCATCTAGTTGTCTGCACAAGGTGTCTTGGTCCTAGTTTTCCCGAGTGTTGTGTCCTGCATTTGTAAAAACAATAGGTTAGATCCAAGGGATCTAAGAAATGATAAGCTTCCTATTCTACATGATCATCTTCCTATGCATATATTATATGGTCATCTAAATCCATCATGCCATCAAGAGTCATGTATCTAAAATAAGCATCTATTTTACCTAACATGTTTTCTTTATGTGTAGTTACAGGTGTCTATCATGTAGCAGGTGGGGTAAAATGTTAGAAAGTAAAGTCCACCAAGATAACTGAGAGGGGGGGGGGGGTGAATCAGTTATCTGATAATTATAACCTTTATCAACTTCAACAGCATTTAACCATATAAGCAATGTAATTAACAACCAAAGAAAGATATTCATACACAATGACACAAGATATGTTGACTAGGGAACCTCTTGATCAAAGAGTAAACCCCAGTGGGAATGTTGCCCATAAAAGATGCGCTAATATGAATATTCCTTGTGAAAGGATGGGCTCTATTAAGAGTCTTATGAAATACATTCAATACATATGAGTCCCTGTTAGGAGACTTTGAATCCCTCCTAAAAGATTCTAACTATGTTAGGAGTTATGGAAGACAGAAGGACCCGCTGCCCAAACAGCTTCAATGGCAAGATCACTGAACACACTGTCCAACTGATCTCTAGATTATTCAATAGAATAATATCAAACTATTATTGATCTCAACAATATGTTACCTCTTCTCTAACTATGCCAAACCGCACTCATTGCTACACCAGATCTTAATTTCATATATTTGTACCTCGCATGTCCTCTTTTACAAATTTTCTTTCACAACTTCATTCACTTCATCATTACATTCATATCCCTATTACAACAAGGAAAAATATTCCTTCCTTTATACCACACTCAAGTAATTACAAATGAGTCAGCATCCAATTACAAAATAAAAGTTTCCACATGTTACATCAAAAATACACAAAATTGTCGGCTTCCAATTAGAATAACTCTTCATTGGTGTGACCTCAAAGTTTGTGCTATCATCCACATCACTATCAACATGTCTTCAACTGCTCTCTAACTGCGCAAAACCAGATTCCATCTTGATTAGGAGATATCATCTAATTTCCACAAACCACTACTTAGGAACACTGCCTGAATATTGCTTCCACCAAAATGCTCATAACTTCCATGAATAAATGAATTACTATCTGCACTCTTAACCATGAACATATAACATAAAAAAGATTAAATCCTCAACATCGCATAGCTCTATCTTCAATATCCCATGTGCGCTAATCCAAACATTGTCTGCTCCTCTGCAAATCTCAATAGATCATTGTGTTGACATCAATGACAATCTCAGTCATGAATGCAACAACAACTGCTACAAAATGGCTGCCAATACTCCCATAGGATATATTCAGCATTCATTCCTAACAATCTCCTCCATTGGCATTAATGGCAACATAGATGAAAAACATTTAATGTTCCATAAATCCAACACTGCAACATTACTGCTATGAAAAATACTTCAAGTCCTCTTCATCAATCAAATCTTGTTTCGTTTTCCTATTCAATTCTCTCCAATAGATGGTACAAAAGGTTTTTCATGTACACTTCTCCTCCATTGACATCAATGATAGAAATTTCATAATTATGTCAACAACAACTCCAATGTCAAAAGACATTGTTCAGAAAATACATTCACTAGAGTCCTCATGACTCAGCTCATATACACATACTCCCCCATAGAGGAAATACCAACATCCTATCCAGAAGAAAGATAAGGCTCATATACCACTAGACAGATGCAACAATCTGCATCACTTCTCAAAGATAGGCTGGGGCATAACCCCAAGCATACCTCTCAAATACTCAAATGTATCCTTAGGCAAAGGTTTTGTAAATATGTCTGATATCTGCTCCTTTGTGCTTATGTATTCAAGTCTAACTTCTTTCTCAGCAACTTTCTCTCTTACTACATGATACTTAATCTCTATATGCTTAGTCTTAGAATGCAATACAGGGTTCTTAGACATACTAATTGTGTTGGTGTTATCACAATGTATAACAATAGGTTCAACAAATTTTATTCCTATATCCTTCAGCATTTGCTTCATCCAAATTATCTGGTTACAATTGTTTGCTACTGCTACATATTTTGTTTCTATTGTACTCTATGAAATACAATTATGCTTCTTGCTTAGCCAAGAAACCAATCTTCCTCCAAGGAAAAATGCTCCACCACTGGTGCTCTTTTTATCATCAACACTGCCTCCCCAATCAACATCTTCATCACTTCTAGGATCAAACTTTCCAATATCATCATCTCTCTTTATATAAAATTTGCTTCCAAAAATTCTAAAATACTTAACTGAGGGTGCATGTCCAAACCATAATTCATAGGGTGTCTTGTTTGTGTTTGCTATGATTTGTACTTTGTTCATTGTATACACTATTGTGTTCAGTACTTCTCTCCAGAATATATTTGCTAAGTCATTCTCAAATAACGTAGCTCTTGTTGCTTCAGTCACTGATCTGTTTCTTCTTTCTGCAATACCATTTTGTTCAGGTGTCCTAGGGGCTGAAAACTGTCTCTTAATACCATTCACTTCACAAAAGGTGTTAAACTCTCTAGAAGTAAATTCACCACCTCTATCAGATCTCAAATATTTAATCTTCATTCCATATTCATTCTCAACTTTATTCTTTATGATCTTAAACATATCAAATGCTTCAGACTTTTCTTTAAGAAATGCAATCCACATCATTCTTGTAAAATCATCAACAAGAATCATGAAATACCTTTCTCCATAGAATCCTCTAGTCCTTGTAAGGCCACTCAAGTCTGTATGAACAATCTCCAACTTTTATGTAGATGTGAACTTCTTACTAGGAAATGAACTTCTCTTCTATTTAGCCATCACACATTCCTTGCAAATCATGTTAGTAGGCTTCATAATTTTAGGCAAATCTCTTACTGCAAGTGTAGTACTCACTTTCAAAATGTTATCAAAATTTATATGAAAAAATCTTCTGTGTCATAACCAACTGTCATCAATCTTAGTAATCAAACATGTCATCTCAGTAGGATTCAACCAAAATACATTACCTCTTATTCTAAATCCAGTACCAATCAAATTTCCATCTTTGTCTTTTATCACACATGTTTTCTCAGTAAACCAAACTTGATATCCCTTATCAACTAAATGTCCAACACTCAAAATATTATGTTTCAAACCATCCACAAAGTAAACATCATCAGTATTAGTCCTTCCATCAAGAGTAATAGATCCTATACCTTTAATCAAACAAGGTGCATTGCTTCCAACTCTAACAACTCCTCCATCATAATTGTTAAACTTTATGAACTTTCTCATGTCTCAAGTCATATGATGTGAACAACCACTGTCTATAATCCAATCAGCTTTCTTTTCAACTTGAGAAACTAGGGCTTTTTCTTCCTTAACCTCTGTTTCAGGATTTTCTTATTTAATTGCTACAAATCCTATGTCATCGGTATTCTCAGTATCACTTTCACTTAAGGTTCTCTCTATACTAGCTTCAAGTTCTTCATCATTAGCATAATAACATTCCTTAGATCTTCTAGGCTTAAAATTGTTTCTGTACTTTTTAACTCTCTTAGGACATTTAGATGCTAAATGACCATATTCTTGACATGTCCAACATTTAAAAAATTTCTTACCGTCTGGTTCTCTCTTCACAAGCAAGGCAATACCTTCTTCAATCTTCCTATCTTCTTCATTTCTAGATCTGTTACTGCCAGCATAATCTCCGCTCACACTGATGCTTCTTGACAAAGTAGGGAAAACACTAAGAGCACTGAATGTTGTCTCCATTCTAGGCAAGTCTCTTGATAACCTTAGGTTCATCTATGTTGCTTCCAATCTTCCAAGAAGAGTCTCTCTAGTAAATTTCAAAGTACAAGGTATAACTTGTTCAATCATCTGTGTTGTCTACTTAAATGCAGGAGTCAATGTCCTTAGAATTTTCCATATCACTTCATTCTCTATCTTTGTTCCTCCACAATATTTTATACTTGCAACAATTTCTGACATTCTACCAATATAGCTTCTAACATATTCATCTTCCATCATCCTTATATCTTCAAATGCACATATCCAATTATGTAATCTAACTTTCTTTGCATGTTCATCACCTTCAAAAGTAGAGTGTAAAGCTTTCCAAATTTTGTGAGATGTTTTCAAACATTTTACCTGACTGTACACATTCTCCGGAAGGGCTGACAAAAGTGCTTCTTTGGTAAGTATGTTACACATGAATAGATCTCTCTCATCATTAGTACATGTTTCAACAATATCTTCATCGATGATAGTCTTCTCATTCTTAGTAATCAACCAATAACCTGGTCCTAAACACAGTAGATGTGTCTTCATCTTTTCTTTCCAGCTGTCAAAATTCACTCCATCAAACTTAGGGCTTTCTTTCCTGAAATTTTCCATGGATCTCCTTAAGTTGTTAAACTTTTCTTTCAAGGACCTACTGCTCTGATACCAATTGTTAGAAAGTAAAGTCCACCAAGATAACTGAGAGGGGGGGGGGTGAATCAGTTATCTAAAAATTATAACCTTTATCAACTTCAACAGCATTTAACCATATAAACAATGTAATTAACAACCATAGAAAGATATTCATGCACAATAACACAATGACACAAGATATGTTGACTAGGGAACCTCTTAATCAAAGAGTAAACCCCGGTGGGAATGATGCCCACAAAAGATGCACTAATATGAATATTCCTTGTGAAAGGATGGACTCTATTAGGAGTCTTGTGAAATACATTCAGTACATATGAGTCCTTGATAAGAGACTTTGAATCCCTGCTAAAAGATTCTAACTCTGTTAAGAGTTATGGAAGACAGAAAGACCCACTGCCCAAACAGCTTCAATGGAAAGATCATTGAACACACTATCCAACTGATCTCTAGATTATTCAACAGAATAATATCAAACTATTACTAATCTTAACAATATGTTACTTCTTCTTTGACTGTGCCAAACCGCACTCACTACTACACCAGATCTTAATTTTAGATCTATGTACCTCACATGTCCTCTTTTACAAATTTTCTTTCACAACTTCATTCACTTCATCATTACATTCATATCCCTATTACAATAAGGAAAAATATTCCTTCCTTTATACCACACTCAAGTAATTACAAATGAGTCGACATCCAATTACAAAATTTAAAAGTTTCCACACGTTACATCAAAAATACACAAAATTGTCAGCTTCCAATTAGAATAAATCTTCACTCAGTGTGACCTCGAAGTTTATGCTATCATCCACATCACTATCAACATGCCTTCAACTACTCTCTAACTACGCAAAACTAGATTCCATCCCGATTAGGAGATATCATCTGATTTCCACAAACCGCTACTCAGGAACACTGCCTGAATATTGCTTCCACCAAAATGCTCATAACTTCCATGAATAACTGAATTACTATTTGTGCTCTTAACCATGAACATATAACATAAAAAAGAGTAAATCCTCAACATCGCATAGCTCTATCTTCAATATCCCACATGCGCTAATCCAAACACTATCTGCTCCTCTGCAAATCTCAGTAGATCACTATGTTGACATCAATGACAATCTCAGTCATGAATGCAACAACAACTGCTACAAAATGGCTACCAATACTCCCATAGGATATATTCAGCATTCATTCCTAACACAAAATGTGGCTCCCACAAGGGTTGATCCCAACGTGCTACAGGATAGAAAATGCACTATAATTAGATAAGAACATCAATCTAATATACAGTGCAAAATGATGGAACCAAGTGTCACTAGAGCCAAATCAACAAAGTACCAAAAGTGCATCAATTAAGTAAGGAATTAACATCATAAGAGCATGATATTTGCATCTACAATGATGTTTTTCCTTCATTATTACAACATCAAAGAAGGTATTAGGAGTAAAAGAGCAGACCCAATAGAAAGCATCAGTTTTATAGAAAAGGATCAATATAAATGAAGTAAAGGGTGTATAGCTATAAGGATATTACAAGATCATCAAAGCATAAATTAAGATAAGCATGTTTCAATCATGACCATAAGTAACTTCTATGGGATAACATAGACAAATGTGGACCAACAGTCAAAAATACAATCAACTTATAGGAAGGTAGTAACAAGACATCCCATAGTTTTTTTATTGTCTCAATAGGTCATATAGAAAATAAGAGTAGTCATGAATACATAGATCCATGACAAAGGGATATGAAAGGTTCCAAGCTCAACAATCAATTACAAAATATTCCCACAGACAAGAGAAAAAATAGAGCAAGATAATGCAAGGGTAAAATAAAAAGTGCATTCACGTCAAAAATCAAGGATTTAGTAATGCATTAATTGAGCCTACAGTTGCAACAATAAGTGATGTATATGTTGTTTCAATTATGTTACAATAATGTGTTCAAGATAGATAATGTGTCCAACTATATCAACAAAGATCTGTATATATCAATCATATGCATACTAATCATAATAAGAAGATTTGAGCAGCATTGTTATAGAATATGAATTTAAAGAAAATAGAAATTCAAATATAGTTGTGCGTGACAAAAGAAAGAAAAGAGCATGGTGCATTAAAATGTAGTATTCATATAAGAAAATAGGAAGGAATCTATACAAAGCCAAGGTTGTTTAAGGAATTTATACATGCACTATTTTCAATGTGATAAGACAATGATCTATCGTGAACAAACGAAAGACATCAAGGATTTCAAGAAAGAATGACGGTGCCATTATTTCCAATTCAAAGGTAGTGCAAACCATGATCATTGAGAATGATCATCAAAGAAAACAAAGATTTCAATATTTCTATATCTATGAAAGAACTAGCATGGTAACAACGGGCAATCCTGTTGAATACCAAAGTAATGATAATTAGGAAAATTATAGCACTCTGGTAATCAATGAGATGAAAAGAGATGGTATAAGGAATTATGCTTTGTAGTGTTCATGTCAATGTTCATTTTAGGAAAACAACATGTGTAGTGAGCAGCTTGGGTGTCATAAATGTAAGCAACTCTTAATTATCGAGTCCGTCAAAAGAGTGTTTGAAATGGTGACATAGTGCCTTAAAGAAATGAATTTTCAAAAATGGTGAAATAGTGCCATAAATTTGAAGCAACCAAATAAAGACAAGGCTACAAGATCAGTTACAAAACACCCAAAAATAGAATTATCAAGAATCCACAATAGTGGACAATATCAAAATATTAAAAAAAATTGTATTTAGTGATCAATGAATGTCATTAATCAGATCTGAGAGAAATGTCCACATAATAAAAGCACAAAGAGATTACATATATTCATGGCACAAATGTACAGCTACAGATACAAAGATACAAGATTTTGGATATTGAGGACTCAACCATCTGTGAGAAAAGGTAAAACCCTCCAGGTTATCAATAGCATGAATTTTTCAAATATTGATCAAATGTATGAAAGCAATATATTTTGAGTAGAAAGATCATCAAAATTTGTATAGACAGCCAACAAAATCTTCATTTCATGGGCATAGGCAACGAGAGACGGATAATTAGATATAAGAAAAGTTCAGAGTTTTCTATTCGGTTCTTGGTTGTGCAGTTTGAGAGACTTAGTGACTACTATTTTCAGTCCTTAGCTCATTTTGACATTTTGCTTGTAACTCATTTTGCATATGCATTAATATATTGGAGATAAGCTTTATACAATATTTTACCTTCCTATTCATTGTTGATTTTTTATACTGAATGTATAACTGATAGGACTGTTAGTGAAAATCTCTTTTCCTTCCATCTTTTGTCTCATGTTTGTATCTTCTCCATGGTTTTGAAGTATTTTTTGTGCAGATTGCAGTCTATGTTAAAGGGATTTTCATAGTTTTTTGTGTAGTGAAAGTCTATCTTTTCTTCATAGACATATACATTCGCAGACCTCCTTGTGAAATATTTATGCACATGCATGATGAAATAGGTACTGTAAGTTCACCACTGTGTTTAGGTGTTCAAAGAATCATAATTTTTCTGAATACTGCAAGTTTATCATTTTGGTGCATCACCTTATTGATTTTAGTTTGGGTTTTTAAGTTTATGCAATCTTTCTACCCCTTTTCCCATCAAGAAAGTAGTTTTAGAAGGTTTTGTACGTGAAGTATCAGATAGGAAGTCGAGCTTCTCCGAAGGTTCTTTCCAATTTTGGGTGACCCATAACTCGGGAAAGTTCCCATGTTATTCTAGAATGCTAAGTTTTAATGCAATTTGGAAAGGGTGTAATTCTGGAAACTAACAAGGGACTTTGATCAAGGATTGGAGGATTGATCTATAAGAACCATAAGTTTATCAATAAAGATGCACGATTTCCTTGAATTCTTATTATAATCTATTGGTATTTATTTCTCAAGCATTTATCCCTTATATTGGGGAATAAGAGTCATACTTCAGATGATAAAGTAACATATAAAACTTCATTTGATATCATTTTGAATTCATTTTCAATCCATTATGATCGCTTTTATTGACTAGTTCTGAGATCTGTCATTACAACACAGTTTGACAAGGGATTTTGAGACTCATTATGGCGAATTGACCCATTCTACTTTATGTATCAATTGTGGTTGGTAGAATGGGTCTAGAAAATTGTAAAATAGACATTTCTAAAATTTTAAGTGCAGGGAAGAGCTTGATTGAGTAAGGTGGCTACCCTAGGGTAAAGAGTTGCTAGTTTACATAGTGAATGAAAGGTGTCATGTATTGGATTGAGAAATATCATTGAACAAGGGGGTATTTAATGTAAGATTGTGTTTATACAATTTGATTAGATGGTGTTTGGTCCACTGGGAGGATATGGAAGTTATTTGGGGTTAGAGTTTGATAAAGCCCTGGGTTTGGGTCCCTAAAAGTGAGGGTTTGGTGTTTGGGGGTGTAGATGAGCGTGGAACCTCATGAAAATTGGAGATTCTATGATTTGGCATCCTAATGAAATATTGTTTTAGGGTTGGGAGTCATGATGAGAAGTATTTGTATGAGTTTCTTTGTAAAAATGAGCTAATAAGGCCTAGTTGAGAGGTTGCAAGGTACCATTTTTGGGTGATGGTCCAAGGTACCTATGTCTGGTTTTGGGATATGTTTATCTAATTTTGAAAAGGGTATTTGAATCTTTTTTTTTGGTCAAATATTTTGGAAAAAATCTAAGATAAGTTGAAAATACCCGATTGGAAGGGCTACAGGGATTAGGCCTAATTAGAGCAGTTTGGGTCTAGGAATTGAAACCTTGGAAAAGGTGAGTATAGAACCTTGTAATAGATTTAATTGAGGGTGTTGGGGACATTGAAGGTATTGATAAGACCTTGGGAGTAGGGAACCCTAGCGAGTGGGTTTGGTAGAGTCTAATGAAGGATTAAGGCATGAGAAGTTTAAGGATTGGAAACATAGATGGTTAGAATTTTAATGATTGATTCTTGAAAGGTTGATTAGGACCATATAAATATGCATCATAGGCACATGATCAAGGTACTGTACTTGAAAGTATGTTTCATATCTTTGATCTCTTTGATAGATTTTCCATTAGCTGACCTCTTAACACCTCACACCAATCAAATTCTACATTTTCCTTTATTATTGTGAGATTTTGCCTAAGGCAAATAATAAAACACCAAGATCTAGAAGCTCAAGAGATAGCACAAGATAGATAGGCAAAATGATCAAATAATTGATTATAGCCAATTGAATTAATTACAAAGTAGGAGTGCCTGAATATATAGGCAATGTAATAAGACTACATGATAAGGAGATGATAAGCTATCAACCACACTAGGTGGAATCACATGTCCACCAAAGGTGGATCATCCTCCATTGTACATCAAAGTATGTGCAACATGTGCAATAATGAGATGATGATAATGTGATAAGAGCACTAAAGATGAATCTCACACACAAAGAGGTATGAGATGACAACTATCACCACCTAAAGTGGAAATTCTCCTAACCATGTGCTAAAATGAAATGCAAACTCCTAGGTGTCTCAATGATAGCTAATATGCAAATTTATTGTACTAAGTAAACTTAAGTAAAGTGTAATTAGTGAATATTTAATTACACCAACACCCTCCCCTTAAGTACAACTTAGGGGAATGCACTTAAGCTCATAATGCATGATGGATCCCAGATACTAGGCCATGTTAGGTACCCATGTACAATATGCAAGATAAATGCAATGAAATCTCTCATAAGTGGAGAAAGAGGGAAAACCCTCCCCCAAAAAAGAGAGATGAAAAACAAGATGCATAGATGGATGGAGTAATCAAGACCCCCTCCCCCCTCCCCCCCCCCCCCACCCCCATTATGATATACATCATTCATATACAATAAATAATCCCCCCAAAGGAAGGAAACAAGGAGACATGATATCCCCCCCCATAATGAATAATCTCCTCCAAGGATGGTGAGTTCTTGAAGGCAAAACATAGTCCAATGCCTAAAAACAACATTTCTCCCCTTAGGAAGAAGATACACTAATTATATATGCAAGAAGGCTTCCCATTGTCGATAGGAAAAAGGAAGGGGAATCCAAATGAAGTATGATGTCTCTGAAGTATGCCCATGTGTCTCCATGTCCTTGGTTGATGAAGATGTCATGAACGAATCAGGAACAAGCCCAATAGAAGGTGACAAACAAGGAACCAATGGTAACTGATCCATGTAAGAACTTGGATCAAACTCCAAAGACAAAGATGCCTCCTCAAATGAAGAAGTAGGAAGAGAAGCAAAGGAGCCCCCCTCAAAGTAGATTGTACACCCATGATAGATGCACCTGGATCAATGTAGAAACTGCACCAAGAAAACTGAATGATGTTCCTCCCCTTAGGAAGAAACGAGTCCATATGTGTATCAATGAATCATCCCCAATCTCTAGGAAGAATCCTCAAAATGTATGATGTCTCAGGAAACTGAATAGGAATCTCCACAACATGAGTATGATCAACCTGAACCATGCAATGTGACATCTCAAGTGAAGTTTGAGACTCATGAAAATCAATCTTCAAAGACTCAAATGTCTTCTCTGAAATTAAAGAGACCTCCTCCAAATGTTGTATCAAAAGATCCGCAATCATGTCAATCTCGAAAGAAGGATCAAGTGGAGAGTGAAGATGAGGGTCAAAGTGTTCCCTCACAACAACTAAAGAAGGATCATCCTCAACAAAGAGAAGATGAATGTAATCAATGGTGTCTCCCAAATCCTCAATGTAGGACTCCACAAACAAACCTGTAATGTCTGTCAAGTAGTTATCCCATGGAACTATAACTGGAAGACAAGGATAATCATGTTGCACTAAATCACAAGAGCCAATGGTGATAGGAAGGAAAACATCATCAGGAGCAATGATAGATGTGATCTCAATAGGAGAAGTGAGCTGCAACTGGAGGTTCTAAACCTTTTAGGAGTGGAGGAACATGAGGATCTCCATACATTTCCCAAAGAACAATCCAAATAGCAGGAATAGTCTTTGTCTAATCTTTGCAATCTTCAAGGGAATCCATAACATCTATATCCATATTGAAATAGATAATATGAAGAAATTTTGAGTGAGAGTTCAAATCGAAAGAATTAATTTTAGGTCTATACTCATACAAATAGGACAACAGGTTATGCTCACTATGATGAGAAAGAACCAATTCACTCCATTATTTATAGTTTCCCCTTGTCAACCTAATTAAACCATCCATGATGCACTTCTCACATGAAACAATGAGATCAGAAAATCAATGCACCCCCCAAAATGCAATGAATCAAAGACACCCCCCCCCCCCAAAAAAAAATAAATAAATAAATAAATGATGTTTTTGGCACTCTATATGTAGTGCGTGTACAATTGCCACTTGCCAAAATGGGCCAAGGTGGACTTCTGATTTTGATGTTTACAACCACGTCAATGAGGCCAAATCAGACTCGAATCAATATTACTCATAATCAAAGAAAATCCTAAGCATTACAATAATCATATAAGGCCAAAAATGACCTAGATCTAAAAGTCATATTTTTTCCCAAATAAGGCTAAAATCTTATAGCAAATGTGGAAAGTAATCGAAAAACTATACACTTTCAAAAAAATGGCACCTGAAAATGTGTATGTATGAGCCTAAACAGATCCTCTGAAGTTGAAAATATAGGGATCAAATAGGTACAGTAACCAAAATCTCCAATTTATGTCAAATTCATGCACCAAAACCAAAAAATAACACCACCACTGAAAATTTCAAGAAATTCTAGCCAAAATAAAAAAAAAATTGCACTCAATTTTGAGCTTGGATGATCAAATTATGGCCTCCAAAAGTCGGACTGCAAAATAGAAAATGAAAATGGTGAGGGCAACAAATTTTTCAAACCTGATGATGTTAGCAAAACACTATCTTAAATTTGACAATCAAACGGTTGTCTCCATAGTGCAAAAAAACTCAGGTATGACGGTCAAATGGCTGTCAATTTTGATCAAATAAAATGATGATGCAAGCATGAGCTTAAATTTGACAGTTAGGCGGTCATCAAAGCAAAACAAAAAAATTCCCCTGTGACGTTCAAATGGGCGTTAAATTTAACGTCTTGTAACTAGTGAAAAATGCGAAAAAATTAAAATTAAAATTTACCCAATTATACGCTACCACGTGTCGATTAGTGATTGGCTTGTTTGCTTGTGTGGCATTTTTGTATTGAGTCACGTGTATTATTCAGTGGGTTGTCATGTCATCCACATGGCTAGTTATGATTGGCTTGTGCTTGTGTGACAAGGAGGCCACGCGGCATTGTGTGGATCCTGAGCTGGAGGGGTTGCATGGTAGTTTTGTGGTCATCGAGCTATTTGGAGTGGCTATGATGTGGCCACTGCATGGGTGCAGGGATGTAGGAATTTTTAGTCCCACATTCACCGTGCAAGATATTCTGCTTGTATTTAACAACCCGAGCGCCCATTGATTCAACCAAAGAGCTCTATAAGGGATCTATCGTTGAGCTCGTGTTCAACTCGGCCTCTTGTGGTGAGATGCTTAGCCCAGGCTCAGGTTGTTTCCTTCTCTACTCAAGTCAAGGTGATGTGGTCTTGTCGATTTGCTCTTGCTGAGAAGTTTCCAACTCTGAGTTGATTGAAGACGAGCCGATCTGGTTAGGATACTAATGAGGTCATCGAGCCAATGTTTTGGAATTTGTTTTGCAGGATTTAGTCTCATGCGTGGGTGGGAGATTTGTAACGTTGTTTAAAAAATAACATGTGCAGGTATCTGAACAAAGAGAATTGTTGGTATGTGTGGCAGGCGCATGACTACCGCTCTATCAGCTCAATCCTTGTGCCCGGTCGCGTGTAGATTGTTTGACAAATAGCATTGTGTTGTTCTATACATAATATTCTTTGTCGCCTGCAGATGAAGTTGACAAATACCAAGGGTGGGGACCCCGAAAACAAAACCCTAATTTTTTGTCAAGAAAATAAAATAAACCCATATCTAAAATAAATTTAAAATAAATTTTGAAAATCTGTACTGTACTGTAGATCGGATTGCCCAAGTCCGATTTGCAAAAAAATTTGCCTCAGATTTGATTTTTGTCGAAGGTAGGCAAATTTATAATCAAAATTTATGGAAATGGCCACCTGGACGCAATGGCGAGGTCAGATCTTGCTCTAGACACTCCCATAAGTTATTTCTCCTCTGGATCTAAATCATGACTTTCCAAAACTTGACGCAAAGAGTCCTCCAATGGCTATGCAATGAAATCTTCTATAGCTCTGATACCATGTAAGAATTTTCCTAAGGCAAAGAATAAAACGTTAAGATCTAGAAGCTCAAGAGATAGCACTAGAGAGATAGGAAAAATGATCAAATAATTGATTATAGCCAATTGAATTGAATACAAAGTAGGAGTGTGTGAATATATAAGAAATATAATACAACTACATGATAAGGAGATGATAAGCAAGCAACCACACTAGGTGGAATCACATGTCCACCAAAGGTGGATCATCCTCCATTGTACATCAAAGTATCTGCAACATGTGCAACAATGAGAGGATGATACTGTGATAAGAGCACTAAAGATGGATCTCACACACAAAAGGGTATGAGATGACAACTATCACCACCTAAAGTGGAAATTATCCTAACCATGTGCTAAAGTGAAATGCAAACTCTTAGGTGTCTCAATGACAACTAATATGTAAATAGATTATCTTAAGTTTAGTAAACTTAAGTAAAGTGTAATTAGTGGATATTTAATTACACCAACAATTATCTTATGTGTTGCATATATAGTTGTACTTGATATAGAGTTTTCCCAGCTAGAATAGTAAATCTTATATCCAATGACCATAGAAGGAAATTTTACATCCAACTGAATGATGTCATTAATTATCATGGCTCTCTTGTCAAATAGTGATCTGATTGCATTAGTTACAATTTGGTTATTCACATATTTCAACACAGGGATCTCACCAGATTAGCTAAATCCAATCACTATCCAGATAACTTCCTTCGTAATCTTATAAGGCTTGTCTAACCACATGAATTCTACATGTATTCAACTCAAAACATGTCGAACCCACTCATTCTCATCAAATGTAGGAAATTTAAGAACTTGGGCTAGGTTTTTCTCCTCCAAAACCTTAAATTCTTATTTGAGATGAGAATTAACTGAAAGCTTAGTTGAATAGAGATTAAATATCTAAAACTACCCAATTCATCGAGATTAGCATAAATATATTCCCTAATGTCTTCCACGTGAAGAACACCATAAGGAACAATCGAAAAATGCTTCGAGCAAATCATCTTCAGCATATTTATAAGGGTGTTTCTTAAACTTAGGTCTATGGAATTTTGTAATGTCTACAAGCTTGCGAGTATCCATAAAGTTTCTTACTCCATGAAGTTTTGTTTAACCTTTGAGTATCCTTTTGCAACATATGGTTTTTGTGCATTATTTGTAATATATATGGTTTTTTAATCATAGAAGTATCTTGAATACAAATTTCTTTAGTCAATAAATTGACATAATATGAGATGATTTCTCAAATGGTAAATTTACAAGATTTATATGTTGCAACCCAAAACTTGGATGTCCAAAATTCCATGTCTCATTTTGGAGGGAAAACAAACTAAAATAATTCTTCAAAATTATTGCTCTTCATCATTTTAAATCAGCTTGAAAGGATTTGTCAAAGCATATTTTTACCTATATTCCAATCTTCAAGAAAACATATTTTTCATTGATAGTAAACAAAGAAAGAAACCCACTACTAGAAAGGAGCTATAATTGATCAAGAAAGTATAACTTTTTGTTTAGATTTTTTTTAATATGGCTATAAAAAAGAAAAGATGAAGAAGTCTCATTCTTTCCTACCAAAAATATATGTAAATCAAAAGTTAAATTATCATCTTAAACAATTATTTTCTCAATTAGTGTCACATTTTGTGCAATCCCATTAGGGAGCATTGTATGACAGTTTTAACTCCAATTAAACAAAACTTTATGGATACTCCCAAAACAAAACTTTTGAGTATCCATAATGTCATGGCACAAATGTATAGCTACAGATACAAGATTTTCAGTTATTGAGGGCTCAGCCAGTCTTGGAAAAGGTAAAACCCTCTAGGTTATCAATAACATGACTTTTTCAAATATTGATCAAATGTAGGAAAGTAATATATTTTGAGTAGAAAGATCATCAAAATTTGTATAGACAACCAACAAAATGTTCATTTCATGAGCATAGGCAACGAGAGACAGAGAATTAGATATAAGCAAAGTTCAAAGTTCGGGCAAGTAATAATCAGAAAAATGTGCATGATGCCATTTTCATGGATGAAGGAACTCACCAGATTTGAGCACCTACAATCTTGGGAGTATCCATAAAGGTTAAACAAAACTTCATGGAGTAATGCAATTCAACTAGTTTGATTTTATTTGTTTGCAAGTTTAGAATTTTTATGTGCTTTTAGTGATAAGGCTTGTTGTTCCATTACATTGTAACATAGATAACAAACATATTTGATGAAAAAATCATGTTCATATCATCATATTAAGTTGCAAGAATTTCAATGTCTTTGGTGCAATTTTGATGTTGACTATTTACTAGTTTGTCTTCCAATCTTGCTAGGTTGTATGTAATTTGTGCATTTTCATTTATGTAAGTTTTAGGTTAAACTAGTAGCTCAAACATTGATGTTTTTTTTTTGTTGATAAAATGCATTCAACGTGAATTATATTAAATAAGGGAAACATTGGTGACATTATTTTTTATTAAGGTAAAAATAGGTTTTGAAGGGACCTGAAACCCTTTACAAGAGGATTACATAAGATATACCATGAAAGCCCACCAAAATAAGAGAGAACGAGACAAGACCACAATGAGGGTTTTACAAACAAGCTCCCAAAACCTAAAACAAAAGGCCTGCAAGCCGCTTTGGCCATCAAGGAGGTGTTGACCACCAAGTCAACAATCTCCCCCTCAGCACCCACTAAAGGGAGACTCGAACCTGTGAGCCAAGGCTCTAATACTGGAATTGTTGGAATCATTTATCATTGTACCAAAATAATGAACTTTCAATGCCTGAGACAAATGCCAAATTTAACCCGACCCATAGGAGGTAGTTAAGCCATGTCACGAATCTCCAAGGAGGTGTTGACCACCAAGTCAACATAACCATCAAGATTTACCTTTAGCATCACCCTTGTGGGAATGAAGAGTCATGTCAAAAAAGGGCGTAGATGTCTTGGATTTCTTTCCATTCACAATAATTTATCCCTCTTCCACTTTGGCAGCCGCTTCCTACCAATCCAATAAACCCATCATTGTAACACCAACATCCTGAGAAAGAATGCCAGCAAAGAGAATACCCACCATCTCAGAAGCACCATCACAATTTCTCCCTACAGGCACCGCATCACCAAGAATGCACCTAGAATTGATCGCCATAGCACCATCAAAAGAAGTAGATACCAGGGGCCCATTCCCACACACATCCGAAGAAACACTATCAAGGGGAGTAGAAGACCAAGCCACATTCCCACCCACATTTGAGGTGACATTGCTGAAATTTGTGGATATTTTAATTTATTTTGGAAATGATTACACATGTGTTGAAATTCATAATTTTCAGCAAACCTTGTTATGATTTATTTAATTTGGTAAACAGTACTTCATTGGGAATATTACAAAAAACTCTAGTGGTTAAGCTCGTGAAACCAAGCCACTACCAATTGAACCTAAAAATTATATACCCTTTGTGAGAAATAATTATGGTTTTTAAAACCTTATTCTAAAGAAGCGCGAGGGAAAGTGTAGTAAAAGGTAAAACTAGATATACCACTTGCAAAAGCAAATAGACCCGCACTAGAAGCATACTTGCGAGGAGAATAGCATAAAATATGCATGAATCGTCCAACTTCCATAAGGGAAGCAACACCAATAGGAGAGTCGCAACCAAAAAAAAATAGGAAGACAAGTAAGATCAAACATCTCCACAACCATAAAAAGATATTGAAGTAAGGAAACAAGTAAGAGAAGGCTCACCACAAATGCCAATGAATGTGAGGGAAAGTATTCACACAATGACTAGGTGAGCCCTCGAAAGGAGCATCAAGATAACTATAAACAAGCACTGACTCTAACAACAGTCAAACATGAATAGGAAATGGAGTATCAAAGCTCATTTCAAAATGGATCAAACCCACTTTTGTTTGCTTTTATAACTAGAATTAATATATATATCTTGATGCACACTTACAAACTCGTAAATTTTGTTGATATAAAAAATAACATATTGATTAAAATACCTTTCATAATTAAAATTAAAAGTAAAATTCAAAATGGTGATATAGGGGCATAACCAATCATGGATTCTAGTTTTGGATTTGACAGCTTCTAAGATGTCAGAGGAGCATTAAATGAGGTAGTGCTTATTTTTAAAACTTAATTTGTTAGCATAGTTGGCCAATGCATAATAGGAATAAATATTTAATTTGTTTTCAAAGGTGTTCCAACGTGTTTTTGGCATAATTTGTGTGGGGTCATGTACTTGGTAAACCTCTTGTTATAGCTTTATCATTTTTATATTCAATTTAATGAGTCATGTTGTTGAAGTGGGTGGAAATTAAATCAATATGAGTGTTGGTGCTAGGATTTAATAGTCTAACAATGATATGCAATAGTATTACTCTATCTATGAATCTTTTATTTAATATAATGTTTATTTAGTTTGGTTACTCTTCTTATTATTTCTTTTGATATTTAGGTGATGCTTGAATCAATAACCCTTCAGTAGGGTCTTGATAGAGGTCTATATCACGTGGTTTCAAAGAAAGGTGATCCTTGGATTGAGTGTGTGAGAAGAGCTCTGGTAATGTTGGAAAAGATATGTAAATGAATTTCAAATGGAGTGCTAGTAGACAGAGTGGGAGAGCTAAAGCATCTAGAACTATAGATTTAGCTCAAGGACATAGAGATATTAGCAGGACTAGCTACAATAGAGACAACTCAAAGAAGCGGAGTTCATCTTGAAGATGTAAGTGATGAAGGAGAAGTGACTCGAGAAACTCAAGGACATGAAGAAGAATTGGATGCTGCAAAGACTAGATTCTTGAAGCCATTACAAAGATTGCCCTATTATAATGGAAGCTTGAATGGTGAAGAACTCAGAGATTGGATTAGAGAGATTGAAAGATATTTTGACTATGAATCTACAGCAAAACCTAAGAAGGTAAAATTTGTGTGTACAAGGTTAAAAATGTCATGCAACTTTATGGTGGGACTATGTACAAAATGAAAGATAAAGGAAAGGGGAAAGAGAAAATTAAAAGTTGGAGTAAAATGATATCGAAGTTGAAGGTCAAATTCTTACCCTTAATTTACCAGTTGAGTTTATTCAAAAGGTAACAAAGCTTGAGACAAAGGGAAGCATGTGTAAAAGAATATAGTGAGGAGTTCTACAAACTCACTATATGGGTTGGACATGTAAAAGATGACCCAAACAAAGATATCAAGGTACATGAATGGATTGTGTTTAAAATATTCAAGATGAAATTAGTTTGTTGAACTTTATAATCATAAGGGAAGCCTATCAAAGTGTTTGAAAGGTAGAAGAGAAGTTATCTAGAAGGCAACAAAATAATTCAAGAGGAAGAGGAAGGTCCACTATTGGAAAAGAAAAAGCAAATAGTAGCAAGGAACAACATGTTGGCAAGTGGTCAGCACATGCACATATATGGAATGTTGTCATTTATGATAACACTTATCAGTTTTATGGTCGCACATATTGGATATGATGAATATGTTTGAATGCATTTGTTGAATGGAAAAATGCCTAAGTCCACAAATTGTTCCAGTAACCCAGTCTGACAGAAAAGATTAGTGATTTTCACAGAAGTTGTATTAAGACTTGCGATCTTAATGGCATGCTTGAAGGACACCAATAAGCACATGTGTGAGGTTGCACGTGTTAGTATTGACATAGCATAGAGATATGGTTAGTTGATTGGAAGCAAAGACAGTAAACAAAGCATAACAGATTGGCGATCATTGAGGCCGACCTTGTGAGAGCTTGGAAAGTTATTTTTGGATGCTATCTTAGACTTCAGGTTGACTGAGGATGCTAATGAAGTGTACAATTGCGCTTGAATTAATATGATGTTTAGCTAGAGTAATGTCGACTAGCTTTTGTAATTATACTTCTAACGGGGTATAAGTACACAGACACTTTTAAAAGTCTGTGATGATGAAGAGACAATAACAAATGGATGTTAGATGCGAATTGTGAAGACATCATCAAGGCAGAGCAGAGATCAAGAGGAAGGAGAACAAGATGAGTTCTTCTAGGAATACTTTGTTAACACTTTGTATTTGGGACAAAAAAAATTGTTGTAAGTCTTGTTGCACCTATTGTACACCCCTAACAGGATTTGTTTGTCTTTAACAGGGCTAGGACCTCTAACAGGGTCAATTCCTTATTAGGGATCTCATTGTATACATCCCCTAACAGGGATCTGCCTATATTGTATTAATCAGCTCCTAACAGGGCTAGAACTCCTAACGGGGTTTCAAGATTCATAGTGCAAAATTTTGTGGGTACCATCCCCACCAGGGTTTTCCCTTGGTCAGGGTTTCCTCGAAAATAAACATGGTGTTACGAGTTCTTCTATGTTTATCTTTGTTGCATGGTTCATTTTATGTTATATTTGTATCTGTTGTTTAAGAAAGATTAAGAAGTTTAAGAATTCAATAAAGTATTGTAACATTGATTCACCCCCCTCTCAATGTTACCAAATCCTAACATAACAAGCATGTGAAGAATCATCCCTAGTCTTCTTCGGTAATAATTTCATGTGTTAAAATTCTATGGATGCTTCCAACGGTCTTTCATGCTCACTGAAAAATTCATATTGTGGCCCTAGTTTGGCCCAACCGACTGCGGGCGATCTTGTTAGAAAGTCAACTGGGTCACCCCCGATTCAAATTCTTTCAGCCCTGTTAAAGTGGGTGCTCTTGTTGGGGAGTCAACTTTGAAGTCTTCTAGCCCTACAATTGATGGGAGCTTTGTTGTTTCATTGCAAGTTGTTTCTGTTGGAGGCCCTTTGACAGGTGTGTCTTCTTTAAAGGCGTGTGTTGTTCCCCCTGTGTCGAATTCCTTTATAATTTTTGGCACTATTGCATTCTCTCAATGCCCTTTACAAACATTAAATGATGCTTTGGCTTGGCCCAATTGTTTGCAGGGGCTCCTACTGGGGCTTCACTAGGATTTAATGCTACTAGTCATGTAGACGACTCTACTCATGGAAGTTTTGCGCAAGTTTTTTTTGTTCATCTTAAGGCTTCCTCTGCGTCAAGCCCCTCTGCCTCCCCGGTCCCTTCCACGCTCTCTAGTGCGGTTGTGGCAAGTGGGATGTTGGGTTGTGGCAAAGGTGTTGGGTCGACCGATTTTGGCTTGCCTTCTTCCAGGGTTTCCTCGAGGGAGGGTGCTATTGGGTACCGTGTGTTGCTGCTCATACTCCACTTAGGGCAAAGAGGCGCTATGTTGATGTTGGAGTTATTCCAGTTGTGAAGGGTATTGCCATTGATCTGAAATTAGAAACTGAGGAAATAGACCACAACATTTTTATTCTCTCTTCCCATGTTGTGATTTGTCATTTTAGAGGCTTCTAACCTAGTCCTCCTCAACTGCACGCTTGGATATCTCAACGCTAGGAACCTCTCCTCTCGGGTACGGTACATATCTTCCCTATGGCAAGAGGTTTTTTCATAGCCAAGCTTAATATTTGAAGATAGAAACAAGATTTTGTGTAGTTGTTTCTTCAGTTGAGAGAATAAATTTATGCTTATGATTAAACCATGGCATGCTGATTTCAATCCATCTACCGAAATGTTTAACAAAATGCCAATATGGGTTCGACTTCCTTATCTCCCCCTACATCTTTGGGTAGATTCTCTTTTGGAGGAAGTGGGAGATGCTCTTGGGGATTTCCTTATGGTGGATAATGAGTCTTCTAACATATATCATTCTACATTTGCTCATATCCTGGTAGATTTGGATGTGTCTAAGGGGTTGCCTGCTGAAATCTTACTCCAGTCATCAAATGGATCATGGGTTCAGTCGTTGGACTGTGAAGGGTTACCATTCAAGTGTAGAAGATGCTTTAATATTGGTCATGCTGCTACCCAATGTGGTTCAGAGAAGAAGATGATTGCTTCGTGGTGGAATGGTGTCACATTTGAGCATTATACGGTGGAGAAGAAATCTAAAACTCAAAGGAGTTTCTCTCAAGTGGTTGAAGGCAACACTCAGTGTCATGCGACTTCTTCTCAGACTGGAGTAGATTCTCATGAAGTTGTTCATGGGGTAGTTGGTGTTGCCTTGACTATGATAGGGTGTTGGCTGGTGGTCATGATCTACCAACTTTGAGCATTGCTAGTGTTGTCCCTGTGGCTATTGTTGGTGTTGTCCCAAAAGTTGTTGTTGGTCTTGTCATTCAAGATGTTGCTAGCACTATCTCTGGATCTTTTGAGGGGGTTGTTGGTTCTCCCCCCCGCGGATGGTGGAATTTTAGCACTAAAATCATTAGCTTGGTAGGATGCAACTGCTAAGGTGGAAGAGAGTTGGATTACAGTAAAAGGTAAAAAAATCCAAAACATCTTCACCCTCTTTTGACATGACCCTTCGTTCCCACTCAAGGAGGGATAAAGGAAAATCTTAATTGTCTTTTGGTCGTGAGTGGTTGGGCTAGAGATCTTTCTAGCCTTTTCTTTTCCTATTGGTTGTATGTTGGTTTTGTATGCAGAGTTGGTCTCAAGTTGAGGAAGTCTACTAGTAAAATCCTCGTCATGGTCTTATTTCATTTCATTTCATAGGCCTTAATAGAATATCTTTGGTGACCTCTTTGTAAAAAGTTTCAACTCCTTTCAAAACCTACTTTGGCTTTAATAAAAATAAAAAAATTTAAAAAACATGTGAAAAAAAAAAATCAATACTTTACAAAATAATGATTTCATTCAAGGTGCAAGAGAAAGAGGTTATTGTGGAAGAGGTTTTATAGGCTTGTGCTTTCATTATGGAGAAGTTGGGCATACGACATTTGAATGTCCACAAGTACAAGTCAATAGTAAAAAGAAAGTGGCTAGAAATCATGTTATACAAACAGATGCAGAAAATGTTGCATAACCTCAGCATAAAAAGTGTTGTATCACCACAACATACAGAAGAACCAGAACAAGGAAGCTTTAATGTTCAAAATTGTATTATTAAAACCAAAAAAGGAAAACCAATACCCTGAACAAAGAGATTTATTTAAGACTCTTTGCAAATCATGTGGAAAGTGCTGCAAGGTAATTATAGACAGCGGTAGATTAAATAATCTGGTGTCATAATAAATGGTGGAAAAGCTGAAATTGAAAAGGACAAGACATCCCAATCTCTGCAAAATTTCTTGGTTGCAAAGACTCTTTCCAAATCAGGTGGAAAGTGCTACAAGGTAATTGTAGACAGCGGTAGAATAAATAATCTGGTGTCATAAGAAATGGTGGAAAAGCTGAAATTGAAAAGAACATCCCAATATCTGCGAAATTTCTTGGTTGCGGAGAGGTCATTAGCTCTTGGTAAATGAAGAAAGTTTGGTTAGTTTTCAAATTGAAAATACAAAACTGAAGTTATATTCTTGTCATAGATGCTTGTCATATTCTTTTAGGTAGACACTGGCAATTTGATAGGGAGGCAATGTATGATAGAAGAAAAAATGTATGCACTATTGTTAAGGATGAAAATAGATTTACTCTAAGCTTATTGCAAGGAAAATTATGAAATAGAAAGTAGTCCTATTGTGGGTTTGTGCATGGAGAAACAATTGTTGAAGGCAACAAGAGAGGTTAGGAGCAATTCATATGAAGTAGATAATGGCGAGGAAAGGAATGGTGTTAAAGGTAAGGATAAAGTTTTCAAAGAGATGAAAGAATGCTCAAAAGAGGACACTAAATATGCTTACTTCAAGAGTAAAATTCAAAAATTGAGCTGGAAATCTTGTATTTGCTCATATACAGGAGAGACGATGGAAAGTACTGGGACAATGTAAAGTCTTTAAGAAATTTGCAGCATGTGTTTGTGAAATAAGGCTCCCGGAAGGAGCAAACATTTCGGCTATTTTTAAAGCAAAGGATTAGTATCCTTATTATGGACACAAACTAGTGCAGAAATAAATGAGTGTTCAGTTGTACAGACAGATAAGCAAATGAAGAAGTCTAAAATGAAAGTAGAAATAGTTTTTTGTGTGCAAAAAAATTAGTTTCTGAGTGATAGCTGGTGTAAAGTCTCTTGGATGGTAGTCATTTTGGTGGTGTTTGGTGGCAAAATCTGTAGTCATATTATTGTGGAAGAAGTGTGAGTTAGACTGAGCAGTCTGTGTGGGGGGGTTCGTATGTTATATTTTCTCTTCAGTTTACTGAGTCATGTTGTAGGAGAGGGGATTGGAAGTTAAACAATATGAGTGTTGGTGTTGGGAGTCAATTGTCTTACAATTATGTGTAGCACTATTACTGTAAATGCCTATGAATATTTTATTTAATATAACTTTCATTTAGTTTTTGTTACTCTATTCTTATTATCTCTTTTGATCTTTAGGTGAGCTGCTAAATAAACAACCTTTCAATGGGGCCTTGATTCGGGTCTGCATCAAATGGCTTATATAAATGACCTATATTGTTAATAAATTTTAAAAACTAGTTGTATGCGAAACTATAGGCACAGCAAGAACTTCTCAGAAATTCCTCCTAATCAACTTATCAAGCAACAAATTCGTCACCAAATAATTTCAGAACCAAAATATTTAGATGATTGATGCAATTGCAGATACGACACAACTGATAACTAATAAAACACGGTTCGACAATTCTTGAAGCCAACATATAGTTCGTTAAATTCAATAACCAAACCATTAAAATTTCTGTAGATAAGAGACCGTTCTCTCCATTACATGGAAAAGAAAATGTGCTCACAACTAAAGAGATATTGTGAGGTTTGACGCTCAAACAAGTAGTGATCAAATTTTGATCAAATATAAAATACAAATCAATAAAACTACAAAGTGTAGCAGATAATTCACATGCTCGAGTACCGATGATCCTCTAGTTCTCCAAGAAAAACATATATTATCGTCTTCGTAGAGTCCTTGTCTGAGAGGTGACCTGGTAATCAACAATTTTAGAAATCTTTTGGTTTGATTCTTCAATCTTAGAAATCAAATATACTCAACTTTCAATAATTTCAACCTCTAAAAAGTAAAGAGGAAAGCATTTATATAACAAAAGTATAGTAACATTCAGAACAGTTCCGTCTACGAACCGTTTCTTTCTGTTGTCGAGCCTTGTGAGAACTCCTTGTATGAGGGACCTGTTTTGTATTATTTTCTTTCTCTTCATCTATTACTGATCCTTCTGACTCTTCAGCAGGGAGTTTAAGCTGTACTGCTTTCTTACGTCGAGATAATCCTGTCACAATACAAAGCCATGAGATTAGCAGGACCGTCTCTGGTCCAGGCAATCAATGATATTAATTCCATAAATGGCCATTTCGATACTCAAAAGCACAATATATCAAAAAATAAGCCCAAAATTTATCCGGTACCTTTGATACCTGCGTCCCCTAAGTCGATTTTCAAAGGAGTGATTTCAGCTTTCTGTTCGTTATCAGAAGCAGGTCTATGATTAGATACAATCTCACCTATATTGTCATGCGAAAAACTTGATACACTGGAGTTATCATCAGGAAGCTCCGTCCCAGGCTGAACAACATTAGTTTCAGCTGGTTGGATATCCAGGAATTCGCTCTCTTCCTTCGTTACGGGCTCCTCCAGCTTGGGATTCCTTCTCGATTGCTGAAGAATACAAATTCTCTCAATAAAAGGCATTCAAATGAATCCAGTTCCCTAAAAGAAAAACTAGGAATTCATCTGAACTCACCTTTTTCCTAGGTTTTCCCTTCTTACAGCTTTTGGTAGCAGATGGATATATGCCATTTTCCAAATGGCTTTCATCATTCGTACTTCTAGAGGCGGCAGCATCTCCAGGCTCGGATATGATTGATTCATGGCTTTCAATGTCCTCAGTAGCATCTGCAAAACTTATTAGCATCAGTATTGCACAAACAGAATGTTCCTTTTGGGCATAAGCCCATTGCAAAGGATGTTTTTTCCATACAGAAGATTTCGGATGTGCATAGTAATGCCATGTGAAAAAGTCTATACCAAATATTCAAAGTTTCAGAGCGCCATGCACTAGTATTATTGAATTATTCAAAAGTTAAAAGTAAAACGAAAAGTAAATAGACCATTATAATTCATATCTTACCACCCCTTGTAATTTCCTCTGATGTATTCTTGGAGCTTACAATATCCTCCTCATGAAACCCATTGTCCTGAGACCCTATTTTTGTCTCACAACTTGTTTCGTCTAAATTTGGTTTTTCCATTTCCGCCTGACCAGATAATTTTTGCTGATGTGCCATAGCATTTTGTGCCGTTATTTCCAGCTCTTTTCTCTCTTCGTGACACTTGACAAGCTTCGCTTCGAAGTCCTCTACAAAAGACTTCACTTCAGGTTTTGCAAACTTTTTGGCCTGACAACCAGTGTTAGAGAATCCAAGTCCTTCAGTACTCATTCCGAAAATGACCACAAAAAAAGCACGAAACAAAAGAAAGTTTTGTGCATTGCTTACCTTGTTGGATATACTTTTGAAGTAATCAATAACAGCATCCTCGGATAAAGCGTGTTCATAGTTTTTGAATAAATCTGCTAGCTTCTTGTACCCTTTTTCAGTGTAAGTGAGTTGAGAAAGACAGTAAGCAATGTCAACCCATTGTTTTTTATCTATAAAATACGAAATCCAAGGATTAGTATCAGCAATCTTAGAGTTGAAGGACGCATATTGTAAAATGAAATGAATGACATGACGAACATTATTGACAATAATCCCTATAACATAGGTACTAGTACAGGAGAAGAAATGGAAGTGACAAGCCAGACTAGCTAATAGTCCCCACTATCAATAACAGATCACCATTTGAACAATGTTAAAAATAGACCCAACATTGAAGACGGTAAGCAGTAAACACTAGAGTTGAAGAAAAGGTCAAAACAATTGTGCCTGTGATTCCAGAGAACCGATGACAGAGCTTCTCAATTAGCCCTTCCATTTGTTTATCCTGTCGTACAAAAGAATTAAGATGGTAATGACAGGTATCGTGATAATCACTTAAAAAATATATATATATAAGCACTCATTCCGAAAGTAAAAACAGGCCTCACAAGCCTTTTCATTCTACTTTGCATTGATTATAAATTCTAAATATTCTAGTAAATTAGAAATAAAGGGCAGATGGACTACTAATATAGATATCTTAGCGCTCAGAAATATCAGTTTTGAGATATTTATTTATTTTCAATAATAATAATCAAAACTAATTTTATAATTTATTATAATAATTTTATTAAATTTCTAAATCACACAATTAAATAGAAATTATTTATCCTAAAAACTATAATACATAATTAATCTTAGTACTAAGAAAAATGAATATAATTTCTCAACCATTATTTAAAAGATAATATAATAAAAAAGACTTTAAACTTTACTTCTATTTAATACTAATTTTATTTATAAATTATATTTTAGATTTTACTTTCATCTAAAAAAAATTTAAAATATTATCTTAAAGAATTTTTTTTTAAAATTATGGCACTAATCGAATAAGCTTCTTAGACCATTTTTTATTATTTATGGCACTAATCAAATAAACTTCAAAGACTTTCTTCCATATTCAATTCACTGTTGATCGTCAGAGTTTAAAAATTGAAAATTAATCAAGCTGAAATATATATTTTCAAGAATCCAGTATAATTTCGTAAAGATTAATCATACGAACCTTCTTTATAGAATCAATCAAGAACTGCATAATATTGCAGAAAGTTTCTTCTGATAAGTTTTGGCATGAAATTCGACTGAGAATGTCAGGTAAAAGATTATAAATCGGGTTGCTTCCTGCAATAAAAACAAAGGATAGTTTGGATAGTGTGATAATATAGAAGAAATAAATGATGGATTACAAATGAAATCAAACCAAAGGTGCCTCACCCTTCTTTGACAATTCATGGAAAAAAAGTTTCACGAGATTAGAGATACGTGGTTCTTCATCCTCCAGCCTAAGAGCCATTTCACTTATGTACCCTTTGACCTACAAACTTATCACTTTTCCCTTAGTGTACTTGCTCGATTTCATATACAAAATTAACTAGATAACCAGACATGATCTACATTAAAATACCTTCATCATATCATTTAATATGAGGTGTGACAAAACTAGCACTGCATTCTTTCGCACAGATATCGACGGATCACTAAGACGAGCATACATATGCTCGGTCCAAGGTTCTAAATGGTTAGGAAACCGTACTGCCAGATCACCCAGAGCAATGACACAATTTGATCGAACAGTTTCTGACACGGCATTTTGGGCAACAGTGAATAATAACTGTAGATTTGCATCACTGCAAAATTTTGAACATTCAATTTTCATTTTTCAGTCTTGGATACTTCTGCAAAAACAACAATTTAATTGGCATGCTTCCAAGTGGAATAAAAAACTTTATGTACAGGAGCTCAACAAAATACCAGAAGTCGGGATCAACAACCATTAACTTGCAAAGAGCTAGCATAGCTGACGCCTGCAGTCTTGGAAACTACAATGTGAAAGTGCGTGTATAAATTAATACCCTTACTTGCAGGCAATACTTAATTTTTATAAAACCATCGGAATTTGATGGCATCAATTGTTCATTATGAAGAAAGAATACAAGCAGCCTTACCTTCTGCAACAGAGCAAAGTCTTTACAAATCTTTGCAATAATAGGAGCACATATTCCGATTATAAACTTTTGATTTTGTCTGCCTGTAATAATTTCCTTCTCTGCTTTCTCTGCAAGGGAATCAAGCCTTGCGTCTTCAGATGCAGAAACGCCCAATTCAGCGTTGATATTGCATTCCTGGTAAATCACTGGCAGTTAGCATATAGTCTGCTTTTGTATAACTTAAAAAAACCAGTGAACAAAAATTGCACAATGAGACAACGAAGTTATCCCACTTAAACAAAAGGGGGTTAAGCTTAATCACTCGCCTGTGTTGCTTTTTCAGAAGACTGTGACAAATCAGCATCAGTTTCGGATGCTTGTGACTCAGCTGCTGCTCTCTGTTTGTCTGCTTTCTGCTTTCTAACCTTCCGCACAGAGGATTCTATATAAACCAAGTGTTTCAAGGCTACATGACTCACAATGAACAGAAATCTACTTAACTTGGTAACTCCCACTGATAAAGAACAGTCGTGCAGAGATGCCTCATCCACCCGATTTTCACCACCTGGAGCCACTTGTTCAAGTGTCTCATTTTGTCCAAAAACACTTGCATGAATTCTTCTTATGATGTCAGCCAAAAACATTTCTGGCTTGGGATGCAGTGTATAGATAGCATTTATGGCCTGCTCAGCTGCAGAATACCAGCTCTGTTCAGAAAGCCCTTGGCCAATTAGTAAACTTTTTAAGGAATTGAAAACTCGGCTATGACGTGATATGAGACTTCCTCGATCTTCTTCAGAGAGTCTTTGAAGAGCAATGCATGCTGTCCTTGCAAGCAATGGATCTTCCTTTGCCCATCGTCCAAACCCAATGTCAATAATATTCAACAAATGTGAACTCAGGACCTTTGGGGATGATTTTGCTGCCATGCATAGCACTGATAAAGCTCCACGACTTAGCTCTGCAGATACTCCATTCACATTAAATGTGAAAAAATCCCACAAAGCAGATATCTGTAAGAAAGAAAAAAGAATAAATGTCTTAAGCTGCAATAACTCTATGAATATTGCAAAATCTGTTATAAATGATGCTCTTTTCTTGATCCCTGCATGCTAAAGGATAAAATGGACAGCTATCCAGCACGTAGTATTGTACCAAGATTGCAAACTTTGCCCAAGTCCGGCCAGAGTCATTGCAGTTGAGAATAATGAACTATCTATAAATAAAAGAAATGCCTTTATGGCCCAGCCAAGTCCGGACAAACTCGAGAAAACTAGCTAATAAGAGCACCTCGCATCTGCCTTAAAAGCATTACAACAAATAAAGAAAAGTATGCACATTTGAACATAAAAAAGAGCCAACCAATAAAAACTACGCTCTTGCTTCTAGATGACCAGTCAAATATTTGGATTAGAGTTAATATTATGCATACTGTTCCAGAAGAAATGTCCCCTTTCGAAACCAGTATGCCTATTATATATTCAAGTGCTGCAAGATCTCCAACGCTAGCATCTATTGTGATATTTATCAGGTTTGATGCAGTTTCCATTGAGTTCTTCTTTATGTATATTGTAATGAAGGCACCCTCAACAGCCTCATAGATAGCTTTCTCTTGAGAGAAGACCTACAGGGTAATCAACCAACTTCTGTCAGTGACCTTCGATTTGGCGATGCAATGGAAGCTCACATCTGACATAACAGAATAACAAATTTAAAATAAAGCAAATCAACGAAGAGGATTGAAAAAAAAGTCTTCAAATAAAATAAATTTAACCATAATATATTGAAATTTGAATATCATGTAAACAAGCATAACAGTAAAAAATCAATACCAAGGGTAGCATCTTCCGAAGACATGACTCTGCTCCATCCACCAGAAATTGTCTGCAACGCATCAAAAATTGAATACTGTGCTCAACATCAGTGGCTGCAGGAGATGCTAATAGTTGCACAAGAACAGGCATTGTTGATGACATGCATTTTGCAAACCGTACACCTGCTTCAAGAGATGCAACCAATGCCCTGGTTTGTTCTAAACTCCCAACATCAGGAGTGTTGTCGTCATTGTCAACCCCGTTCTCAATTTGAGATGGACCACTGTCATCAACACAGTTTTGTTCTGCTTCCGCATTTTTGTCAGGAGATAGATGCTCTTCAGCTACATTGCCATTCAAATCATTATTAACTTCCCCTTCCTCAATTTCAGAGATCTCGGTCTTGACTACCACATCATTTTCTTCATTATCATGTGATGTACTTGGAGGTGTCATTCCAGTAAGTTTTTGCTTGTATTTCTCTAATGTTGCTTCAAATGTAGCGGTACGAAGCTGTGGCCCAAACGGATTATACTGCAACAATGTACTTAATAAGTTCAATGCACTTTTTCTTACCATTGCAGCCTTGTCTTCAAGTCTACCTGCTGCAATTCCTGACACCTGATTCCATAGCCCAATGGAAACAGAATGTTCTTCACATAGTTCAGCCCAGGTTTGAAGTACACGACTTCTTGTGTATGCAGAAACATCACGACATCTTTCAAGCAAAATATCGAGCATTGCCTGCTTGCTGCGGAGCCTATGTGTACTGCTAGAAGAATTCCCGTCATTATCTTTAAATGCCTTAGCAATTAACTTACCAAATACCCCTACAAGTGAGCTTCTTATCTTATAAGATTCACCACCAAAATGGGGCATCAAAATCCCCACATTTGTTGACATGAGCTTTGGCATTCTATCTGCAAGTTCAACAAGAAATCGGCCTACATTTTCCGCACCACTGGCATCCCTGGCATAATCTTTAGGACTCATCCGTCCAATTTCTCTTATCAATGAAACTGCTAAACTCCCATCATTGTACTTTGTCTCTGCTTGAGCAACTGCATCAGCCATATGCTGTGGCAGAAAATCATACTTATGAATGAGATGTAAAATGGAAGCAGATGACTGCATTGTGTAGTGATACTTGGTAGCACATGCACCGACAATTTTGCATAGTGCGTCTTTTGTTTCCTTGTTTTTCAAAAGAGATGGTTTTTCAAACATAGAAAATGCACCTCTGGATAAAAGAGAAGTATAATGCTTATTAGCGAAGTACATAAACAGCAACACATTAGAATAAATAAAGTTGTCAGTCAAATTTTTAAATGACCAAAATGTTGCCAAAGTATCAAGATTAAAAGTTGCAGGGATTTACTTCGCAACAAAAGCAAGGAAGTTTTCTTCTGGATCAGACTGGCCATAAAGCTGTTTAATGTTTGTTTCCACAGCTGTAGCCAATATTGAGATAATTTTTGAGCAGTGGACTTCCCAATTCCATTCTTGGGGAATGTGTTTTTTGCGAGAATTCTTCTCCTACGAATCAACAGGATTTTCAGAAGTAAGCTGTCATGAGTATACTAAAATATAGTACAAAGAGCAGAAAGGATATAGGCTTTACTCATTATATATTTATAAGCAGTTACTATCAAACTACATTTCTGAATTAGTCTCTACATAAGCGCCATTTCCAACTTGTAAACATATCAAGACATCTTTAATTTACTTTGAATTGATTCTGTTTGAACTTAGTATTTACTATTTTATTATAGCAACTCCGGATTATATCAGCGAATGCATTTCATTGTTTTTCATCATTTTAAATGAATTTGAAAGGCTTTGCAAAAGCAGATTTTCACCCATATTTCAACCTTCAGAAGAAAGTTACATATAATTCACTAATAGTAAATGAAGAAAACAAGCCCACTCCTACAATTATATGGCTATTAAAATAGAGCTATCAGAAATTAAAGACGAAAAAGTCTCATTCTTCACTACCAAAAACACACGTGTTGTTCCTGAAAATGGACGAAGAACACAAATCAAAAGTAAAATCTTCATCTCAAACAATTATTGCTTCCCAATTATTGTCTCACTTTGTGCAAACCCCTTAGTGAGCACTGTACCTCAGTTTTGTTATTGATTATTCAATGTCTAGGCCAATTATTATAAGAATCTCTCAGCATTTCATCTTCTAACTCTTTTGATTTATTATTGCTTCCTTAGAGTACATCAATGCTGCCTAATGCACTACAAGCTATGGCTACACAAGAGGACAGCCAACAACAAAAGGATAAACTGGTTTACAGAACCTAGATGATCTCCTGGAGTACCGGGACTATCAACCAGCTAAAGGCCCTCATGAGATCCCTGTCACCATCCCTTGGGCTCATTGTAAAAGGACTACAATGAAAAAAGAACACAAGCAATTCTTTTACCATGAGCTATAGAAATGAATCCATGATGGTAAGCCCTCCCACGAGATTCAACAAACAAACAAAATTGCTGAGTTAGACCACAAGCTTCGCCCTTTGATAAGTGAAATAAAGATAATTGCAAAAGCAAAGGGTGAGTGCCAAAGAATATGCATCTCAGAAAGTTATATGTATCAAGATTTTTATATTACAATGCTGTTAAAAAAGCGTCTCAACCTTGCATTTTAATATTACAAATTAAAAAAAGGAATTCGTAGAGTTCTAGTGGTCGATTTTAACCCAAAAAATATTGAGTAGGCCTTTACTAAAGAACTTACTAACAATAACATGGACCTCTTCAAGATCTACAATTTAAAAACAAAAAAAAAGGTGGGGGGGCTCAATCAAATTCCCAAACCAAAAATTATGGTCTTCAAAAGTTTAGCCTCCCACATCAGATATGTAAAAGCACATATGGTGCATATGAGAGGTGTATGAGAGTTATATTTCTTCACCAAATTTTGATGCATGTTATGACACTTCATAAGGCCATCTTTGAGGGGAGGAAACAGAGCTAAAATAAAACACCCACGTTGTTGAATAGATTATGGCAAGCTTATAGTGAATGGAAGGAATCTGCTATTTTAACATGTGGACTCGTATTAGGATTTGAGCATTAAACTTTTTATTAGGAATTCGGGTGTCACATTTTAGATAGTTTTAGCTCATGGTTCCTAATCACCATTTGATAATTTCTACATTCATGTATTGCTTCTCTTATTTATTGAGTGCTTGACATTGAGGTTCCATGGTGAGTTTAACTAGTATTGCTATGCTGCTAACATTTCTCTAGATCTCTTGTTGGTGATACTCTTGTAAGAGCTTAGCCTTCTTAAGTATATTCTTATCATCTATTATTGAATAATACATTGAGTTGCTTTGATGGGTGAGGATTTTCTCCCAAAAAGGATTTCCCACATAAAACCATGTTAGGATATATTACTTTTGTGTTTCATATTTATACTTATATGACTAATTTGATTTTATGCACATATCTCTTCTCATAGTTTAACCTAAGAAACATATTTCACACCTCCGCTTCCTTTCAAATGCAGCAATCAAGAAAGTGTTGCAGTATATTAGATCAATAACCAGCAGCCATATAGGTCACAAGCACAAACCTAGATGCATAATTTCCAGCCGCAAAAGATAAATTAAACAAATGCTCTATTGGGGAAATTTATCATCTTGTATCCACCCTTAAAACCATACTTGAACGCCACCAATTACCAAAAAAGAAGACATTGGTTCCAAGACAAAATCGGACAAATTTCCAAGATTGAAGACCCATCATAGAGGCTGAGTCAAGCATTCACTAAGTTTATTTCTCTTCATGACCCCATATGTAATTGACTATTTCTGGTTTACCTAAATTTTTAATATACCAACTTTTGGAAAAGAGAACATCTTATCAAATACTGCCCTAAGACGAATCCAGGAAAGATCGTGCTAAGCAACATGACACTAAACAACTGATGAAGACATTAAAGAACAGTAACATTCAATCTCCCTTCCAAGAACAAGGTGTCACTACAACTAAAGGGACAAAGAAAATGTCACATCACTGACGACATTGGACTTCATTTTGTGTCAATTGGTTGTCGTCCCAAGGCCAAAGAAAAAACCTAGAATCAAGACTATGTCCAAACCTATTATTTTAGATACCCCTAAGGACTTAATTATTAATACAATAGACTTTACACTTCAAATGGCCGTTTAAAATGAGTTTTAAATGATTGGAGTTTATGAATTTAATGATGTTATTTAATATTGGCATGGTTACATTTATTATCACACTAACCAAGTACTGCCAAATGAATGCAAGAATTGAGTTTTGCAGGTACTCAGGGTGCAACATGGTGGACTTGGTAACCTATCTCTAAACTTAGTAACCTATTTGGGCAATCAAGAAAACGGGCCATCCCCGCTCCTTCCCTTGTAAATACTTGCACATTTAACTATCCCATAAACACTGGCATCAGTAAATAAAAAAATAACATAAAATATCACAATGAAGACAAAAGAATAAATAAAAAGAATAATGTAAAAACAAATTAAACATTAGAAACAAAAAAAGCCGAAAAGAAAGAAGCTAAGAGAAAGAGAAAATAATCTCCCCAAGTCATGAAGGAAAACCCAAAAAACAGGGCAATGGTAGCGCAATTTCTTCCTGATCATACAGGAGACAGCCTGCAATTAAGGAGAGGGGAAAATGAGAAAAACTAGAGTCATGTCATTAACGCAGCATGGCGAACCTGCGCTTGGAGTGCCACAGCTAGACTGTGGGTGTGGAACAAGGCAATAGACCAATATTAAGACCCCAGTAGGGACACAGACAGATGCTACAGAGACCAAAAACAGTGAGAAATAGAGGCATGTGAAGTCCAGGCATGACAGTCTTGCACCGGAATCAAAGTGGACGCCCTCTCAAGCTCCTCTTTTCTTGCATTCCATGCTTGTTCTGTGATAAAATTCTTTAGTATTTGCTTACGGATTAGTTTTAATATGAGCTCTGCCCAAAATATAGACTTATCTGTTTTTTTAGTTATTTTGATAGCCACTGTTCTGACTGCTCTTCTTGAGACAGCATTGATATAACCTTATTTTCTACTTTTCCAAGAAATTGGAATGCCTTCAGTTTGAAAATGATTTTCAGCATTTTAGCCCTGTTCTTTTTAGATTAAAGAAGGCCATGATAAGGAGGCAGGGTGGAGCCTAGAATTTTTGAGAAGAGGTTATCTGTTGCTTATATATTGCCTTTCCAGCATTATTATTTAAAGTTTTCAAGCATTTTGTTCAACCCAGAATTGTATTTAAGTAGTTTGTATATGTAAATCATTGCTTTCCAAAGAATAAAACTTATAGGCATGTCCAACTACCTTGACAACTTATTGAATGCAAAACATATCTACCAGCAAAGCATTCACGTATATAATATTAAGTTGTTACAGCAAACCTAGTTTAATAAAATTGTGTTTAGAAAAACATTTGCAAATAATTTTCAATGTTCATTCTATAGGCAAGAGCTTTGGCATCTTCCTTTATCATCTGTCTCTAGTTGTAGGTTCTTAAAACTCATGGAGATCTTTACCCATCTACTAATCTTTCAGTATTTGATATCTGCTACATTTGTACAGTGGTGAGAGCCTCCATTCCTAGGTTTGAATAGTCATTTCCTCTATAAGATTAAATCTGCTCTCATATCCTATCATTACCCACCTTAAAACTTGTGAAATAAGTGCCCCTGGCCTTCTCTCCACAGACTTTTAACTTGTAAAAGCTGAAGGAAGCATCCAACCTGGCAGTTACTTTGCAGCCCCTTTGACAAGCTTACTTAGAAATTGACAGTGCTAGTAATTTTAAGCTAAACAATATAAAGTGATTTGAGCAGCAACATTAAATATTCTGAAAATTAGCTTCACTATACCAAAATAAGTCCCAGCCCTTACATTCTAATCGAAAGAATTAAAACCCTATGTTAACACTATCCCTACAACCAAACTCTGCTTGGTAAGAAATTAAGAAGTATCTATAAAGTAAGGAATTAGGATTCATCCAATTCATACAACATGCTAATAGCTACATAAATGAACTATCGCTTGAAAGAAGTATTAAAGAAACCGATCTATAGATGTATGCCCATTCTCAACCACCTAGGGCTATATAGGGAAAACAACCGAATCACCTCACACTAAAGTGGTCCATTGAAAATTCTGGCAGGATGATAGAAAATTCTGACCTAGAGATGACCCAAGAATGAACCTCCAGGATTATTGGAACAGTGACAAATTGTCATTGGATTGTGTCAATGATCAATGCTTGGACTACTGCTAGGGATCATTCGTCCTTCACCTTGTTCATGAAGATGAAGATTTACTGAGAGCTACCATGGATATAAGGGAACAGTTACACAGATAGTTACTATTGGCTATTTTTGCCACCATCAGCCCATCACAGATAACCGATCTGAGACAATTCATCATGGGCTAAAAATCAGTCAAGGCCAACAAGTCATGTTATCTACAAGGTAAGATAATACTTAGTGTTATCCCCGTTTCGCCATTTCGCGATTCTCTTCATCTTGCTCGTCAAACATAAGTGCAAAATGGCAAAACCAATCAAGTTTAGCCACATGGATCCGTCAGCGCATCGGTTATGTCACATTGGGTGAGCCCAACACCTCCGTTCTTAAAAGCATATGGCTTGGGCATTTTTTATTAGATAAACAGCTCCAAATTTGTCACTATTTCGCATTTTCCTCTTTTTGCCCACCGGAGTTAAATGTAAAACCGCACGGTCAGCAGGTCAACGCCACGTCAACATTTGCAAGGTGAGTTTTGTGATTTCGCAAGGGGCAAAATGGCAAAATTTCGCCATTTCACAGATTCTTCCTTCTCAACGGTGTTAATTGTGAAACCACACCAGTTGTCCAATTAAGAATTTTTCATCGACAGTTGTGTTTTAATCTTGCATTGGGAGATTTTGCACCACATCTAGGCCATCCATTTTGATCAAAATCTTCATCAACAGCTCACATTTAAACTAGTGGCTTGGGTCTAATTTACACGCGTGGCAATGTTTCTTACAAGTGTGCAGGGTGGGTTAACACATCATGTTTGTCGCCTCGACATTCTTTTGTCAGCAACCTAATTTGACTATTTGCGGCCATGACACGGTACCAGTACTTTATATTCAATGTCAAGTGATTTCTTTTGGCTTTGTAACATGACGTCAGTGCACTCTATGCTTGTTTATTACTTTGGGGATATTTTATCCTTTTCAATTGTGGCGCAAACAATTTTGGCCTTCCTATCACTTCATGGATGAATGTTCACGCAGAGATCAGATTTTTTATCTAATATTCATTTATTTATGCATTTGTATCTAACTCCACTTTGATTGGGATTTGAACTCAAAGGTTGTAATCTGAGTTATACTATTTTAAATGTTTCCAATACTTATACTTACTGTACAATTAAAGAGGAAGAATCTCCTTGTGTTACAAATTAAAGTAGAAAATGCACATGCCTAATCAGAATACTCGAGAACCCTTGGAAATGTTGTGAATGTGAAACTGCCTTCCAGAAGATACAACACTTGCAAATCGAAGGATTCTTGGGTTACTGTATCGTCTTAAAATGGAAGCACTTCCATGATAAGAGCGTTTAGCCCTCCGAGTAGGTGGATTGGGGTCATGTTAAGCGCCTTGATTGGGTCTTTGCATGTATTTGGCTTTTCTCCCCGCTTTCCACTTCTTCCCCGCACTTGATTTCTTCATTCTAGGTGAAATTAGGGTTAGGATCTTAAGGATTCTCCTGAATTTCTCTCTTCCATGGCTCTATTTTCTAGGTAGGATTTAGAAATGGATCCTCCTAGACTTTATCTCGGTAATCATAGGATTTTATGTCTATTCCTGACATTCTGTCCTGTTCTGACATCAATTCTAGGTTTTTGGACATCCCTGGGACCTCTTGACTTGATTCTGGGTCAACTTGGGAAAAAGGTCAATGTCTTAGGTCGACCCTGACTAGGTCAAAGTCTTAGGTTGACCCTGACTAGGTCAAGGTCTTAGGTCAACCCTAACTAGGTCAGGGTCAACCTCGACATTGACCCCTTTCTCCAAATTTTCAAGATCTTTAATTTCTGGGCTTCGAGCTTTCGGGAAATTTATTTTTCTGCCTCCAGGTCGGCCATTTCAGGTTTCGGGATGGTAAATCCTTTAATTGCATTTAATCTAGGTATATTTTCTAAAGGTGAGGACCTAATTGGGATTTAATTCTCCAAGGTGGCCCATCTAGAGGAGTGTGCCCTAGATCACTGTAAAAGGAGGCCTTCCTCTCTCATTTTCACATCAAGTTTTCTCAATCAAGTTTTGGCAATCAAGCATCTAGAGCTCTCAAGTGCAAGCAAGCCTTCAAGCATTCAAGTGTTCAAGCATTCATCCATCAAGGAGATCCATTGTTAGCTATTGAAGAATTCAATCTCTTTGGAGCCCCTTTGAAGATCCATCTTTCTCCATTCATTCAAGCCTTCTCATATGCAAAGATCAAGTCAAGATTGGTGTTGAAGATCAAATACTATTGATTGGAGACATCCTACATCCATTGAAGCATTCCTACTTGTGGATTTGAGGATTCGAATCCTCTACAAGGACTTCAACATAAGCGAGGTGATTTGTTTCAATTACTTTGTTTATACACAATATATTTCAATTCAATTTCAAGGTTAATTCCTAAACTGGGGTTTGACCAAGGCAAACCCCCCATTTTTTTGCAAGTACAGGTGCGGAGTTTCGGATCTGAGAGCGAATTTGGATACCCTTTTCGCCGAATTTCCGAGATCTACGAACAGAATTCGAATTGGACTTCAAATAAAGAATGTAGTATTTGACCTTTTATGAAGGTCAAACCCGAGTTGAGCCATCTTGAGGAAAGATTTCTGGGTTTTCTCTGTCTCGGCATTTCCAGTCCAGAACAAATTTCAAATTTTCCCGAAAGTGCACACAGACATCAGAATCCAACATTTTCCAGATCTGCCCTAATTTGAGATTAGTAATTGTATTTCAATTATTCTATATTCTAAACATAATTCTCCACATTAGGGAAATATTGGATTTACTCTCTCTCTTCCTACTCTTTTCCATAAAATTGATTCGATTGTGCATTAACCTTTTGGTTGATCAAATCGGATCTCTTCTTTGGGGAATTTGGGTTTTGAGAATAGATCTCATATTTCCCCCTTTACATTTGAATAGAGGTGAATCCATTTAACATCATTCAGTTACCAAAACAGACCTCATGAAAATCAGTCATTGTCTACTCATAATCAACATAACAAAGGCAGATTAATGAAGATACAGCCAGAAAGAGGTTGTGGGGGTACCTAAAATGAGACAAATGGAAAAGGTAAGTGTTAGAACTACATTTACTTTCTGAAAGAACATTTCCCATTTTCTATAACAAGGATTTCAAAAACAAGTTAATGTATTGTACGCTTCATTGTTTTCCATGTTTGATATGAGTTTTTTGAATTTGGTGATGAGTTTCTTTTATCTACTTCAATTCATTGACAAAATGACTTGCCTTTTCCATCTACTATATTTGATTTATTAATTGAGGAAGTTAATGGTTCCTTGGCCTCTTTCGCACTAGCCAAGCAAGTGTTCAATCCCAGGTGGCAGCTGAAAAAGCCCAGCCCAATACCATTGTGCTAAGCCTCAAATGCCATATTTTGTTGATGCTAACCACCATCAATAAATTCAGAAAATCTCCGTATGGAGTAAAGATTCTATATCAAATCAATAGCAGAATCATTTACTGAATGTCAAGTTTCAGTTCCAATTTATAGAAATTGTTGGAATAGAATATTTCCCTGAATGCGTAATAATCCCGGTTAGGCACCAGGTTGGCCAGATAATTTGTTTGATTTTTTATTAAATAAGTAGATAAATAATTATTATTAAATGAAATTATTTAAATAATTTTAGTAACAGCATTTAGGCTGACTTTCCTAGATTGTGGCGGTCTCTATGTTGAGCCAACTTGCATTCTATGAATATTATTAAATTTTTTGTTTTATTCTGGAGGCCAACTTGGATGGAATGTTTTGGGTCGGTTTTCTAACCTTGGCCAACTAAAAGGGGCAAATTGTAAATATCCAGGTGGTGGAGGTGAAGAATTGCATCAAAGTTTTTCTTTAACCTCAAGCATTAAACAAATGCTCTGCTGTTGGGACGAAAATCTCAGCAGTATGTGTAGGTAAGACATCAACCTGCCCTACAGTTTCTTCATAGCCTGAATTTACAATTTCAGGGAGATCTCAATTTAGCAAGATCAGAATCTCAAAATCACCAAGGAGCTGTGGATGCAGATTTGGGAGTTTATCCATTGCCAAGGGATGCTAATTAACTGATTTGAAGATTACATCTGTGTTTTTAGCTGGTTTGTAGTCACATTATTAAGGTCGTAGCTGTGTTGCACCACTTCCAAAGCATGGGATAATAATCGAGACATCATTTAGAAGAGCCAGCAACATCTCAACCTGGGCAGACTCAGTTAGTACAATTTGATTACTCTGTTACATTGCTCAAATCTATATTTCTGATTGAGTATAAACTATTTGTTTAATCTATTCAGCATATCACAATCTGCTTTAAGAGATTATATCATAAGAGACACAAGTATTGATTTGATCTTGACCAAGATTATAAAACTAGAGGTTTTACTGAAATAGGGTATACATCAGCAAGTTCATTGTTTATATCTGATATTTGTGTTAGCATTTTTTGGTTATTCTAGTAAATCTTTTATAGAAAACTAGTAGGTATATTTCAGTGGTATTAGAGTTGGGCATTATGCCAACATGTGCATTGATGAGTGACAGGTATCTTAGATACAAGCAAAGAGAAAAGGAGGCAATGGGTGACAAGGAAATGGCAAATCCCCAAGAATTCATAAAGAAGATCAGAGAGATATATACCAATATGAGGGATACCATGATGGAGATGGTTCAACTTTTAAGAGGAATGAACCAGCAACTAATTCCTTGAAGGCCTATACAAAATTGTAATGTACCAAACGCAAGTTAGCCACAGAAATACTCCCCTACAACACTTAACCTTCACATGCACCTGTCACTTGACCTTCAATACCCTTCGGCGCTCACCCTTCAACACTCGGCACCCTTTGACACTTAGCGCACTCTGACACCCTTTGGCACTCAATACCCTTTGACACTCGGTACCCTCCGACACTCAACCTTTGGCACCCTTTGGCACTCGGCACCCTCCAGCACTCACCCTTCAAAACTCAACACTCTCCAACATTCACCCTTCAGCACTCAGTACTCTCCAAGACTCACCCTTTGACACTCGGCATTCTTCAACACTCAACAATCTCAATTGATATGATTCAACAAATATGGTTCGCAGATGCCAAATATATTATTGTTGATGAATAAAGTTGAGCACAAAGCACACGCCATCAACCAAAATGAATCGCTAAGAACAAGGAATTTGTGTTTCAGACTATAAAGATATATCTCAGGTTACATCAAATTAGTCTTCAAGTGAAGACTTCACAAATTTGGAGTACAATGTGAAATATCAAAATGATGTTTCCAACGGCAGACTAGGGTGAGGAATGACTCCCGCCAAAACTACAAATACAGACTAGGGAGGGTCTTCCACCTTTGAAACTACAAACAACCGAGCCACCTTCAACCTCTAGCTTCTAGCTATACAAAGAAGAGTTCAAATACATTCCATGATGGTTTACAATACCAAGCCATCTCCTCATAAAGGCCTCCAAGAAGCGTCTAAAAAGTTACGATAGGTCATAGGCAGACATTATTTTATTATTTTGGCCACTTAATTTAGTAATTAAATTAATTAAGTAAATAAGTCCTTATGATATGACTTAAATTTTAGGACCACTTAATTAATTATCTTAATTAAAATACTTTCTAAAATTTGGGGGCATTGCAGTCCTTTCGGCCCAAAGATTGCTTGTCCTCAAGAAATTGACAAATTGTCTGTGGTCTAGCAAGCTCCAGGATCCCAAACCATGCACAAACATCAGTAGCCATATCTAATGAAATCTCCATGCCTCATCATAATCGTGTGTGCACCCTCCTTAAACCTTTTGGATCCAACGTTGTGCAAATCTCCAATAAGCTTTCGCTACTCTACTCTAATATAAACAATGCCCTGCCCACCATTGCCAAGCAAATCCTTGTGATACCTTGAAGTGTCTTTGTCATCTTCAACAAGTGTTGGTTCCTAATGTTGAAACTCATATATGATGCCACACGATTCTCGATATGCATCCCCAATGTGTTCTTTGCCTCAACAAATGGTAGAGCTTGCTCATTCAAAGGGTCATTGGTAAAGCCCTCGTCTCCATGAAATTGATTGACCAATGTTGGCATGGCAAATTTTGTATAAGCATCTTCTTCATCCTTGGGGTTGTCTTGAAGATTTCGATGTTCTCCATTTGAAGAGACAATTGTTAATTCTTGCTTGTTCATATCCTCGTGTGACTGAAATGAACTTGTGAGCATGTCTCATCTTCCTTAGGGTGCATGGTGTTAAGTAGCTCAATTTTGATCTCTTGTCTGAGATTGTTGTTGTAGGTTCTATTACCTTTGAAGGACGGATACCTCATCCTCAGGTCTATGTAGTCCTTGAGAGATATGTCCATCTGCCATCCACCATCAACCGAATCCTGCTTGAATTGCTTCAACAACTCAACCAAAGTGGGTGTTTGCATTTCTTGTTGCTCAATCTTTGGAAGAAAGGTTAGCCTCGCCATCCTTGTGTTGAACCGTTGTGAAGCTCCCTTCATACTTGCTTCTGTCAAGTGATTGAGTGTCTCCTCCATATGTTGGTATCCTCTTGTGAGGGTCTTACTAGGTCATTGTTGAGTTCTTGTTAACTCCCTCAACAAGGCTGTTATATGGGCATTTCCCATTCCATCACTGGGTGCCATGATTCTCTCGACAGGCTAGCAGAATCGCCAACTCTAATACCACTACAATGTATCGAACGCAAGTTAGCCACAGAAATACTCTCCTACGACACTTATTAACCTTCGCCTACACCCGTCACTTAGCCTTTGGTACCCTTCAGGACCCTTTGACACCCTTTAACACTCAACACCCTCTAACACCCTTTGGCACTCAGTACCCTTCAGCACTCAACCTTCGACACTTGGCACCCTTTGGCACTCACCCTTCAGCACTTGGCACCCTCTGACACTCACCCTTTGGCACTCAACACCCTTCGACACTTGATACCCTTCAACACTCAACAATATTAATTGATATGATTCAACTATATGGTTCACAGATGCCAAATATATTATTGTTGATGAATAAAGTTGAACATTGAGCACACACCATCAACCAAAATGAATCGCTAAGAACAAGGAATTTGTGCTTCAGATTATAAAGATATATCTCAGGTTACAATAAATTACTCTTCAAGTGAAGATTTCCCAAATTTGGAGTACAATATGATATATCAAAGTGATATTTCTAATGGCAAACTAGAGTGAGGAATGACTCACTCTGAAACTGCAAATACAAACTAGGGAGGGTCTTCCACCTCTAAAACTACAAACAACAAAACCACCTTCAACCTCCAACTTGTGGCAATACAACAGGTCATAGACCGACATTATTTTATTATTTTATTATTTTGGCCCCTTAATTTAATAATTAAACAAGTCCTTATGATATTATTTAAATTTTAGGACCACTTAATTAAAACACTTTATGAAAATTGGGTACATTACAAAAATGGAGCTGAAGGGAGCAATTGTGGTGGTCAGAGAACTTCAGCTAATTGCGGGAAAGCCTCGACAAATACAAAAACCTTTAGGGCGAAATTTCTGGAAAAAGAGGGAGTAGCAAGCAGTAAGGAAAGGCAGCCTAATCAAAGGGATGAAATGGTTAGGATTCATGATGAATACAATGCCTGGAGCGTTCCTGTACATGGAGACATTACCTTTACCAAATTTTATGAGATGAGGACAAGGACTGTGCACGGAAGGAGGAGGAATGAAGAGAGGAAAGACATTCAGCACCATAAATCACTACTACTACATTTCCGCAACCAAGCCCTCGGCAAGGGCTTGCTTGCAGAAATTAGACACATACTTTTCCTTGAATCCAATGTTTGAAGAGGAGGCTATCAAATTTGCCACCTTGTTTCTTGAAGGAATGGCTCACAAGTGCTGGTATCACAGCATGGTATCAAGTGGAGATGTCTACAATTGAGCTGCAAAGAAAAAATCTGGGTTTCACGTGCAAAGAATCATGGCAACCAGGTCATAGGTGTTTGGGAAAGGGACAAATACACTATATAAAGATAATCTCCAATGAGGACACGTACGAGGTAATGTGGGACGGTGTGGATCCAAAGTTGCTTGAGGATAAGCAACGTTCAGGACAGGCGGACTATAATGATCCCAGTTAGACACCAGATTGGCCAGATCATTTGTTTAACTTTTTGTTAGATAATAAATAACTAGTTATGAATAACTGGAATTATTAAATAATTATAGTACAGCTTTTGGGCCAACTTTCCTAGGTTGTGGTTGTCTCTGTTTTGAGACGACTTGCATTATATGAATGTTATCAAATATTTTGTTTTATTGTGGAGGCCAACTTGGATGGAATGTTTTTGGGTTGGTTTTCTAACCTTGGCCGAATTAAAAGGGCCATTTGAATATATTTGGGTGGTGGTGTGAAGTAAAGCATCGAAGTTTATCTTTAATCTCAAGCATTAAATGAATGCAGTGCTGTTGGACAAAAATCTCATCAGTCTGAATGGGTAGGACTGAACTTACAATTTAAAGGAGATCTCAATTTAGCTAGATCAGAATCTCATAATCGCCAAGGAGCAATGGATGCAGATTTAAGAGTTCAATTTTATCCATCACCAAGGGATGCTAATGAACTGGTTCAAAGATTGCATCAGTGTGTTTGTAGCTGGTTGCTAGTCAGATCAATAAGGCTGTAGCTGTGTTGCACCACTTCCAAGGCACAAGATAATAATCAATGCATCATTTGGAAGAGCCAGCAAACTCTCAACCTGGGCAGACTCAGTTAGTACAGTTTGATTACCTTGGTTAACATTATTTGAATCTGTATTTCTGATTGAGCTCAAGCCTTAAACTATTGGTTAATCTGTTCAGTGTATCACAATCTGCTTGAAGAGATTATATCATAAGAAACACAAATATTGATTTGATCGGAAGCAAGTCTATAAAACTAAAGGTTTTACTGAAATTGGGTATACATCAGCACGTTCTCTGTTTATATCTGATATATGTATTAGCAATTTTTGGTTATTCTGAGTAAATATTTTATAGCAAACTAGTAGGTATATTTCAGAATGTTGAGGGCTCAAACTTTTGAGGCAAATTTTAGTTTTGCAAGCATACAGCTTAGAAACAATATTGAAGAACAGAATTGGGTGGCGTGTTCAAAAAACCTATGATTGGAAAAATCAGTGCCAGAATCAGGCCGAATGCTTCAGAGAAACTTGGCAAAATTATTTAACAGAAAACTGGACGTGCAACAAATGCCAGTCCATTTATTACCAAAATGGATTTGAATGCTCCAAAGATCTGAACATGGAGATAATTTTTAGTTTTTTCAATTTCTACCCGTGTTTTAATGCATTCGTGTTTAATTTTGCACTCGTCTTTATCCTTATAGCGTAAACCACTTTCAATGTTTTTCCTTATGTTTGCACATACTTAAGAGCGAAGAAAGAAAGAGATATTACTGTACCAGAGAACGGTCAAGTTTTTGCAATGAATTTTTGTAGAAATTGGGGAAATCTGTCTTGCAATATTCTTTTATTGAATTTCTTTGGAGTTCTCTATAAACCTTTGTTGAGCAAGTGTTTCACAGGAGCCTGTGGAATCCTCTGTTTAGAATAAGTCTTTACCAAATTTTTTGTGTAAATCTCCAGAACGGAATGCTTAGTTAAGTCTAATCAATAGACCAGGACAAAATGGCCCTTATAACAGTGGCTTCTGACAGTTATACTCAATTTCAAAATTTCACTTCCTTCATAAAGCACACACAATTTCTTTAACATTCAATAAAATGCGCTTACCTTTCCATTGTTTCTACGCGGCACAGGCTGCTCGGGCTGCGCTTCTTCAATGAAGACAATTGTCTGAAGAAAATAAGTGTAAATTTTAAGAGCATTTCGGCAGGAGCTTATCCGATCCTGCAGAGATGGACCGTCGGAAGCAGAATGGGAGGAAAGCGTCGTTATGTTAAGAAGCAGCACGCTAAAATTCGATCTGAGGCTCTCAATAAAGTATCCCTTGGCCGAGGGTGGGAGAAATTGGAATCCCTTAACAAGAGAGTATGTTTGATCAAATAGTTGCTGCTCCTCCACACAAAACAGGTCTTTATCGGCCAAGTCAAATGCCACCCCTGAAAAACACAGAGCGCGCTATATAACCCAAAACCTAACTGAAAATCATTATATAGTGGAGAATAAACTAAAAATAATTACATGGTGCGATCAAAAAGAGCACCAATTAATGGGAATTTATTTATCACCACTGTATGTTGTCAAAGGTCATCCAGCAAAGCGAGTTTACAGATTAAAAATGCTTATTTAACAACCCTCATTTCTCAAGAGAACTTGAAATTTTCCAAAGTTTAAAAGTCCAACCCTTGACAAGTTCGTCAATTTCTGAAGGTGAAAGCGCGTCCAATTCAACAACGTCTTGAGCGTAAAGGCGGTCTTCTTCGTCTGGCACATCTTCCAAGTCCTTGAGATTATCAGGAATTACAAAGCGAGGAGCCATGCCTCTTCTCTATCAATTCTTGTTCAGTTCAGGATGATTCAGGGGTTTTCTTGGTTTAGTTTGTTTTCTTCAAAAAATTTTCCCTCTTTGCGGACTTCAAATGTGTCTTCAGCTCGATTTGAAAGTGGCTGTACGGCTGCGCGCCTTAAAGTTGATTTGAATTTTAATGTATCTTTCCTAGATTTGTAAAAGAGGTAGATTTGTGTGCGTGAGCCTTAAAAAAATACGGGATACTCTTGTAAGCTCATGTGGATTGGATTGTTTACTTCCATTGAATAAACGTAATTGGTAAAGTACAAATTAATTTTTATAAATTGGGAGTCACTATTGCCAGTTTAATTAAAATTAATGTGATAATTAAATGATAGGATAGAGGAGTTTACCTTAGAAAATGATGATGGATGTTGATATGTGTTTAAGGTTTTGTTAAAAAAATTAAAATCTTTGTAGGCTAATCTTTAATGTTCCTTCTTCTAAGAGTTAGTGTAGAGTTTTCTTTTGTTTATGAGTCTTTTTGTCTCATTCAAAAACCTTTATCCTTAGCTTGAAATGAAAAGTTAAAATTTTGTCTTTGTTGGCACTTTAGGGTGGTTTTAAAACTATTGTGACTTCTTGAAATGATTCGAGTGCCAATGTGAAATGTTCACAAGGAAGAGGCACTTGGTGCAACAAAAATTTAAGGTTGTTTATAAACTGGCTATGTTTGTCAACAAGCAAAAGAAAGATTAGATGAGTGTTTTTGTTGTCAATACATTGAGGAGGTTCTAAAACAAGTGTCAACTATTGACAAGGTTGTCATAGCCTTTTTGGAGCCCAATAAACTTTTTATGGCTTCAAAAGAAAGCAATGTGATTAGGAAAATGTCGAAACCTCAAGGTTGTCATGAAACCACTCCAAGTTCCTAAAAGTGAACCAACCATGTGGAAGTTGTTCATTATAAGGTATCAAAGCTTTAGCATGGTTATGGGACCACCCAAAGTTCTAGACATACAGGTTTTAGGTGGTGACACAAGTGTTCTATATAACTTTTTCAAAGAGTTCTAACTAGGTGGCTAGGCTCCAATAAGTACGAAGTTGATGAAAGAGATTTGAAGCCAACAATTTTTTTCTACATTCATGAAACCTCCAACAAGGATTTGAGCGCTATGGTGCCACTAATAAAAGTTCAAGAGGGTATTTTATATATAGACGAAATTTTAGTTAGTTCTAGAACATAATGGAGTTCACATTGGTTATTAGGGGTTGGCAATGAGCAAATAATGGAACATAGTTTGAAACAAAATAAGGGTACTCATCGGTTTACAATAGTTCCCAAACCATCTCCAATCCCTAATATCTTTTTATTAATTATTAATAAATTAGTTAAAATAGCAAAGTACAATGAGGGAACTAATCAAATCGCTATCAATGAGAACACTAGATCAGTCCAAAAGCATAGTACAAAAGTCTATTACATCATCTTGTATGTCATGGTTACAAACCCTGCATCTTTAAGCAAACATATATTTAATACCTATAGTATTTGCAAAGGAATAATAGTATCTAATTGCACTATATTGATCTTCATCGTAGAACCAAAATCATAAATCATTATAGAAATCAAGCACATAATGAGTCCAAGTCAATCCACCCTACAGGTGGTTTTATATTAGAAGTCTCCTCAATAAGTCTTTCACTTTCAAATATAGGGTCTTCAACATCTTGGACATTAATATTGAGCACATTATGGAAACCAAGGTCCTCCAAATAAATGAACAAAAAACTTTTTTGTTGCATTGATTTTGGAACTCAAGGTGAATTTGTTGAGATTTAAGGTGTTATGTAGCTTGCTAAATATTTGTAATGTTCTAATTTATTGTTATATGTGATGCATCTAAGTACACCTGGATGGATGCGCATCACATAGAGATCTCATAGAGATTTCATTCTCGAGGCCACTTTATATGTTGTATAATAACATTGGGACTATATTTAATGTGGGTGTCATATTGGGATATGATATTATATTTATTTAATATTAGTAAAAATTATTTAATAAAGTGAAAACTTAGTACCCAATATTAAATGAGGTGTCAATGGTACTTATGGCACATGGTTTTGCTTTACCTCTAGTTTTATTTATTGTGAGCTTGTGTCTATAAACATAAACACATGTTTATGGTTTGGGTTGGCTGATTATGAAGCAAGGCATGGGATGTGTGGATACACGCTTGGATAAGTGGGAATGCATTAGAGGGCTTGATGTTACAAAAGTGTTCATTGTAACCCTATAAGCATTTTGTAGTGCTTTATTGTTGAATAATATAATAGAGTATGGATGCTTTTGGAGGCTAGATTTTTCCCTCATGAATATTTTCCTAGGGTATATCTTATGTCATCTTGTGGCTTATCTATTTGATCTCTACATTATGATGATTATGTAAACTTTTATGCATGCTTAGATCTCATGAGAAATGTAGGAAATTAATTAAATGTAACTGGGTGTGAGCATTATTTTGTAACAAGTGGTATCATAGCTTTCATTATTGATTTGGATTTATAACTCTGACTTGAGTAGACAAGGTGCAAAGTTGAATTCATGGCTATGCATGAAGGATTTAGGAAATTACAAGGTATGAAAGACATTGCAAGTTATTTTATTATAGATGTGAGGTTATGGGTTTTTTGTTATGATGGGTTGTTTGCAGTGAATTTTTTGAATGTGCTTTCATATGAGGGTTTTAATGGGGAGAGGAAGTTGACATAAATGGGCTCGTGGTAAAAAGGGACCTCGCCATTGGATCTAGGTTTGCCAAGTGATGAATTTTGATATATAAATTGAACTACTTTGGCCTCAATTTAAAAAAACTTCTTTTTTTCGTGTAACAACCATAAAATTGTCAAATTGAATCTACTTAAAAATAACTTTTTCTACTATGGACATTTAGAATTGACCCTGCAAATTATATTACAAAACAAATTAAAAACTAGAATGTGACAAATTAAAAATATTTATAGAATTTTATTAAATATTTTGATTAAGACATTAAAGAAATCAACCTGCCACCCACTTTCAATGTTTTGAAATAAAAAATTAAATGAGCATTTTTTAAAATATATGAGCTTCTTTTAAAGAAGAGGAATTTCAATTTTGTTTTGATAACTAAAATGAAATTAATGTGGGATCCACCTTGGAGTCAACTACAAGGGCAAATTGGTTGTTTTACTTTAATTAAGCATAACATTCACCTAGGTGCTATGTTTTTTACTTCTTATACTCATTGAAAATCTAGTTTCGAGCACCACACATTAGTATAGGTTTGATTCGTGATTGTGATGTTTATATGAATTTTTGGGGTCTAGAAGCCAAATGTTCTCATTTACATGGTTTTGGTCATAACTTTTGCTTACAAAGTTTTGTTTTTTTTATATTTCAAATAGGTAGAGAGCAGGTTCAATATGTTACATTGCGGTGTTGTTATTTTATCAATTTGATAAGTATGGAGAATCATGTACTTGTTTGATCACTTGTAGGTTCTTGAGATTCAAGGTGTGAGTGTGAGTACATTTGGATGATTTGAGAGACAAAACCTTGAGGGGGTACATGTTTTTATGAGATATTTATGATGTTATAGATAATTATTAGATTTGATGCTTTCTGGTACAAGTTTACAAGTGTTTTTAGAGGACATGTTTAGACATAATTTGGGACTTGGAGTCTCATGTGGGTGATAGTTGAGTGCAGGTCAATGATGTTGATTATTACCATGTCATGGTTATTATCACAACCATTTTTTTTTAAAAAAAAACTCTAATTTATTCAAGGACATTGAGGGTGTAGTATAAATATTTAAAATACCGAGGATTTAAAGAAATATAACTATTGAAGCTAATGGAGTGTACATGTGAATGAATAGAAATTTAATCAAAGTAACATTAGTGCCTTCCTTAAAAAATTTAATATAGTGATAAATGATTCCATCAACATGAAGTGACATGACACTTGTCATGAGAAGTGGCTACCTCACTTATAGCAATTAATATAAAACTTTGCGTCATTTCATTTTAATTATAGAAAAGGGAATTTTAAATTTCATAGTCCATATGAATATTTAAAGATAAATACAATGATTCATAATTTTATGAATGATATAGATAGGAAAATTATGAGAATGATGCAAGAGTTGCATTCCTTGTTTTGAGGCACCACATATCGACAAGCACCAACAATATAATTTATTCTCCTTCTTATTATAAATTACTTTTATAATCACAATATGTATTACTCGTAATATCTCATTAGTGTTTAATACTTTAATTATATCTTTGAATAAACTAAGGTGGATTTATTTGCATATATATATTTATTATAAATTTTATAATGTAAATAATATGTTAATATTAGTTTGTTGAAATTGACTATTAAGGAGTTACATGATGTAAGATTTCAACTTATTAAAATTGAATATAAAAGAGCAATATGTGTGAAAGAGCTAAGTTTAAGTGGTAAGAGATCTAATCGAATAAAGTAATGAATGGGCTTTAATGGATGTCTCATCCTTATAGCAAGGTAGGTAACTCTCACCTATTCTCTATTTTTACTTCTTAGCATAGTGGCCCTTGGAGAGACATGAAAGACAACAAATTTAATAAAAAAGAACAACCTCTACATAACTCTAACTCTTACCTTTCCATAAAATTTCAGCATGGTCTAGCATTAACGGGGATGACACCAAGGGGAATGAGATGGCATTACTCTCTTCATTACTAGGGATGACGTTCCTTTTCTACAAATTGTTTTAATGTAAATCTAATTTGATGTGGGAATAGATGCTAGATGTTAGCCAAGTTAATTTGGAAAGTCTTTTCAAAAAAATAAAAGGGAAGAAATCCATTTTTATTTTATTTCAAATTGTAATCATCGTGTTCTAGTAGAAAACATGCACTTAATGGGGTATGGTAACATTTTCCATTTCCTCCATTATTTACATAAATGAAGAGATAATGTACAAAGTGCATTAACAAGGGAGTACGGATGTCCACATATTCACTTCCCAAGAAGAAGGAACTAGCACAAGTGTGTAGTTAGAAACCTCTAGTTCTTCTCAGATACTTATTTTGACTCTTTCTCTTAGAAGGAACATGATGTATGTAGTGCCCACCCATAGTTTATTTTTCAATTTTTTTTGCCAAACTCTTTTAGGCCACTTTTTTTGTGTGCATTGATTATTTCAGTGATATTTGGATTATTAATTTGATTAATCGTGAACATTTGGATAATGTTTTATATCATGTGCTTTCAATTAGGTTAATATGGTTATTCTCATGTCAATTTAAATGCTTGTGATGATGTATATGTTATGGTTATTTTATGATGGTAATCTATATGTTAGATGTTATTTACATTTGTGATTTTACTAACCCCAACTTGCATGTATATGGTTGGCGTGTATGTTTTATATTTTTGTTTGATGTGCTTGATGTGGTTGAGGGACAAAGTCATAGTTACTTGCTTGTGAGATCCACATGATCAGTCGATCCCCACCATTGTCTGTTATATATTTATACATGTATGTACATGCTTGTCTTTTATGTAGGATTTCAAGTACCGAGCATTGACTTCCCTGAATTGTCAGGATGAGCGTGCCCCATCACAATATCTCAAAGGGTGAGAGAGGGGAGATAACATACAAATCCAATCCCAACCCAAGCCATTATTGTCCTAAATTAAGGGACAAGTTTCTGATTGAGTTTTCCTATCTGAATTCGTCAAGGTGACATGAATTCGTGAACCCTTCCTTGGTGTTTGCTTGTTATGGAGTTAGTTGATTTTTGGGTATTGGGAGTCAAGTGGAGTTGCTTGTGTGAATTATTTGATTTAAATAATTAAATTAGGAGTAATTATGAGATTTGAATGGTTATATTTTATGAATATGGAGACATTAGATATAGAGAATATATAATTATTAAGGTTGATTAAATACCTATGTTAGTTAAAATTGAATTAAAAGTTTAGATTTGGATTAAAAAGGGTTTAATTAATTATTAAATTCAATCATGAGATTTAAGACAGAGTTGATTTATTTAATATTTAATTTATCAGTTTGCATAGTTAATATATGCTAAAATATTTATTGATTAATTAAATAATTAAAATACAATTTAAGATGCAGATTTAGTTTAGTAAAAATTAAATTAGAATTTAAAGTTAAAGTTGAGTTAGGGATTAAAATTGAAAAAGTGCATTTTTTTATTATGGTAATTAAAATTAAGCATGCATCATAATTGATAAAAATAAGAATTGAGAGTTGAGTTCTATTTTATGATTTGGAGTTGCATGTTGAGTTCTTTTTCCTTATTGGAGTTGCATGTAGGGTTTTGTTTGGGAGAATTTTCATTATTAGGGATTCTTTTAGCCATTCTTCACATACAGGTTTGGAGGAGGCTAGATTTTGGAGGAAAATGGTTGGATTGTTGAAGAGAGTATTTTTCAAAAGATTAGGAATATTTTGGATTCGTAGAGTCTTCAATTCATCCTTTGATTGTTTTAGAGTCTTCTCGTGGATTTCAGGTAGGGTTTGAAGAACCTATGTCAATTTCATTTTGAAATGATTATATGCATTGCGTTTGAAATACTTGTTGAATGTTTGGTTTTGTTATTGTTTGCTTTTTAGTTATTTGGTTTGAATTGGGTATTAAAACTTTGTGTTGAAAACCCAGATCTAGAGTATTTTATGATTTAAAATCTAGAAGATTATGCACATTGAAACCCTAGGTGTTCTTGGTAAAATTTTGCATGTATTGGTTTTAGAAAATTGTACTCTTTATTTGGATTAAGGAAAATATCTTGTTTTAAATATTATGTGTAAACCCAAGAAATTTAGGTGGTAAGACAATAAAGAAAATCAATAGTTTATTTAGTTAGGGTTGTTGGAAAATTTTTAGGAAACCTTTGAAATTTAATTTTTTTAAATAAATAAATAAATATATATATATATATATATATATATATATATATATATATATATATATATATATATATATATATATATATATATATATATATATATATATATATATATATATATATATATATATATATATATATATATATATATATATATAAGTTACTCAATCTAGTTCTTGAAATGCATTAGAAAACAAATTTCTATTGGTGAGAAATTGAATTTTAAAAAAATAAAATAAAAAATATGTTATTCTCTATTTTTGGCACCAGGAATTACCTGATAAATTTTTTTAAAAATTTATAAATAAATAAATAAATAAATAAATATATATATATATATATATATATATATATATATATATATATATATATATATATATATATATATATATATATATTATTGAGTGTTGGGGCCACCCCCCCCTCCTCCCCCCATCATGCAAGTGTTACGACCCGCAAGGTGGGGAGGGCTAGTCCCCCCCCCACACACACACACACTTAAGTGTTTATTCATTTTATTTTTTATAATTTTAGTTTTTTAGTTTTTTGTTTATTAAATTTATAAATTTAATTTATAATGGTAATTTATTTTTTTATTAAATTTAGATTTATTTTAATTAAATATTAAATAATTATTATTAATTAATATTATTAGTAATATTAATTAATTAAGCGGTCTTTGTTACACTTTAATTTATATATCGTATAATTAGAAAAATTATGCTTTGAAAACAAAACTGGAGTTTTTTTTCTTTATGGGATCAATTAAATTGTAATGGATAGTGTAATTATGGTATTAATTAAGAATATCAAACCATTTGTTGGGAACTTTATGAGTCGTTACGGGAGTGTGTTTTAATGTGATTTTGAGTTATATGGGAGTTTTACGTTGCCTGTTTAGGAACGTTACTAGAGGCTTGGGATTGGGTGAATGTTTATATTTTTTCCCTCATGTGTTTTATTATTGAAGTTTATTGAGAGTTTTGTTGTGATATTGCGGTTTGAGAGTTAGAGTGTTCTTGTTGTATTAAGGAACTGATTTGAGGATTATTGTTAGCATCTTCTTGTGATCTAAATTGTGAACCTAGGTAGGTTAACTAAGTGTATAGGTGGGAAGCAGCTTGTACTAGGTGTTGGGGCCCACAAGTGGCTATCAAGATAACTTATTGCAAGTGACTTAATAAGTGATAACTAAATGACATTGAGAGTTTAAAATGAATTAATAAGATATTGTGTACCTTGTCCATGTTTGAGTTGCTTTCAATTGAGTTTTTTGAATAGGATGGGAGTGGGAAGATGCTTGTCACCTACGTGGACTGGATATGACATAGTTGGTACCTTGTCTACATGAGAGGATTATTGATACTACATAGAGTCACTGAGGCGTTGGGGTCTTGAGAGACTATCAAAATAACCTTAGAGTTGGCTCGTGTGATGACACTTCCCTTTATGCATCTTAGGTTTCCTACATGTGTTGGTTTCCTTTGGTTGTGTATGTTTTACCTTATTATCCTATTGTACCTTTTGAGTTAGAAAGCTTTAAGGATCCCTTTCTTAGCTTGTATTGTGTTGGTTGTTGATGTGTTGATATCTGAGTGGGTTATATTGGTATCTCCTAGACACGGTGGAAGTGGACCATTTAGGTTCCACGAGGTCAGGTGGTAGTGATTCTTTTACCATTTGAGATTCTGATGTTCATGTACCAGTGTTGGATGATCCCTGTAGCAGTTGTACCTTCTTGTTCTTCATTGTTGGAGATGTATTCCTATCTTTCTTATTCTATGTTCTTGCATCATTATATCAATTATTCACAAGATATCATGTTGTACTTTATATTGGATTATTGTATTATTATTATTGCATACCTCGTGACATGTGCGGTGGATGTGGATTATTATGGATACCTTATGGTATTGGTTGTATTTATGATTTCCTTTATATGATGTTGTACTTATCATTCATTTGAATATATGTGATTTGTAATTGTATTTAATCTAAAGTAATTAATTAATATTTATGTAATCTACGTCAAGGAGCCCTTGAGATTTGTAATCTATGTTTGAGTTGTACTTGTATGTGAGTTGTAAATTATGTTGTATTACTTCCACATTGTAAAACATTGTTGTTGTTGTTGTTGTTTGTAAACTCTAAAAAAAATTGTAAACTTAGTTGCATGTTTAGGTTAATTTCTCCTAGGTTCCCTAGCGGGGCATTATACTTGGTATCAGAGCTCGAGTTTCTACACTAGGAACTCTAAGAATTTGTAAGCTCACTAGATGTCTAAATAGTTAAAAGTTGAAACAAAAACTTAGACATATAACACTCTATTTTTTAAACTATCATTTTATATATCATGTCTTTATTATTCTTGATTGGTTTTGAGATATCGTTCTTTTGTTTGAATATTGTAGGAGAGATGGTTTCTAGAGCTAGATCTATCAGTAGAGGCCATAGTAGAGGACATGGGAGGGGTAGGCTTCACAACCATCCTGTGAGTCATAGAGCTGAGAGTTTGCCTGAGGATAGTGGTGAGCAGTATGGTGAATCTAGAGAGCCTAATACCAGGCAGATACTTCAGACCATCCTGGAACATCTACCTATTCATAACAAGACTGAGAGAGGAGAGTCACACCATTCTGATAATGAGGATAGATAGAGATCTAAGAGTCCTAGGAGGAAGGACACTACTATTGGTCAGGAAGCCACAAAGGCTAATCAGATGAGAGACCTTTTGAGATCACAACCTCCTCCCTTTGATGGTCTCGGTACCGGTTTTGAGGTGGAAACATGGCTCATTGCATTGGATCGATATTTTTCTATGCAGCAATTCGATACCAATGTTAAGGTGTGGTGTGTTATCATGCACCTCGTAGATTTTGTAGCTATTTGGTGGAAAATAGAATAATAAAAACTTGGACTTAATATGGAGGTTGTTACCTAGGAGTCATTTCTTGAGAACTTTCAGGAACAGTTTCTATCTGATCAATGGCAACAACAACGCATAGATGAATTCCACAATCTGCAACAATTAAATATGATTGTCTAGGATTATGAGCATCATTTCTTCGATCTCAAGCCTTAGATAGGTTTTGATGATAATTCAACATTGATGGTTCAACATTTTATTAGGATACTTAATGTTCGCATCGTTGGGGAAGTTAGGCTTTTCGAACCTAAGAACCTTAAGGAGGCGGTTATTAAGGCTACATTGGTGGAGGCAAATCTAGTTTTGGGTCATGGTGGTCAAATGGGTGTTCAACCTAGTGGATCTAGGGGGGATCAGTCTCAGAAAAATGGAAACTCTCAGAACCCTTCTACCTTCTCACGAGGTAATCAGGACCAACAGTAGAAGGGGTTCTCTTTCCCAGCTTAGGGTGGTGGTTCTCAGTCCAAGAACTTTCATAATGCTCAGCGTATCAAGAATCATACTCATAGTCAGGCTGCTCAGAGTTTTCATCAAGAGGTTAGTAGACGTAGTTTCCAGCAGTCTAGTGTACCTTCAACAGGGAGAGGTTTTGGTGGAGATTATTTTTCTTGTGGTTAGTATGGTCATAAGGCAAACAATTATCCCCAATGTTCAATGCAGTATTTAGGATAGGGGTTGGCAGCTTCTGAGCCTACATTTGGAGATGCAAGTAGATCCCATAGGGCTTTTACAGTAGGAAATGATCCTCAGAGTTTGATCCATAGGGTAGGAAAGGGTCTGATGGGACCTATGCATTGATTCTTATTTGACTCAGTAGGGTGCAGAGAGATTTATGGGACTTATGTTCCTATTTTGTTTGTAGGCTTCCAGGAGTAAGCCTAATTTTAGGGGGTGTGGATGTAATACCCACCCATAGTTTGCTTTTCAATTGATTTTTTCCAAACTCTTTTAGGGCACTTTTTTTTGTGTGCGTTGATTATTTCGGTGATATTTAAATTATTGATTTGATTAATTATGAATATTTGGATAATGTTTTATAGCATGTGTTTTCAATTAGATGAATATGTTTATTCTCGTGTCAATTTAAATGCTTGTGATGATGTATATGTTATGGTTATTTTATGTTGGTAATCTATATGTTAAGATGTTATCTACATTTATGGTTTTACTAATCCCATATGTGCATGTGTATGGTTGGCGTGTATGTTTTATATTTACGTTTGATGTGCTTTATGTGGTTGAGGGAAAGAGTCGTAGTTACTTTCTTGTGAGATCCACATGATCGGTCAATCCCTCCATTGTCTGTTATATATTTATACATGTATGTACATGCTTGTCTTTTATGCAGGATTTTAGGTACCGGGCATCGACTTCCCTAAATTGTCAGGATGAGTGTGCCCTATCAAAATATCTCAAATGGTAAGAGAGGGGAGATAACATACAGGTCCAATCCCAACCCAAGCCATTATTGTCCTAAATTAAGGGACAAGTTTCTAACTGAGTTTTCCTATCAGAATTCATCAAGGTGACGTGAATTCATGAACCCTTCCTTGGTGTTTGCTTGTTATGGAGTTAGTTGATTTTCGAGCTTTGGGAGTCAAGTGGAGTTGTTTGTGTGAATTATTTGATTTAAACAATTAAATTAGGAGTAATTATGAGATTTGAATGGCTATATTTTATGAATATGGAAATATTAGAAATAGATAATAGTTAATTATTAAGGTTGATTAAATACTTTTGTTAGTTAAAATTGAATTAAAAGTTTAGATTTGGATTAAAAAGGGTTTAATTAATTATTAAATTCAATCATGAGATTTAAGGCATAGTTGATTTATTTAATATTCAATTTATCAGTTTGCATAGTTAATTATATGCTAAAATATTTATTGATTAATTAAAATGCAATTTAAGTTGCACATTCGGTTTAGTGAAAATTAAATTAGAATTTAAAAGTTAAAGTTGAGTTAATAATTAAAATTGAAAAAGTGCATTATTTTATTATGGTAATTAAAATTAATCATGCATCATAATTGATAAAAACAAGAATTGAGAGTTGAGTTCTATTTTCTGATTTGGAGTTGCATGTCGAATTCTTTTTCCTGATTGAAGTTGCATGTAGGATTTTGTTTGGGGAAAATTTCATTATTAGGGATTCTTTTAGCCATTCTTCACACACAAGTTTGGAGGAGGCTAGATTTTGGAGGAAATTGTTTGGATTGTTGAAGAGAGTATTTTTCAAAAGCTTAGGAGTATTTTGGATTTGTGGAGTCTTCAATTCATCCTTTGATTGTTTTAGATTCTTCTCGTTGATTTTAGGTAGGGTTTGAAGAACCCATGTCAATTTCATTTCAAAAAGATTATCTGCATTGCGTTTGGAATGCTTGTTGAATGTTTGGTTATGTTATTGTTTGATTTTTAGTTATTTGGTTTGAATTAGTTATTTAATCTTTGTGTGGAAATTTTGAGAGAAAACCCAGATCTAGAGTATTTTATGATTTAAAATTTAGAAGATTATGCATGTTGAAACTCTAGGCATTCTTGGTAAAATTTTGCATGTATTGGTTTTAGAAAATTATATTCTTGATTTGGATTAAGGAAAAAATTATATATATATATATATATATATATATATATATATATATATATATATATATATATATATATATATATATATATATATATATATATATATATATATATATATATATATATATATATATATATATATATATATATATATATATATATATATATATATATATATATATATATATATATATATATATATATATATATATATATATATATATTAGTTACTCAATTTGGTTCTTGAAATGCATTAGAAAACAAATTTCTATTGGTGAGAAATTGAATTTAAAAAATGTTATTCTCTATTTTTGGCGTCAGGAATTACCTAATATTTTTTTTTTAAATGAAAAAAATAAAATAAAAAAATATTATTTAGTGGTGGGGCCACCACCCCCCACCACGCAAGTGTTGCTACTTGCAAGTGACTTGCGGCCACTGCAAGGCTTGCAGTAGGGGCCGCAAGGTGGGGAGGGTTGCCCCCCCCCCCCCCCCCCCCCCCACACACACTTAAGTGTTTAGTCAAAACAAAAATTATAATTTTGTAATTTTAGTTTTTTGTTTATTAAATTTATAAATTTAATTTATAATGTTAATTTAATTTTTTATTAAATTTAGATTTATTTTAATTAAAAATTAATTATTAATTATTAATAATAGATATTAATATTTGATAATTAATTTAATATTAATATTTATTAGTTAATATTATTAATTAATAATTAGGTAATTATTAATGTTTTTTAATTATTAATTAATATTATTAGTAATATTAATTAATTAAGCGGTCTTTGTTACACTTTAATTTATATATCCTATAGTTAGAAAAATTATGTTGTGAAAACAAAACTTGAGTTTTTTTTCTTTTTGGGATCAATTAAATTGTAATGAATGGTGTAATTATGGTATTGATTAAGAATATCAAACCATTTGTTGGGAACTTTATGAGTCGTTATGGGAGTGTGTTTTAATGTGATTTTGAGTTATATGGGAGTTTTACGTTGCATGTTTAGGAACGTTACTAGAGGCTTGGGATTGGGTGAATGTTTATATTTTTTCCCTCACGTGTTTTATTATTGAATTTTATTGAGAGTGTTGTTGTGATATTGTGGTTTGAGAGTTAGTGTGTTCCTGTTTTATTAAGGAACTGATTTGAGGATTATTGTTAGCATCTTCTTGTGATCTAAATTGTGAACCTAGGCAAGTTAACTAAGTGTATAGGTGGAAAGTGACTTGTAATAGGTGTTGGGGCCCGCAAGTGGTTGTCAAGATAACTTATTTCAAGTGACTTAATAAGTGATAACTAAATGACATTGAGAGTTTAAAATGAATTAATAAGATATCATGTGCCTCGCCCATGCCTGAGTTACTTGATTGATTTTTTGACTAGGATGGGAATGGGAAGATGCTTGCCACCAACGTGGACTGGATATGGCATAACTGGTACCTCATTTGCATGAGAGGATTACCAATACTACATAGAGTCACTAAGGCACTAGGAACTTGAGAGACTAACATGATAACCTTAGAGTTGGCTCGTGTAATGACACTTCCCTTTATGCATCTTAGGTTTCCTACATGTGTTGGTTGCCTTTGGTTGTGTATGTTTTACCTTGTTATCCTATTGTACCTTTTGAGTTAGAAAGCTTTTAGGATCCCTTTCTTAGCTTGTATTGTGTTGATTGCTGATGTGTTTGTTAGGAATAAGGTGTCTCAACCTTGGATAATTCATATTCTTATTATTTGTTTTGTAAATGTATTTTTTGCAAATAATGTAATTAAGTGTGAGTGTACATGTCTAGTTGGCATGTTGATGTGTCACTCCACTTGATGTGTCGGCATCTTGTGCGTAAGGAGATCATGACTGAAATGGTCATGACGGATTCCTATGACGCGTAAGAACTATTTAAGGAATGTGCTATGACAGGTGTAAGAGCATCTTATGACTTGGGCCTATTTGGGCGCCCAAGAAGAAGTGGTTGGTGTGTGTAAGAGAATATGCCAAAAATAGGTTGGTATGACAGATTCTCTTACACTTCTCTTGTGACTGTTATTTTTGGTAGATTCTATGACAAGCTGTCATAGTCTATTCTAAGGATGGATGCCTATTCTTGGGATTGCACGTAACAACTGTGTACATGTGGCTTTGTGCATGGGTCTTGGTGGTTGTGCCTATTTTTGGGTCCAGAGGAGTCTATATACGATGTTGCCCCTATGGGAGAGATATAACAAAAATTTAAGTCTTGTTGGCTTTGTCTCTCATCTCCTAAAAGAACTTGCATTGCAAGTGTATTGTAACCTTTGTGTTGAAGATAATACATTGTGCAGGTTTTGGAGTGCTGGGGTTTTTTACCGAAAGGTTTTCCCCAGGGTATATCATTGTGTCATTCTCTATTTTTCTGTATGCATTGTATGTGGTTGCAATATCTTTGTTAAAGTAGTTAATGAATCTGAAATTGTAAGGATTTATAAGAATTTGCACAATACTCTCCTATAGAGATTAGTGTAGGAAGCTGTTTCCGCACCTGAGTTTCCTTACAAGTGGTATCAGAGCCTGATCAAATTTTGATCCTAGTTGTTGGGTAGGGTTTTTTGAGCTGATCTCAAGTTTGAGTGGGAGTTTTTTGCAGAGCATTCTGAATCTTATTTTCAGATTGAGATGGCAAGTTCATCATATGGAAGAATGGAGGTGGAGAAATTTAATGGCACTAATTTTGAGTTGTGGAAACTCAAGATGGAAGACATGTTGGAAAATCGTGACCTATGGGAAGCGACTTCAAGTGCTACAAGACCAACAACTATAGCTCAAGCAGATTGGGATATCAAAGACCGTAAAGCTAAGGGTCTCATAAGACTCCGTTTAACCGATGCAGTCCTTCTGAATGTTCTAGATGAGAAAATCGCAAATAGTTTGTGGGAAAGACTTGCGGCCGTGTATCAAGTCAAATCTCTGGTGAACAAGTTGTTCCTGAGGAAGAAGTTGTACTCTCTATGAATGGAGGAAGGTGGATCCTTAACGGATCATTTAAATGCATTTAATCTGCTGGCTGCACAGTTAACATCAGCTGGTGTCAAGTTAGAGGAGGAGGATCGTGCTACACACTTTTGTGTTCTTTACCGGATTCATGGGACCATCTTGTGATGGCTCTCAGAAGAACTTTAGTGACCTTCAAAATGGATGATGTGGTGTCTTCGCTACTATCAGAGGAGATGCGGAGAAAGGCTTCTGTTTCAGAAAAAGAAGCCCTTGTTGTTCGTGGGAGATCCACTGAAAGAGGGAAGAAAAATGACAATAAGTCTGATAATAAGGGTAGATCCAAATCCCGTGGGAAGTCAAAGACTTCCAATAAGTCCAAGGCAAAATGTTGGAACTGTGATAAATCTGGGCACTTCCGTAAAGATTGCAAAGAGTAGAAGAAGAAGAAGAAAGGTTCAGATTCAGCTTCAGAAAGATCTCAAGAAGATGGTGATGCATTCATCATAGCTTTGGCAGCCCATGCATCTGATGATGTATGGTTGGTTGACTCGGGTGCATCTTTTCACATGACCTCTCATCAAAACTAGTTCTCAAAATATGAAGAGTTCGATGGTGGAAAGGTTTACTTGGGTGATGATTCTCACCTAAAGATAGTTGGACGCGAAAGGGTCACTATCAAATTTCCTAATGGATGAGTAAAGGGAATCAATAGAGTTATGCACATTCTAGGTTTGGCACGAAACCTATTATCTATAAGTATGTTGAATGATGTAGGTGTGCAAGTTGTTTTTTTGAAAGAAGGATGCAAGATGATGAGAGGATCGATAGTGCTTGCAAGGGGTGCTAGGAGGGGTACCTTATTTCAGCTAGATGCATGTATTCCTCTATGTAATAGTTCTTCATCCTCACCATTTGAACAAGTAGTGAAAAAGTTTGTGGCTATTAGTTCTGATGGTAGTGCAAACACTTTGGAAGGTAAGCTTCCTGCAGAAAAGACAATGTTGTGGCATATGAGATTTGGCCACATTGGTGAAAAGGGTCTCAAAACCCTGAAAAATAAAAATCTCGTTGAGGGGTTAAATGATTGCAATCTCGAGTTTGACTTCTGTGAACACTGTGTCTATGGTAAACAAAATCATGTTCAGTTTTACTCTAGTTCTCACAAATCTTCTGATGTTTTGGATCTTATTCATTCTGATGTATTTGGTCATGTAAAAGTTCCTTCAATCTCCAAGTCTGTATTTTTTGTATCTTTCATAGATGATTACAGTAGAAGGACGTGGATTTATTTCCTTAAAAGTAAGACACAAGTCTTTAGTCGGTTCAAGGAATTTAAAGCTCTTGTAGAGAATTAGACTAGTAAGAAGATTAAGTGTGTGAGAACTGACAATGGTGGTGAGTTTTGCTCAGCAGAGTTTGAACAGTTCTATAAAGAACAAGGTATCGAGAGGCATAAGACAACTCCTTATACCCCATAGCAAAATGGAGTTGCAGAGAGAATGAACAGGACACTGATGGAGAAGGCTAGGAGTATGCTTAGTGGAGCTGGTTTAGAACAAAGGTTTTGGGCCGAAGCTGAGGCCACTACTTGCTATCTGGTTAACAGATCTCCTACATCAGCCCTTGTTGGTAAGACACCCATGGAGGTGTGGTCTGGTAAGAAGCCTTCAATTAGACATCTTTGTGTTTTTGGTTGTGAAGCTTATGCACATGTTCCAAAGGAGAAAAGATCTAAGTTGGAAAATAAAGCTGTTAAATGTATTTTCATCAGATACAATGCTGGTGTGAAAGGATGCAAGCTTTGGGATCCCATGACTAGTAAGGTGTTGTATAGTAGAAATGTTATTTTTAGAGAGCTAACATCTTCTCCTATTGTGCTACAACCAGATGAAAAAGAAAAGGAAAAAGATGTTGTTCAGTTGCCTCCTACCCCTGAGAAGACTGAACATAGAGACCATGTTGGGTCTAATGATGAGGAGAGCTCTAGCAGCTCTGATAGTTCAGAAGAAGAGGAAGAACAACCTCAACCACAGCCCTTGAGGAGATCCATGAGAGAAAGAAAGCAACCAGAAAGGTTTGGTTATTCTATGTTAGATTCCAGTTGTGCCTTTGCTTTGATTACTAACACTGATGAGCCTAGATCTGTGAAAGAGGCTTTGGGCATGGAAGATGTAGGTTCCTGGATTGAGGCTATGGATGATGAGATGGCTTCATTGGAGAAAAACAAAACTTGGGACCTTGTATCTTTGCCTAAAGGGAGAAAATCTGTTGGCTGTAAATGGGTGTTCAAGAAGAAATTCTGTGCAGATGGTAGTGTTGAAAGGTATAAAGCTAGATTGTTTGCAAAGGGGTATTCACAAGTAGAGGGAATAGATTATGGTGAAATATTCTCTCCTGTTGCAAAGTTGACATCCATTAGATTTATGTTATCTCTTGTTGCATCATATGATTTAGAGATAGAACAAATGGATGTGAAGACAACTTTCCTTCATGGTGATTTGGAGGAAGAGATTTATATGTCACAGCTTGAGGACTACATTGTTAAAGGTAAAGAATCCTTAGTTTGCAGATTAAAGAAATCTCTATATGGTTTGAAGCAATCTCCTAGGATGCGGTACCTTAAGTTTGATGCCTTTGTGTTGTCAATTGGATTTGTAAGATCAAAATCAGATCATTGTGTTTATTTCAGAGTTGAAAATGATCACCTTCTTATTGTTGCATTATATGTTGATGATATGTTGCTATTTGGGAAGGGTAAGGGTATGATTTCTGATTTTAAATCTCAATTGTCAGCACAGTTTGAGATGAAAGATCTTGGGGCAACTAGGTACATCTTAGGTATGGAAATCAGTAGAGACAGGTCTAACAAAAAACTTTGGTTGAGTCAGAGTAAGTATGTGAAGTCTGTGTTGGACAGGTTCAGCATGGCAGATTGTAGACCACTATGTGTTCCTATTTCTATGGGAACAAAGTTATCTGTAGATGATTGTCCAAAATCTCCTAGTGAGGTGGAGGACATGAGTAGAGTACCTTATGCTAGTGTAGTTGGCAGTCTTATGTATGCTATGGTCTGTACTAGACCAGACATTGCCCAAGTAGTGGGAGTCCTGAGTCAGTTTATGGCTAATCCTGGATGGGTACATTGGGATGTAGTTAAGCGAGTATTCAGATATTTGAGGGGTACATCAAATTACTCCATATGTTATCATGGTAACTCTTTTGGATCTCCGCATTCAGTTTGTATTCATGGGTTTGTGGATTCAGATTGGGCAGGTGATATTGACAGCAAGAGATCCACCAGTGCTTATGTGTTCACTATGTTTGGTGGTGCCATCAGTTGGATGAGTAAGTGACAACCTATGGTTGCTTTGTCCACTACAAAAGACGAGTACATAGCTGCTACTCATGCTTGTAAAGAAGCCATTTGGCTTAGAAGATTGTGTTCTGATGTTGGTGTTGATGCATAACAGATTACTATTTGGTGTGACAGTCAGAGCGCTATTTGCCTTGCAAAGAATCCAACTTTCCATGCCAGAATGAAGCACATTGATGTGCAGTTTCACTTTGTGAGAGATATGGTGGAAGATGGAAAGGTAAATTTGGAGAAGGTAGATAATATGAAGAATGTTGCAGATGCATTAACGAAACCAGTGGGCACTGAGAAGTTCAGATGGTGTTCGAAGTCTATGGGCCTTTTGGCCTATAGTGATTAAAGTTCCTATTATGTTCATGTTGCTCTTACAAGGTGTTCAACAAGTGGGAGAATGTTAGGAATAAGGTGTCTCAACCTTGGATAATTCGTATTCTTATTATTTGTTTTGTAAATGTATTTTTTGCAAATAATGTAATTAAGTGTGAGTGTACATGTCTAGTTGGCATGTTGATGTGTCACTCCACTTGATGTGTCAGCATCTTGTGTGTAAGGAGATCATGACTGAAACGGTCATGACAGATTCCTATGATGCATAAGAACTATTTAAGGAATGTGCTATGATAGGTGTAAGAGCATCTTATGACTTGGGCCTATTTGGGCACCCAAGAAGAAGTGGTTGGTGTGTGTAAGAGAATATGCCAAAAATAGGTTGGTATGATAGATTCTCTTACACTTCTCTTGTGACCGTTATTTTTGGCAGATTCTATGACAAGCTGTCATAGTCTATTCTAGGGATGGATGCCTATTTTTGGGATTGCATGTAACAACTGTGTACATGTGGCTTTGTGCATGGGTCTTGGTGGTTGTGCTTATTTTTGGGTCCAGAGGAGTCTATATATACGATGCTGCCCCTATGGGAGAGATATAACAGAAATTTAAGTCTTGTTGGCTTTATCTCTCATCTCCTGAAAGAACTTGCATTGCAAGTGTATTGTAACCTTTGTGTTGAAGATAATACATTGTGCAAGTTTTGGAGTGCTGGGGTTTTTTACCGAAAGGTTTTCCCCAGGGTATATCATTGTGTCATTCTCTATTTTTCTGTATGCATTGTATGTGGTTGTAATATCTTTGTTAAAGTAGTTAATGAATATGAAATTATAAGGATTTATAAGAATTTGCACAATACTCTCCTATAGAGATTAGCGTAGGAAGTTGTTTCCGCACCTGAGTTTCCTTACAGTGTTGATATCCAAGTGGGGTAAGTTGTTATCTCCTCAGTGCAATGGGAGTGGACCATTTAGGTTCTACAAGGTCAGGTGGTAGTGATTCTTTTACCATTTGAGATTATGACATTTGTGTACTAGTGTTGGATGATCCCTATAGCAATTGTACCTTGTTCTTCATTACTGGAGATGTATTCTTATCTTTCTTATTCTATGTTCTTACATCATTGTATTAGTTATTCATAAGATATCATATTGTACTTTATATTGGATTATTGTATTATTGTTATTGTATACCCTTCGACATGTGCAATGGATGTGGATTATTATGGATACCTTCTGGCATCAGTTGTATTTATGATTTCCTTTATATGATGTTGTACTTATCATTCATTTGAATACATGTGATTTGTAATTGTATTCAATCAAAAGTCATTAATTAATATAATCTATGTCAAGGAGCCCTTGAGATTTGTAATCTATGTTTGAGTTGTACTTGTATGTGAGTTGTAAATTATATTGTATTGTTTTCGCATTGTAAAACATTGTTCTTTTTATTTGTAAACTCTAAAAAATTATTTTGTAAACTTAGTTGCATGTTTAGGTTCATTTCTCCTGGGTTCCCTGGTGGGGAAATACAATGTATTAGCAATAATAGAAGTTTTGGATAAGAGACTTTGAGATGACAAGGGGAATTGGGTAGAGAGCCCATAGGTCTTGGTTGTCACCGATGTGGTTTCTAGTCTTCCTATTTTTGTTGCATGAAAGATAAATAATGTCATGGTGATTTGTGCTTCTTCCACATTTGCAATGGCGATGGATAATCTAAGTTTCTTGAGTTCAAAGTATGATTGCACAAAATATCTTTAGGAGGAAAAATTAGTACCATTTGTGATCCATCTATATGGGACATGTGATTTAGTAATCAGTAAGGTCTTTTCAACAAACCCATATTGACATATCATGTAATGATGACATGGTATGCGACTCCATTTGTTTGAAATTTTTTAATTTTTACCAAATAAGGTCGATAAATTAGAAATCATGAAAATCACATTTCTAAGACACAACAACGAGTTACTAAATTGGTGTTGTGTAGTTTTTAACTCTTTTTTCAAAAGGCTCAAGAGGTGACTCAAGTACTAATTGGAAATAAGATTTTTCCTTCCTTATGTAGAACTTAGATGAAATAAAATAGGAATGTTTAAGTGATGTAATTGATATATTAGAAAAGACACTAAAAAGTTGCTAAAAACATATTGTAACAAACAAATAATGAGTTGAAACTAACAGAAATGAAAATTAGATGACAAAACAAACCTATGATAGAAATTTGAGGTTAAAGTGGTCAGGACATGTCTATTTTGGCAACATATCCCCAATGCTTTTGATTGAAACTTTCACAGAACCTACAACTATTATTGTACTTCCTAGATATGAATCTATGGCTCTATAACCTATTCTTGTACATAGAAAAACATGAAAGAAGGTTGAAAAGGGGGTTTGCCTTAGTCAAAACCTTGTTGTGGAATCAACATTAAAATAAAATAAAATAATGAAATGTGTGTTGTCATGTAGCAGAGGCTAAATCTAGAAAATTAAGCATATCATACCTTGTATATGCAAATACTTCTTAAAATGTGATAAAGTATGTTGATGAAATAGCTTTGATTAATAAAAAAACCCAAAAGGAGATCATGAACAGACAAAACCTTATGGATTAGATATTGTAATTTTCCATAATGTTTTATTGGGGAGAAGAGAGAGAAGATTTGAATGATGATAGATGGATGTGGGTCTCCTTCCTTTGTAGAAAACTCCTTTTCTTAGCCTCTAATGGGGAAAGAAGCTAGATCTATGGAAGAGAACACCTTGATTACTTGAGAAGAATGATTACTTGAATGCTTGAACTTGATGGATCTTGAATGCTTGATTTGTTTTCTTACACTTGATAACTTGAATGCTTGATTGCTAATAATGGATGATGGATGCTAACAATAGATAATGGATGCTTGATAATCAAACTTAGATCTGAAAATGAGGAAAGATAGGGGGTTTATATACATCTCATGTCATTTCAGGGAGTTAGAATTAAGCAGGCTGACCACGGGACCATATTTCCCCCCTAAACTCTGGCATGGGTCTCCAGGCCAAATTTGGGCCCCATTCTCCTAGGGCAGGTTGCGAAAGGGGACATGTCTCTAAGAGAATGGGCCCATATTTGACTTGGGTGCTAGGGATGCAAGGTTAATGTGGTATTCTTAATAATAACCCATTCTGGGATTGTAACAATTCACAAAGGCCAAAAATAAGACTATAGAGCCCAGGTAAAGAAATAAATTATGGGATTGGATGAAAAAGAGAGAGAGAAAACCTAGAAATAAGGGCCAACCTTTAGTGAAAGCAATATTGAAAGGAATGAAGGTGATGTAGGAGCATCCTTGGGTCGTTGGAAATCTTGCATCACACAAAAATATTTCCTTTCAATTTGTATGTGTATTGTTCCAGTTTGGTAGTTTCTGGTGTTTAGGCTTGTAATCATTCTAGTTGGCTCATTTTCTTATGCAATCCTTATGTTATGTTATAGACATCCTAGAGATCCCATGTCTATCTTCTCAGTTCATTTCGATGTTTCCAGATGAATTTATTTAATAATTGGTCTAGTCATATTTGATTTTCCTATTCTAACAGCTAGGATGGTGAGATTCAACTTGTAATAGAGTTTCATGTTATGTGAAGCTTTGTGGCACCTTGTTATATGTTATTACACATGTATCCAACCTCCTTCTATGTTCATACAGCATGATGAATCTAATTAGAGTTTTTCTTATGAATTTGGGTCCTTAGAACCTATATGCTTTTAAACTATTTTCTTTATCTTGGGGATTGTGATCGGATAAGCCGACTTGTGGCAGGTGATCTTTTATTTAAGTATGTCTTGTATTTCTTGTTAGAAGAAGAGGAGGAAGGAGGGACTTAGAGGATAAGAAATAGATAGAAGGTCTAAGAGTTAGTATTTGAAAGCTTTTGATAGTTGGGGTCCGAGGTCCAGTTTGTAGAAATCATCCTAATTTTGAGGGATAATTAGTTGTGTTTGGCTTGTGAGCTTGGTATTAAGAACACAAAACATACTTGATTGCATTGAAGTTGTATATTGACAATGATGATGTAATAATTGCATTTTTAGGTTAAATTGAGAATAATATATGTGATATTTCTACTTTGAATAGTTTTCCTATATCTTGTTTGGGTATTTCTAATGTGGCATCCATAGTTGCAAGGATTGGACATATCCTTTAGGGATTCTTAGTCCTTGATAGCATCATTTGGTATTAAAGCATAAGGTTGACCTTGTTTCAAGTTCTGACTTGTAGATCTTGTTGTTGTGGAGTAGCAGAGAAGAGGATATAATATGCATCAACTAAAGATTATTGCAAGGTGGCAGGAGGAGGACTAGTTGTTGAGAGACAAGCAAGGCTTGGGAGGATTGATTATCACAACTTGTGAACCTAGCTGTGGGGTGGAAGAGTAATAGATCTAACCTACAATTTTGGAGGTTGTGTAAGGAAGATTAGTTTTTAGTGGATCATTTACCGACATACCTAGTTACTTGGGGTAGATTATTAGTATTGATCAGATTGGAGCAATCAATACATGTGATCATATCGCCAAACCTAAGGAGTTAAAAGATTGAATTCTTTGTGAATGTTCTTCCTAGAAGGATGAATCATAAAAGATTAGAGTAGATCATGGAGGAATTTAGAAATGAGATGAGGACTGAAATATGAAATGCTTTAACTAGAGCTAGGATAAACCCTAAGTTTGAAGATTAATTTGAGAAGGCTATTGAAGAACTTGAAACAACTGAAGTTGAGATTCTTGTTGAGGAGGAAAGACTATTAAGAGTTATGGTACAAATGGATAAGATTCATAGGATTTATGTTTCTAACCTTTCTAGTTCATTGCATCCTAAGGAAGTGATAGATTAGATTAATGAACTAGAGGATTACTTTGAGCTGGAAGATACTAAGGATCTACAAAAGGGTTAGGTTAGCACAAACTAAGTTTAAAGGTCATGCTTCTTTATGGTGGAAAGAGTTGCATAAAGATAGGGAAGATAATGGTGAACCTAATATCACCAGGTGGAAAGTTATGGTTTCAAGACTCAAATCCAAGTTCATACTAGAGGAGAGTTGTTCAAGAAACTGCAGGATCTAAAGCAAAAGGATCTGACTATTAAGTGTTACACATAATTACATTAAGTTTTGTCATTAGTCACACATATAGTTGGTAATGCAAAGCAAAAAGACAAGTTAACTGAGCACAAACTTGACCAAGTATAGACACTGAATCAGATGATTATCATGCACATTGAGTATAGTTATAACTGAGCATACATGTTTACTGAACATCAGTAATTGAACGAGATGGGGATGCAATATTTACCAAGTGATACAAGATCACCATCGAAGTTTGGAATGATACTAAAACAAGGCAAATGGTTTATACCGAGCTAGAAAATTGTTTACATAAATGGAGATTAAGGTTTATTGAAGATATCAAATTAATTGGTGATTATCCCTATGTAGTTTTGATTTAGGTCATTCATATGGATCAGTGATCAAGTATTTTCTAGATGATTCTATAACCCTAATTAGGTCAAATCATTATGATTTAAGTATCATCAAGTTGTCAGATCAATATGTACATGATATGAAGTAGCTGCCTACAGGAGACATCTGAAGATCAGACAGGTTGTGAAGCTAAGCATTGAATAAGTATTCAAAATTATATCAAAACTAGACCAGAGGCTAGTGAGTAGTATTGAAAGGAGATATCAATCATAGAGAGGTGATATCAGTTAAGGAATAAGTAGATCTGATATTCAACAAAGTAAGTTGCTACATCCAGACACTATTACTTTCTAACAATTGTGGCACACAAAATCTCCTAACATAGTAGACATAACCGTATTTTGTAAATCTCTTAACCGAGTGCACACTTAACAATGTTTCTAAAATCCTCTAATAAGGTAGATCATAACAGGTCTTAAATGTTACTCCTAACAGGGTAAGATCATCAAAAGTGATCAAAATTTTATGCCCTAATAAGAAAATTTATTATTGCAATAGTGAAGCTTTATGGGTGTCATCCCCACCACATTTTTTACCTTTGAACAAGGGTTTCTGCGATACCAAAATCTTTGTGTCAAGTGTATGAAGTTTCATGAATGTTTACTTGTTAGATTAGAAGTATTTCATATTTCAGTTATGTCATGAATGGATGGAAATGAAGAATGTTATAGTTGGTTAATGAAGGATGTTATCTTAAAGATTAAGTACAAAAGTTTTTAGGGTTACTGATTCACCCCTCCCCTCTCAATAACTCACCTTTCCATAATCCCAACATTAAGGAGTATATCAAATAATTTTACAAGATGCAAATTAGATCTAGACAACAAGAAGCATCTAAGGTAAAGGTTTCTATATATGTTAATGGTTTAAGAATTAACATTCAAGATGAGTTGAGTATGTTGAGGCTTGATACAATTGAAGATGCTTATCAGTATGCTTTGAAGGCAAAAGATAAGTTGAAAAGAAGACATGTTACACCTAGGGGTAAGGATAAATCAGTTGGTGATAAAGACAAAGGTAAACATGTGATTTAAGAGGAGCCTAATCAAAAGATTCATGGAAGGGGTAGTAGTAGTAGGGAGTTCAAGGGTACTTGTTTCAAATGTGGTAATGTTGGGCATAAGGCTTACCAATGTTTGCTTAGTTCAAGAAGAAGAAAACAAAACTTGGTGGCACATGAGGAGCAAGTTGGGGATGAACCTATTGAAAGAGAGGCTACACATGAGATGGGAGAATCTCTAATGTTCCAAAGAGTTATGCTGAGTAAGAAGGAAACTGAACCTGTTCAGAGAAGGCAATTATTTCAAATATTTTTTATTCAAGGAACAACTATTGCAAACTAATCATGGATAATGGAAATACTGAAAACCTTGTAGAAGAGGAAATGGTACTAAAGCTCGGATTAAATAGACTTAAATGTCCTTGTCCATATGGTATAAGTTGGTTTTCAGATGAACATTTGGTGAAATTTAAAGAACAGTGTTGGGTTAAGTTCAATATTAGTCCATATCATGATGAGCTATTATGTGATGGGGTGAATATGAGTGCTTTCCATCTCTTGTTAGGTAGACCTTGGCAGTATGAAGTTGATTCTATTCATGATTGTTGAAGGAATGTTGTGTCTATAGTGGAGGATGGTAGGAAGTTCACTTTGAGTCCTTTGAAGAATAAGGAAGGATGGATAAGAACTTGAGTGTAATGAAAAATTGCACCTTAGGAGATTAGGCTGCTTTAGATTAGGAAGTGTTGGATTTGTAGCACATAGCTGAGAAGGTTCCTGAGGTGTTACAATTGTTGTTGAATCTGATGATTGAATATGAACCGGTAGAGTTGAAGGCTACTAGAAACTAGATAGTGTTACACCAAAGTATTAGAGGAGTGGTATTAGATGAACAACACAATCTTATGAGTAGATCAATGGATGAATCTGAAAAGCTATTGAATGATGTCAAGAGTAGAATCAAATAATAGAGAAGGAAGAAGATATTTATGGTTGACTGTAAGAGCAAAAATATGAAATAATTAGAGAATTGGAGAAGTGGTTGTGGAAGTAGTCGTAGAAATAAAGTGGCATCAAACACTAAGAAGGTTGTTACTAAGTTGGGGTTGAACACTTGTATCAACAACAATACAAGTAGTTACGTGCAGATCCAGAACAACTATTTTCCTTAAGATGGAGAGGATATATAGGTTAAGAATGAACATTGGATTTATATCTTGAATCCTATCACATGTTCATAAGTCCTTATGGAACATCTTCTATTCACCTGGGGTTTCTGATGTAGGAGCATCCTTGGTTCATTGGAAATGTTGCATCATCCAAAATATCTCCTTTTAGTTTGTCTGTTTACTGTTCCAATTAGGTAGTATGGTGTTTAGGGCTACGATCATTCTATTTGGCTCATTTTATTATGTGTTCATTATGTTATGTTCTAGCATCACAACTCATTATGATGTTTCCAAAAGAAGCTATTTAATGATTGGTCTCATTTTATTCAGCTCTCTTGTTCTAACGGCTAGGGTGGAGAGGTTTGGCTTGTGATGGATTTTTACGTTATGCAAAGCTTCGTGGCACCTTGTTATATGTTCTTACACATGTGGTAAACCTCCTACTATTTTCAAATGTCATGATGAATCTAAGTGGACGCGTTCTTATTAATTTGGGTCCTAACATATATGTTTGTAAATTATTTTCTTTATCTTGGGGATTGTGATTGAATAAGTTGACTTGTGGCTGGCGATCTTGTATTTAAGTATGTCTTGTAGTTCTTGTTATAAGAAGAGGAGAAAGGGGGGAATTAAAGGATAGGAGACTGATAGAGGGTCCTAGATTTAGGATTTGAAAGCTTTTGATAGTTGGGGTCTGAGGTTCGGTCTATAGAAATCATCCTAATTTTGAGGGATAATCAACTGTTCCTAGATTGCGAGCTTTGTATTGAGAAAATAAAACATCGCTGACTGTATTATAGATGTATATTGACAATGGTGATGCAATAATTGTATTTTCAAGCCAACTTGAGAACAATATATGTGATGTTGCTTCTTTGAATGGTTTTCCTATATCTTGTTTGGGTATTTCTATTGTGGCATCTATAGCTACAAGGATTAGACATCTCCTTCAGGGATTCTATGTCATTGACTGCATCAAAAGGACCCATATTTGAATTTAGGTATCCTTTAAGTGCTATATGAAGTCCTATCATAGAAAATACACTAAAGTAGGCACAAAATAGTCCTCAAATTGAACACAAGTTAGGTGCTTACAATTAATTATGTTACAATATTTTTTGTTTTTGACTCCTATTTACAAGTGAAAATGTATTATTTTTCTTCTACTCTATTTTCACTTCATTGTTCCCACAATTTTTGCATGATAGAGGAAATTTGAGGCCAAATATTTGAAGTCTCTTTGTTCCACATCATATAATGGTAATATAAGTATATAATAGAATCTAAATTTGAAGCCTCGGTCCTCTACAAAATTATAAACCAGCTGAAGAATTTTATATTTTATATAATCTGTATTTATAGTACCAAATTGTTTATAATGTTGATAAAGGTTATAAAATTTGACTTTATATCTGCTAATTGAAATCTCCGAACCTTTTATGCATTCATTGTATATGAATCTTCCCCTCTGTAGGCTTGTTATATACCATTTGATTATATCATAGGTCATATGTTTCAAGTTATTTATAATATTAGTAAAGGTTATAAAATTTAACTTTATATCTACTAATTGAAATCTCTAAACCTTTTATGCATTCATTGTATATGAATCTTCCCCTATAGCCTTGTTATATACCATTTGATTATATCATAGGTCATGTTTTTGCTTTTTTTTTAATCTCATGGAATCTAGCATGCATGATCTTTTTCTTAATTTGTAATCACAACATCTTATTCATCCCAAGTGCCTTATCCTCATTTATATTTTCTTCAGTTAATTTAAAAATTTCTTATTGTCGAGGGAAAGTGTACGAGTATTTGCCCACCCTAACTTTACGTGATTGCAAAAAAAAATGATACATATGATTTTAATAATTTTTTGTTGTTGTCTTCATATGTGAGTTGACACCTTAAAAGTTTTAGTTTTAGCTTCTAGGTATTCATGGATCTCTCTATACAGACTGCAAAGGGTCAAAAAGTAGTCATTTCAAAGTTTCACCTATAAAGGGACCCTTAGTTCACCAATAACCGCCCATAAACTAACCCAAAAAAATATTACTCTCCAATTAATACACATAATAATAACTAATATAACATGTATAGAAATGTGAGACTACTTACAAGGTATAATTTAGCATTAGGAAGGGGCTTTAACAAAATCATTCAATACCTTGCATTAATCATTAAGGTCCCACTAAAATCAAATGACACCCAACTCATAAACATTCCACCACATGCTAAAATAAAAAAAATTCACAATGTCGACAACATTGGGGCCATAACCTACTAACAATGGAGCCTTAGAATATTTCCTTTTTAACATTATTTCAACCATTCAAACCAAAAATTTCCTTCCTGTGAATACTTCTCGTGACCATTCCTTCTCTTTGTCCGATGAGGGTTTCAGTCTACCACTCACAAGTAATGCCTCCAATACATTTATCATTTCAATTCTACTTGTAACGATGGTTGTACTCATTCACAAATATGTTTTGATGTTTTTTTCAATCATTTCTTTGTATTGCATAGAGTGTTTGAGTCAATTGTTCTTTTTTTCGTCCATTATCTGAAATCATTACATGGAATGTCAGAGAAATAGGGGACATTATTGATAATTTGTTGAAATCAACTACTTTAATCATGAAATGCTCATGCTCTTCATTTTTAATCTTTACTCTAATCTTTTGTTGATTTCATTATCATATGTACACATGATACATTCGATTTAGTTATTTTTTAATCATGAGTCATTTGGGTTTTTACAATGAAGGTTCGACTCTACCACTCATAGGTAGCACCTCCACTTCATTTATCATTACATTTTTTCTTGTAACAATGGTTTTAATCATTTTCAATTATATTTTCATGTTTTTTTCAATCATTGCTTTGTATTGCATTGAGGGTTTGAGTTGGTCGTTCTTTTTTTTGTCCATTAGCTGAAATTGTTACATGGACAAAAAAAAGAACAACTGACTCAAATCCTTTATGTAATACAAAGAAATACAGTGTTGATAATTTATTGAAATCCACTACTTTAATCATTCCACCATTGGTGAGATAAAAATTCTAATTTGTGAAGGCATTCCTTCCTCTTTTTATTTGGCTCATTGTCTTTGATTTCATGCTAAATTTGAATATCAATTGTATTGTATGCCATTTGAAATTATTTAAAGGTTATTTGGTATTCATTATTACTAAAATGGAACCTCTAACAACATGTTACAATTTATTGCTTATGTGGACTAATACTCTCAATTGAATTCTAGTTTACATATTAAACACAATGGGTTATTTAAAACAACGGATGCCCCAAAATAAATTTGTTTATTCTATACTTATTGGTTGAGAATTATTTTAGTTTCAATTATTTTTTGTATGGAGGATTTTATATCATCTACAATTTTATTTTACAAATTAGTACAAAAGCACAAGCTTATGCTTATACTTCTTCAAATAAGAGTTGTGGATTAAGGGTCACCAAATTCACTCAAGGTATGATCCCAACATCATCTCTTATATTGTACCTTTTTAGTTTTGAACCTTGGTAGATGGTCTAATCAAGAAATATACAATCATTCTTACCAATTATGCTCAATTGATTGTGCTACAACTATTTGATTTCAAAGAACTTGATGCATTGCAAAATTTTCCCACTTTGACTTGAGTTTCCATGTTAATTTTTAATAGAGAATTGCATGATCTACAATAGTGTAATAACTAATGAAATGAAAACAAATAAAAAAATTTAAAACTCTCCTTGGAAATGGGCTTCTCTAGTAATTGTATTCAATGAGTGTACGATTTGTAACTCTATAAAAGACAAAAGAATGGTGGATGTTGGTTGGAGGATAATAGTTAGCAGTATGCTATAGCGAATTTAGTTTTTATGTCCTTTAGTTTTATTTAAGTTAATTTAGAGTGCATTTGTTAAGAGAAAAGTTGCAACTCATTTATAGGTGGTTTTATAGACATCTTTGTTGTCTTAAAGGAATCTAGCTATTGAAGAAGAGGTGTCATTTGAGAAGGTAGCGCACAACTCAAAATATGACAAGGTGATGATCACTAATTAATATAATTAGTATACTTCTAATTTAAAAATATATGTAAAGTATGCTGAGAGATATCAATTTAGTGGTAATTGTTAAATTATTTAAACTTATTTACCACTACATTAACTGATAATGGGAGAGGTACAAATATAAGAATATGAATGCTGAATATAAAACCTATTAATAAATTTTCTATCATGTTAACCTAAAAATTATCTTTGGAAATAAAATTAGATATTGATTAACCAATAAAGATAAACAATGTCAAAAGGCATAATATTTATAGCTACAAGATTTCTTTGATTCTTCTATTCAAAGGTAGAATTTAAATATCTTATAAATCTAGAAATGTGAAGGTATTTACTCCTTAATCAAATAGTTCCAATCATTGTCAATGTTTTCAATTGTTCTAAATATGATATGAGAGACAATAACTTACCCACAAAATATTGTGTTACATGTTGACCTTATGAAAAAGGACAAGATATTGACAATGACTTTTAAGTATTAAATGATTATGATTGACCTAACAATTTTCATTTTTAATCCTTACTATGATATTTTGTTCATTTCATTATTATAGGTACAAATGATACATTTGATTTAGTTGATTATTGTATGCATTTCATAAACTAGAGTGTTTTTCATATGTTCAACACAACTGTATGCATTTCTCTTTAATCATTGATTATATGCATCTCTTTAATCATTGGGTGTATGCATTTCATAAACCAAAGTGTTGTTCTTATGTTCAACATTAACTGTATGCTTTTGATGCAAAGCTACAAGGATTCACACATATTAACTTATCAACTTTGCATTCTCCATCTTTGTTTTGTAACAACACTCACTTAGAAAAGGTTCTCAAGAGGAAACCCCCCTTTCTATCACCATGGATTTTAACCCCTTTATACAAAGGCCTACAATGTACTTAGACATAATGTTCTTTTTCATTTCACTACTTCATAGATTAGGAAGACAATCCGCTAATCCAATAATAATTCAAAGTCAGGCTTGGGATCATTAGACAACCACCTTTCAATGAATGATCACCCCTTGACAAAAAAATCTCATCAACCACCCTTCCAACCATGAATAATACTTATATAGCCCTATCTTGTATAGGTTTACAAACAAATTTTAATAAAACCTTCAATGACCAAATACACCATAGAATCCATCATCTCTAAGGGACCTAACTCAAATCTGCCACCTTCATACCTCTCTATCTGATCAACCTTTTTGTTTGACAGAGGTAAAGACAAAATAAATTCTTTTGAAACATACTAGAGAAGGAGATTACCTTAAATCACTTCCCCCTTCAGGGTGACACTAGTTTGGCCTCATAATGAACATAAATGGTAACAAATTGCATTTGAATAATGAGACATATTTGAATTTCACTACTACAGTCATAACAATTTAATAGTGAACTTTGTGATCAGAATTTAAAATCACCTAGAACCTTTTCCAATTGATTGGGAAATATTTCTAAACACTTTTTAGTCATTAAGGATAAGTAAAACAACATTACACAATACCTTAGAGAGGTGAGAGAAAATTGGGGATCTGAACAATAATTCTCTCTGGGCATTCTCGAGTAGACTCCCACACAAGAACAAAGTTTTTGTTGATGCACTATGAACGTTAATTGATAAATTTTGGCATGAAAACACAAGGGTTTCAACCAACCAAAGAGATGTTGTTAGCAGGTGAATTGGAATTAGATACATCTAAAACACTATTTAGACATGACTCAAACATAGTTTTATGAAAGGTTTCTTCAAAGCTTTCCTCAGATTAAAATTAGCCAAAGATTTTTTTGAGATGACAAAACCATTTTATGTTAAGATTAACCATGCACGTACTACATGTTGTTGTAGGGTCCATATTTAGTTTTCTAGGCATTGTGATATTTATTGTTATATATGTTGTACTTTGCACACTAATGATGTTTTGCATGAATGTGGTTTACAAGCACCTCCTAAGTCACTGAGATAATCTATTTCAAATGTACTACATAGATGAGATGATGGGTACATTTACTATAAGATGATGTGTTTGAAAGGATTTTTTCCTACATGTGGTGGTTTGCAACAATTGCCTAGATGCCTACATATAGATAACACACATGAAATTGGTAAGACACTAGTTTCTATTGGAAAATACAAGTTAGTCACATATGGTGTTAAAGATGGAAAAAAATTAAAGAGGTGTGAGTTAGTGAAAAAGGATATATGCACAACTGATTTTATGAAGATGTTTCAAGAGAAACTAGTTTATGAGTACACAAGTCACACACATAGAGCTAGGTGGTTAGATGAGAAATTCAAGTTGTTTAAGGACACTTTCCCCCTCAATACTATTGTTTATGTCATTGATTTTTTTGATAATTATACACTAAAACCTCAAAATAAAGTGCAACCTATGTATTACCACTCTACACAAGTTACTATTTTTGTACACATAGCATTCATGCATGCACATGATAACACAAAGGAGGAAAAAAAAGTTCTAAGAGAGTATCACTTCTTTATCAATGATAATCATACTCATTCCTTAGACTTTGTGCAAGGATTTTTTTTAGTCTTATATGATAGTCTAAGGGAAAGAGGTATAAGATACAACCAACACTTAATATGGTCGAATAATTGCACCACACAATTCAAGAATGCAAGGATGTTCTATTGGTTGAGTAGGATGCATGTGACAAGTGGTGTACAATTTTTTTGGAATTTCACTGAGGCAGGGCATGGAAAGGGAGAGCATGATGGTGTGGGAGCATGTGTGAAAATAGATCTTACCAGAGAGGAATTGAAGTATCAAGGTGGCACAGTGTTAATAGATGTAGAAACAATTGTGCAATGGTGTAACTCTACGATGAGATCATGTAATACATGTAAGTCTATGGTTTCTAGATATTTTTGGTTGATACATGAATCTAAAATTGAAAAATATCTTTATTTTTGTACACTTACAAGATCAAGTGACATGCATTCATTTAGAAGTTAAAATGCAACATCATTAGCTATTTGTACTAGACAAATTGCTTGCTTTTTCTCTTTGTGTATGCATTTTGCGTGGGATGAATGTGAATCAAAAGAGTGGGTTGACCAATGCTCTTGTAGACCTTTGCAAACCCTAGATACATATCAACTTCCTAGAGAACTACAAATGAACCAATTTGAAGCATTAGTGGATTTTGACCATCTATCAGACCTAGTTGAACCATACAATTTCTCTAGATTTCGTAGGTTAAATCAATTTTAAGCTCAATTTATTAGTTCTTTAAATGTTGATTTTGGCATTAACTAATCCTTCCATTAAATGAAGGCCATGTATATGCAGTAATTGTAGATGAGAAAAATAAAGAAGGAACAAATTACTTTTTGTGATGTTGTATTGAGGCCAAAAAGAAATTGACAACTACATTCATTGATGGAGAGGGTATTCAGTACCCAATAGGTTTTGTTGTTGTCATAGGGACATGACTTAGAAGACACCATTGTTGTGTCTAGTTGTATGCATACCAATTAAACTCTTTTTATTACACTTTGCATTGATTTGGGTATTAAACTCTATAAAATGTAGGTATCCTTGTATACACTTTAAAATGGTTTCATTTATTAATTAAATATTTATTATTTAATTACTATTGACTTGATAGATTAATTAAATATTTATTATTTAATTAATATTTATTTCTTCTATTTATTAAGTAAATTATTCAATTTATTTAATAAATTCACTATAGTCTAATTATATATCCTAAGTCTTCTAAATAGTCTATTAAAGTGATTTAATTAAATACACAATCACCTAAATATGACTAAGTCTCCTAGTCCACTTCATCCACCTAGTCACCTGACACATCACCTTGGCTAAGATAAATAATTATTATTAATTATTTATTCATATTTATCCTCACCCACACATGTCCTATTCTTAAGGGCTATGTGGCCTCATAGGACTTGGTCTCATGACCACATGTCCTCTCAACAACCAAGTCAAGAGACATTCCCTATTCCTAAGGGGCTTCTCAAGCCACCTCTAAGGGTCAAGGGTGACTCATAGGACACTAGTGCAAAGAGTCCTCATGAGGAAAAGGTCTCTCCCTCTTTCTCTCTTTGGTCTTTGTGAGACACTTGACATGTGTCTTTCCCTTCCACCTTCTTCTCCTCCATGTCAATATGAGAGGAACATCATCCCTATTCTTCCTCTCACATTCCAACTACATCCCCCTTTCTCTCAACTCCTTCAACCAAGTCAATCCTAGCCCTAGGATCTTCCACCTTTCATTCTCAATCGTAGGATTCTGCCACCTAGGCCTAGATCCTCCAAAACTCTATAAAAGGAGCCTCATTTCCCATTTGAGAGCTAATAGGTATTTTTTATAACAAGCATTCAAGCATCCAAGCATTCAAGCATTCAAGCAATCAAGCATTCCATAGCAATCACCATTTCAATTTACATTTCATCCATTAGTTTGCATAAGCTATTGTGCACACAATTTCATTCAATCTCCACACTTTGGTAGCATCTTGGGAGAAGGCTTCATATTGGAAATCTGAGAGCTCAACATCTTCAAGAAATCAAAGCTAGGAGGACAATGGAGACAAGCTACATGGTAGGTGAAGGTAATTGAATTATTTTAATCATTTCATAATTACTTTGCATTCTTCATTGTGTTTACATTAGATAGATTCATTGGCTTTTATAGTTAATTTATCATTTCTAGTTGTTAGACATCTAATTTGCATACATTTTTGGTGCTAGAAGGAGGGCCCAACTAGGCTTTTCACTTTCAATTTTTAGTTTTCTATGTGCAAGTTTTTCTACAGGTTATTTCTGCGCATTTGTCCACGATTCCTGCGCATCTGTTCATTTCCGCTGCGCATCCATTTTCTCCCATCTGGTTTTTCTTCTTTGTCATATTTGCTGCACATTCATTCAACTGTCTCGCACATATATCCATTTTCACTGTGCATCCATAGTAACTACGCATAAATACAACAAGACTGCGCATTCATTAAACTGTTTCACGCATACATAATTCTTGCGCATACATCCATACTTGCTACGCATTTATAACACTGTTCTGCGCATTTATTAGTTTCTTTAGAAAAATTTAGTTTTCTGTTAGATTTGTTTTTAGCTAACATTTTGACAAGTGTCTGTTCATTCTGGTAGTATTTTTAGGCTATTTTGTAGGACGTAATTGTGAAGACCCCATTGCTAAAAAAAAATAAAAAATTTAACAGTTTGATTGCAGATTTGCCAAGGGGTTTGCAAAATAAACTATAATCTTGTTTGGGCTTAAAATATGACATGTTTTTATTTTGGGTGTTTTCCTTAGCATAGATTCAAGTGTCTGTTGTGTTTTTCTTAATAGCATATCTGTAATCCCAAAATTATAACAACGTATCCTCTCCCCTCACCATTCGTGGACCTTGGGTGTAAGAGAAACTGTTATAATTTTTAGAGGGCGGTCTTTGGTGGGAAAAGAGGTACTCACCCCAAGGAACGACCCAACCAGTAACAGGCTAAAGCCAAGCCCTTCCAAACCGGTATATAAAAAATGCTAGTGTGATTAGTCTCACATTAGATAGGTGTGAATTCATTGTGGCAACCAAAATCTCCTCCAGTACCCCAGTGGTGCGTTAAAGTCCTACTTAGTAGAGGTGAAAGCCTTGCTTTGAAAGGATTGGGAGAGCCCCCTTAATTGGGAAAATGACTTAATCACAACCACCTGAACGGATGTCCTTACTACAAACTTTTGTTTAGTGGCCAAAAACCTTCTATTTGCTAGCTCAAGGAGTCACCCAAGCTCGTGAAGACACCCCACATTACTCATGGTTCATAGTAGAGATAGCAGTTCTTTGGGAAGTAATGACCCATTGAATTCAGAACTTGGTGTGCCTGAGAAGTGAGTGCACTATAAGGAGGAGCCCATGCCTCCAAGTTCCTAGGCTATTCGCTGTAGATTTGCGTGGCTGGATTTTATTATCCTAGTGGGGATTCAACAGATATCATCCTTGACAACCTTAGGATTGTAAGCATGTTTGTGCATTCATAGTAGATTAAATTAGATTAAAATCATCTTTGTCTTGCATGTGTGTGTTTATGCATTTTTACTTTGCCAAAAACTAGAAAACATCAAAAAAATAAAATAAAATAAAATTTCCAAATCATCAAACCAGCAAAATCATAAAAAATTTGACAACCTGCACATACATCAAATCTTGTTGCGCATACGATCTATGTTACTGCGCATTTACATTTATCAGATCGCATCTGTCAAAATTTGCCGCGCATTTGTTTCATTTTATTGCACATATATCACACTGTCCTGTGCATTTGTTGCTGCGCATTTACAACAAAGAGCATTCCCACAGGCTTTTAGAATTTCAAAATCACTTTTTCAAATACCCATTTTCGTCCTTAGTAAGATTCTGGAAAAATAGTCGAGTTACATAGACATTTGATTTCTAATTTGACCACTTTCATCACTTTTCATCATCATTCCTTCCTCAAGAGTCAACAAATCACTTTCTTCCAATCTTAAGATTCTCAGTGTGGTGTTGAAAATTTACCTTATCTATCAGACTTTGATCTTGGTGAGCTTATCATATCAGGATATATCATCCTTAACCATCAAGCTTACTTAGATTATTGTTTCTTGACACCAATTTTTAGTACTTATCATATCTTTTCTACCAATCATTCTCCATATCTTTTTATCAAAAATCTTTCATCCCACAATCAATTTCATCCATTTTATGGTTCAAACTCAATCTCAGAAACTCAAACAACCTATTAATCCAGAATCCCTAGACAAAATGGAAGGCAATAATAGCAATGAAGAGAATCCTTGGCCCAAAGAGCCTCCTAAGAAAACTCATCCTCTCACATTTGATGATGAACCTACTGATGAGGAACTTAGGGACGCTGCACAAGATCCAAAATTTTTACAAGTCATGGAACAACTCATAGGCTTGGATAAAGAGATGTATTTCCTCATGCTTGCTCAACAAGGAGCTAAGTTACCAAGTGATTTTGATGTTACCTATCTTAGAGAACCAGCTCATATGAAAAATCAAGATATCCTTAAAGGTTCTCAAGATCCTCATGGAGCAAAGGAAATCAATCAACAATCCAATGCTTCTCAAATCAATCAACAATCCAATGCTTCTCAGATCAATCAACAATCCAATGCGTCCCATAGTGATCAACAACAAAATGTTTTTCAAAATAATTAGCAATGCAATGATCCTCAACATACTCAACAACAAAATGTTTCCCAAAACCCGCAAGGAAGCACATTATCTTTGGATCCCATCCTACAACAAATCCAAATGCTTCAACAATAAATCCATGACATCCAAACTAGATCATCAACAAAGAAGTATTCCTTGGATGATATATGTCCTTATCCTTTTGATAAGAATTTAGCAATGATTCCATTCCCTCCTCATTTTGAGGTACCAAAATTTGACAAATACAAAGGGAATTCAGATCCACAAGACCATATTCGTGAGTTTTGTGCTACTTGTATTGAAGTCGCTCACAATGACACTTATCTTATGTGACTATTTCCATGAAGCTTAGGAGGACAAGCCATGGAATGGTTCTCCAAACTTCCCCCCAGCATCAAATCTTTCAATGAGCTTCTTGACAAATTTGTGACTCATTATTCATATAACATCAAACATGAGGTCACTATGCTTGATCTTTGCAATGCACATCAAAAGAATGGAGAACCTTTCCTTACTTTTTTGCAAAGATGGCGTCAATTGTTTTCTAAATATCCATGAATGATTCCTGAACAAGAAAAGATGGATATTTTTGTGCATAACCTTACACCAGAAATGAGTTATAGGTTACAATTGCAATGTCCACCAAGTTTCAATCAGCTCATAGAAAATGGTATTAAGATTGAGGAAGCCATGGTCCAAAAAGGTGAGATAAAACTTTATTCCAAAGACAATGCTGGATCCTCAAATTCCAATTCCAACACTTATAATTCCAATTCCAACAATGACAAATCAAAATATTGGAATAAAAACAAAAACATTGTCAATGACGAAATTGTTGATAATCGTAATGTCCAACTGACAAAACCTCTTCTAAATCTCACAAGTACGACCAACGCTACTCAAGCTACATACAACAATCAGTCAGCAAATCAAAATACCACCAAGGATTCACCTAAACCAAGATTTCCTTTTATCTCACCTCGAAGAAACTTTACTCCTTTAGGGGAATCTCTCGAATCGACATTATGAAAGTTAATCACCAAGAAACTCATCACGCTTCCTGAACCGAAAGATTATGAACCTAGAGTGAAGCCTTCTTGGTGGAATGGAAATGATTATTATGAATTCCATAGAGGAAAAGGACATATAACCAATGAACGCCAAAGGCTTAAAAATGTGATCCAAGACTTAATCGAAAGTGGTGAAATTAGTGTTGACGGACATGTCTCGAATGAATCACATACGGCCTTCAAAGATCCACTTCCTGAGCATAAAAAGGGAGGTTCTTCCAATAATAAGGGTGACAACCAAGCCAATTATAATAACACACCCTATAGATATGTTGGTAACATTTCTGACCATCATCCTTCTACATATTATGCCAATGTCATTACCATAAAGGGAAAATTAGAGAGTCAACCAATCCATGCTACTACTCATGCTCAAGCCAAGGTTACTCTCCAAGGAGTCCAATCTAAACCAAACACTACTCATAACAAGTCTGTTTATGTCCCAAAGTCCATACCCAATACTTCCAACCAGTACAATCTTTTGGAACAGCTCAAAAAGACACCGACCCAGATATCCATCTTAAAGCTTTTGCATCTTTCTCCATCTCACAAAGATATTCTTGAAAAAGCTCTCTTAGAGACCCAGGATCCAACAACTCTAGATCCTGATCAATTTCAAGCTATGGTGGGCCATTTAACAACCCCACACTATTTGTCCTTTACTAAAAATGATGATTTAGCCATTACCCAACCTCATAATGCTCCTTTACATATCGAAGTCCTTGTCCAGAATCACAAGATTAAAAGAGTATTAATAGATGGGGGAGCTGGTTTGAATATCTGCACGTTAAAGTTAGTCCTTGCATTGGGATTTTCTGAGAATGTCATTGATCCAAAAAAGAAAATCACAATAAAAGCCTATGATGAGGAAGAGAGATCATCCAAGGGGTCTGTTGTTCTTCCAATTAGCATTGGTCCTATTGTCAAAGATGTATCTTGTCAAGTTCTGGACATGGATCTTGCTTATAATATTATTTTGGGAAGACCATGGATTCATTCCATGCAAGCTGTGCCATCAACTTATCATCAATGTATAAAATTCCCTCACAATGGTCAGGAGATCACTATCAAAGGAGATTCTAATCCTTTTCAATATTGTAGCAATGTGAAGATTTCTGATTCTTTGGTTCCCAATAACCGTATTGGATCTTCTGCAACTACACCTGGTGACCCTAATAATATAGCATCAACTTCTAAATCAGATGGGATCAAGATAGACATCAAAGAAAGAAGTATGGGAGAATATACTTTAGGTCAAGCTCTTTGTATCACTGAGTTACCTTTATCTCCCAAATCATATGGTAGGTCTTTGATCACTAAACAACAATCAAAACCCCCTTCCACACTTGTTTATAACACATTTATAAGTGGGGACACAATATCCAAAGAGGCAACTGAGCGTAATGCAAATTATTGGCTTAAGACACAGAAGATTGAAGAGGATACTAAACATGAATATATATCACCTGATGTCTATGGAAAAGGGTATACTTTGCTACAAAAGATGGGATATCAAGGTGCTGGACCTCTAGGGTTACAAAGAGAAGGTGTTATAAAACCAATTTTGCAAAATCCCAATTATCAAAGAGACACTATAGGATTAGGATATAAAGGAGAAGGACCACAAGAACCAAAAGGAAAAGCAAAAATACCACCTTTTCACGAGACATCTAAAGCTCCTGCCTTACAATTCAGAAAGCATGGTATGTATGTAGATCCAGAGAAACAAAGGATAGCTCAAAGAATCATTGATAGACTTGAAGATAATGGTGATTCTGATTCTAATGATTATGAATGGGATTCCTTATCTAATGGTACTGAAGAAATAGGAGTCGATGTTGTCCATCAATATAGTAACGATTACCATGAGGGTGAGAGTTCAATGAGTGACTCACTAGGATTGGTCCCACGTAATACTACTCATGTTGATTGTGAGTGAAGTGAGTGTTATCTTGTGACAGATGATTTGGATGAGAGTATGGAAATAGACCTCGCTGATACTATCATAAACTTTGACCACTTTTCCATCAATACCATCTCTACTTTTGAAACCAACCCAAATGATCCAATGCCCCTTGTCCGTCCTGACCTTATTGATTGGGATTCTCCCGATCACCCAGAACTTGATGTCTTCCATAATGATGATGTGATCATTGACTATCTTGGTATCAGGGATCATTTACCACTAGGGGATCACAAATTAGGATTTCTGATAGAACTCAATGACATGGCCTATTTTGGAGAGAGTGCCAATCCTTTCAGTCATAAAAATATAAAAATAATTAGTAGATCTAATGGTGAAAACCACTCAGTGGAAGTATTAGATCTAAAAATAGTAAAAAGAAAAGATGCATCTGATGGTGAAAACCTCTCTGAGGTGCTTGACAATGGAAGGATTGACACTCTTCCCAACTATCTAGATCGAGAGCAATCTGCCATTCTTATTGAACCAACAGTACCACTTAACATTGGAACAAAGGAGTCTCCACGCATCCTCAAAGTAGCAGCATCCTTGATAGAATCAGAGAAAGAAGCTTTTGCAAAATTCTTCAGAAAAAGACAAATCAACTTTGCTTGGTCCTATGCTGATATGCCTGGTTTGGACCCCAATCTCATTATGCATCATCTATCTATCAAACCAGGTGTAAAACCAGTTAAGCAGAAGCTCCGCAAAATGCATCCTCACATTGCTCTAATGGTGAAAGTAGAATTGAAGAAGCTCCTAGATGTTGGATTCATTTGGGCTATTGATTATGCTGAGTGGATTTCAAATATTGTTCCGGTTTCAAAACCAGACAAGTCTATCAGGATTTGTATTGATTTTCAAGATCTTAATAAAGCTTGTCCAAAAGATGACTTCCCTTTGCCAAATATTGATATGATTGTTGACCTAACAGCTGGGCATGAGATGTTATCATTAATGGATGGATTTTCTGGCTATAACCAAATCAAGATTGCACCGGAAGACCAAGAAAAAATTGCTTTTACTTGTCCATGGGGTGCATACTGCTAGAATGTAATGCCATTTGGCCTCAAAAATGCTGGAGCAACTTACCAAAGAGCCATGACCACGATCTTCCATGACATGATGCATACCATCATGGAAGATTATGTTGATGACATTTTAGCAAAATCCAAAGACAGAGCTGGTCATTTGAGAGTGTTAGATAGAATATTCACCCGGATGGAAAAATATCAGATTCGACTCAATCCAAAGAAATGTGCATTCGGGGTCACATCTAGCAAATTATTAGGGTACATTATCTTAGCTAAAGGAATCAAAGTAGATCCAGAAAAGGTTAAAGCAATATTGGAGATGGCTTCCCCCACTAACATCAGTCAGCTAAGATCTTTATAGGGGTGTCTACAATCCATCCGAAGATTTGTTTCTCAACTAGCAGATCACAGTCACCCCTTTCAACATTTGCTACATAAAAATATCTTATTCCAATGGGATGATAAGTGTGAGGAAGCTTTCAACAAAATCAAGTAGTATCTAGCGAATCCTCCAACTTTGATGTCACCAATTCCAGGCAAGCCACTCTTGCTCTACATTTCAGCCACGATAGCCTCACTAGGTGCTCTTCTCACTCAACAAGATCATGAAGGAAAAGAAAAAGCCATCTACTACATCAGTCACACTTTAGTGGGATATGAGTTAAACTATTCCCCTATTGAAAGAGCATGTCTAGCTATTATCTTTGCTTCACAGAAGTGGCTACATTACATGTTGTCACATTCTACTCAGCTTATTGCAAAGATTGATCCTTTAAAGTATTTGTTAAGCAAGAATGCATTGACAGGCAGGTTGGCTAAGTGGGTCATGCTACTTAGTGAGTTTGATATTGAATATGTAGACAGGAAGGCTATCAAAGGTTGAGTGATTGCAAATCAACTAGCTGATGCTCCATTAACAGATGACCACCCTATACACATAGAGTTTCCTGATGCTCATATCTTAGCTTTGTCTACATAAACATGGAAATTATACTTTGATGGCTCATACACTCAATAGGGTTCAGGAGCTAGTATACTTTTTATCACACCATAAGGATACACTATTCCAAAATCTTTCAAGTTGTTATTTCCTTGCACCAATAATGTAGCAGAATATGAGGCTTTGCCGATTGGGTTAAAAATGGCTTTACAATGGAATGTATCTAAAATAAATGTCTACGGAGATTATCAACTGATTGTTAACCAGGTTAATGATGATTACCAGACCAAAGATGATAAGTTATTGCCATATAAATGTATGGTTGATGACTTTAATAAGTATTTCTCTGTCATCACTTTTGAGCAGATTCCTCAGCATGAAAACAAGGCTGCTGATGCCATGGCAATGATTGCTTCTTTATTTGATATAGAAGATACCAAGGCCCATTTTGAGTTCTTGGTGGAATCCTTGACTTGTCCTGCATATGATGACCCTTATACGAGTATTATATGTCATCTGATTGGACATGACTCCCCAACCTATGGAAAGATCTATTCTTACCTCAAAGATAGCACTTTACCTCCCGACCTATCCCGCAATCAAAAATGAACTTTTCTCCACCAAACCTCCCACTATATCTTAATATCCGACAACCTTTATCGGTGAGGTTTTGATGGTACTCTCCTGCGATGTCTCGAACATGATGAAGCTCAACTTTCCTTATGTGATGTACATGAAGGTATTTGTGGGACACATTCGAGTGGTCCCTCTTTGGCTAAGAAACTCATGTGTATGGGTTATTATTGGCCTACCATGGAAGCAGACTCCTTTCATTTTGCTAGGGCATGCAAGAAATGTCAGATACATGGAAACCTTATCCATGCTCCAGCACAAGAGTTACATCCTTTTACAACTACTTTTCCATTTAGTCAGTGGGGACTCAACCTCATGGGTGCTATCAATCCTCCATCTTCCAACAGCCATAAATGCATTCTCACTACCACAGAATACTTCACTAAATGGATTGAGGCCGTTCCATTAATTACCACCACAGGGAAACAAATCTCCATATTTATCTTAAACTATATCATTTGTAGATATGGTATACCTATGTATCTTATCTGATCATGGGAAACAGTTTCAAAACCAAGACATGGATGACTTGTGTGCTAAATTCCACATCACCCACAACTATTCCACAATTTACTATCCTCAAGGAAACGACCAAGCTGAGGCATCAAACAAAACAATTGTTAAAATCCTACAAAAGACTGTCAATGACGCTGGTCGTGACTGGCATCTCCAACTTAATCTAGCCTTATGGGCTTACCACACCTCCATCCGTACTCCTAATGGAGCCACTCCATACTCCCTTGTCTATGGATCTGAAGCAGTCTTGCCCCTCGAGGTCAAGTTGCCTTCACTTCGTGTTACTCTTAAAGATTTAATTCCTAATTAAGAGTATAGAGTTGCACACTTGAATGAATTGGAACTCCTGGATGAACACCGTCAGCGCGCCTATGATCATTTGAAAGTTTATCAGCAGCGTTTGTCCCGTCAGTACAACAACAAGGTAAAGATCAGAGAATTTTAGTTGGGTGACTTAGTCCTTCGAGAAAATCCAAAAAATCAATAGCACCGTGAAAAGAAGGGCAAGTTCGAACCTAATTGGTTAGGACCTTTTGTGATTACAATAGTTTATGGTTCTGGAGCTTATCAGTTATCTACACCTAAAGGGGATCCCTTGGATGAACCTCTTAACAGTATCCATCTCAAGAAGTTCTATCCCTGAAATCTCAATGCAAGGGGCATGTATATAGTCTGTATATATATATTCTGTAGATAAAATAATCAAAAATACAAAAAAATCATAAAATCAAAAGAAAAACTGCAATAAAAGCATATGGTGAAAACTTGGAAATAGGCGCTATGTGTGACAAGTTAGCTCCTCTATCTATTAGGATTCTTTTAGTATGTCCGTTCATTGTATATATCCACAATAAAATAGTTATTCAATCCTTGTCCCCACCATGTATATATCATAATAAAATGGCCAGTTCATCCACCATCCATTGTATCTATCCATAATAAAATCCCATCATAGCTTGATCTTTTGTCATGGTCTTCATCCTAGTCTTGTTGCGTCTTTCTTCACCCATAATAAGTCAGTCCACCACCTAGCTGGGGGCATGTCCTCGACCTAGTTTGGGAAGTGGATCTATGATAGTCGTGACTCTTAGAGGACATAATGGAGTTATTTTCACCAGGCAAGGCAAACACAATCAAATGTTCTTTCACAATGGTATCTTCATGTTGAATCAGAATCTATGATCTATCTTTCGAATTGTGACTGCTTATCTATACATCTTGACTATACATCATCACTTGAATTGATCAACATATCCTAAATCAATCTTTTTTTGGCAAAAGAAATGTATATTCATGGCAGACATGTTAGAATGATTTTTTTTTTATAGCTTATGCATTCATATCTAGATTTCATTGTTATCATGTTTCCTATGCTATTCCAGGATATTTTTGACATGAGTTTAAAACTCTCATATGTCATTGATTAGAATAGCTGGGATGGGGCATGATATTTTCTTTGATTGCTGTTTGTGGGGTATTTTTTGATGAAATCGAAGGAACAAGTAATTGGGGTGTTTGTGTATAAGTGCCTTCATCCATTTCATAGTATTGACATCATGCAAATTATGTTGTTCTAAACAAATGCTATTTGTGGTGATACGCCATCACATACCTCGACTCCAAATATTTGTTCCCTGATGGAGGGGGGGAATATTCCTTGTCTGTTATGCAAACAAAACTCAGGTCATCTCGGTTCAATTATACCTAGATGCTTGTCAAGTTTGCAATATTAAACTCCATGCAAAAAGTGCTCAGGTCATCCTGGTTTAATTATACCATGATGTTTGCATTTTCTTGCAACATAACGAGCTCAATGATGAAACTCAAGTTCCAGTTATTATGAAGTTCTAAGATGTTACCTAAAGTTGTGGAGATACATTCATTTCATATTGCATTTCATTTAAACAGTTCATGACTTACAAATCAGTGCTCCTTTTATAGAGATTTATAGGTTACCTTTCTTATTAGGTTATCTGTTCTCTTAGTATATTCTTCTTATGTCGGATACATTGTTATTTAAGTTGAGGACATTTGGACAACCAAACATATTACGAATTTTTTCATTTAACATTTTGCACTTAAACATTTAGAGACATATGTTATCTTCATTAGGAGTGTTCATTTATATATAATTTGATCATTTATTATAGCTATCGTTTCATCTCATTTTCTTTTATCATGTTATCAGTTATTACATTCAATCATCTTAGGTACATTATCATTTATTACATTAGATATCATTTGCATTATATCATTCATTTATTATACATTATACACATTTTATATCATTTATTATACATTATCATTCATTTACATCATTTATTTATTATCCATTATCCACATTGTTCATCACAACATTGCATTGATAATCACATAGCATTAGTAAACTCATTTAAGACATGCATTTATATCACCATCATATGATTATTAACCATTAAGCATCAACAATATCAAATCAAAAATATAAATCATTTTGCATTCTGAGACATACATTTTATGCATATTAAAGTAAATCATCACATCTTGCATATGTTAGTACACACATGTATATCAATCATCAAAGAAAATCATGATAGAACTGCATCCCTGTATGTATAGAGTCAATCATATAGCATCCATCATATACAATCCATAAAACAACAAAAATATCTGAATGTCCAATGATATAAATCAATAACAATGTGTCCATAGTCAATGTCCATCAAGTCAAAATATAATGATACAATGAATCATAATGGTACAATAGTGTATACAATGCTCTCTCAACATCTATGAATCACTACCTCCAGACTCTATCTGTCGCTATCTACGGGATGTAATGTGGCCTTGTGCTACTGCACTCCCTGATGCTGAGGATCCACCCTGACCTCCTGAACCTGTCGGTGCTCTCGGAGGGCGTGATGACACACCCTCTCCACCAGCTGGTGCTCCTCTATCATGCACTACAGTCCTCATCCCCACTGAGCTCTCCCTATAACTCCCGATCCATTGATCTCTTAGGACTGCCTATCTATATGCCTCTCACTAGTAGGATATCTCCTTCTCGGCATGTATCATGGCTCTCATGATATCCCCATGGGGACCTAGGTCCTCTGTCCTCTGTAACTCATCTAATAACATCTCAGAATCCCTGAGTCTCTCAATCGCTACATCCCGCTCATGTCTCAGGACATCCATCTAGCGCTCTAACCTCCCAATCTATCTCTCTAGACTTGGCACTCGCTCTACCTGTACCTTTTTAACTGCTAGTCTGACTAGCAGTGCATCAATATTTGGCTCCTCCTCCACCGCATCCCTCTGTAAATAGGGATCCTATCCCCTGATGTCCATGTCTGCCTACTCATCCTGTGCCTGTACATCTGGCATCTTAGCATCAGCCGCATCCTGTACACCACCCTATACCACACCAACCTGGGCTAATAGAATGTCTATGTCATCCTGTGCCTACCCCACCTATCTCTGTACCTATACCTGTGGCACCTGTGCCTGTTCCTGTGCATCTACTCCCTATACTGTAGCAACTAGTATCTGTACCTAAGCAACTGGTACCTATAAGGGAGCTCCTGTAGTTGGCTATGCTGGCTGTACCAGAGGCTGTCTCCATCCCTGTCCTCTCTGTCTCACTCCACCTCCCCTCATCCGTGGGCCAACTCTCTCACCTCTCCCTCCATCTCCGCTACCTCCATCTCCACCATCTCCATCTCCTCCTCTCCCTCATCCCCTCCTATCTCATCCTCACCACCTCCCCTGACGTCTATCTACGGGATCTCTCTCTGGAGGTCTCGGTACTGGATCTATGATGCGTGGTACAAGATGATCTCTCAAAAACTGCTCCAAATTTGTCGTCATCCTAGGATCGACAACTGTCTGCCTCATAGACCATGCCTGGAATGGTGCATCCAAAAACTCCTACCGAGCAACATCAAATGATGCCATGGGCCCCCAATCCCATCTCTCCTGATGTGTCCATGTAAACTCAGTCACTCCCTAGGGCATACCTTGTATCCTGCCAAACTGTCATAGAACCCAGCTAACCAGTTGTCTCTCAATAATAAAGGGCATCTGCCCTATCAACCATTGTGACTCAAAATAGAATCCCAACTACCGCTCGTCATCCTATGGCTCACACCCTAGGTAGGGTCTCCATGTCACTGTGTCCAATGTATCAAATGTGTACCGCCAAAACTCTAAATGTCCTAGTTTTGCCTGAGATAAAACTAAGGAGTACAAATGGATATAAGGCTACCCTGCACCCCGAAATCTAATAGACAATGGTCTAGTCACTGTAATATGCTCCCATGCCCAAACATGGAGTAGTGTCACCCCTGCTGATAGAGATGCACCCCCGTGGTACACCACCTAATGTAAATCATGATATAGGTGTGCTAATAAACACACCCCCCAAGCAAATCAGGTCCCCTCCATCACCCGCTATAATGTGCGGCCCCATCCAACTGCAAATTCATGTGACCTCCAATCAGGGCATATGAATCCCCCAATCGCGCTTGCTAGAACCACTGGAAGAGGGTCATACAAGTCGACCATATCCTCCTAACTAATCTCTCCATCATCTATGTCCTCATCCCCAAAGATGGCTCTGCACTCTGTGACTATGCCATGTTGATCGTACTGCACTAACTCTCCTATGATGGGAAGCTGGAGGATGCGATATACATCCTCTAGTGTCACTGTCATCTCCCCTATTGAAAGATGGAAAGTACTCATCTCCGAGTGCCATCTCTTAGCTAATGCGGTCATCATGCTCAGATTCACCTGAATCTCAAGCTTGTAAATCACATAGTAAAGTCCCGACACTCCAATCAACAGCCTCTCTGTCTTTGACAATGTTGGTCTCAGATTTTTTCTGACAGGATATCTCTCCCGTGACATCAGAACATCTGTGATATCCTCCTATTCAAGTCAACAATAATCAACCTATCAGATTTTGATAAACTGGTCTATCACTCTATCTATGCTATCATATCAATTTCAAACATGTTTATCATGTGTTTGAACAGATGATTCTATCAATTGTCTATTTCAGACTGGCTAACTAGTGAACATGCTACAATGTTACCAATCTTTATCAAATCGATCATAATCAACCATCGATAGATCAAATCGGCTTATCGACATCAAGTTTGACCTAATTGACTATCTCTTTTCACTACATTCTATCACTTCACATATATGCACCGCATTGAAACATGCATGCGCAACTTTCTTTCACATTTGCACAGGTTTTTATCGATGTGCAGTCTTCTTCCACATTTGCGCAACATTTCTTGACATTTGCGCAGCTTTAAACATATGCACTGTTTTATTGACCATTTGCACAACTTTTCATAACACATGTGCAGTAAGTACCTATGCACACTTTTATTTCATGCTTGCGCAACACTACCATTATCCTAGTATGAACGCGTAATTATCCTTACCGAATGCACAAAAAATTTGAATTTTTGTGCAAACATCACAAGTTGCTGTGCATTGATGCGCCAAAACTACGCATTCATACTCCGCCTAGAAAACTAATTTTTTTTCTAATCTAATCTATCATTTCATCTACCCTAAACATGCTCCAAATCTAATCTAACATGCATCAAATCATCAAATCACAAAGCAGGATCGAATCACCTACCGGCTCACCTGAATCGGGTGGTCATTGGAAGTGTTTGACTCTCTCAAAGTGATGATCTGACAAGGGGAACGACATCCTGGTGGCTCTGCTCTACTCTCTCTCGCGCTCTGATCTCCAAGTGACAAGTGTGCACAATGAGCCTATTGTGGACCCCTTAGCCTTATTTATAGCCTGTGGACCCTCTCCTATTTTTCTTCCATTCCACCCCGTTTTCCTCCATATTTTCTACCGTTCTTTTGTGAGATTGATTGTACAAACCAAAAAAATAAAAATAAATAAATAAATAAATAATACTAAAAAATATTTATAAAAAAAAAAAAAAAAATCCAATAAAACTTCACATAATTTTTTTTGTCAATCAATCTCTCGAGGGGGCACGCATAGGTCATCTGAGACATTGTCTGGGGCAGGGCAAGAATGCTTGAAATTTTTTTTGAAACAATGTGATACACACATTATTTCAAAGAGGGGCAAAATGTATACACTTTAAAATGGTTTCATTTATTAATTAAATATTTATCATTTAATTACTATTGACTTGATAGATTAATTAAACATTTATTATTTAATTAATATTTATTTCTTCTATTTATTAAGTAAATTATTCAATTTATTTAATAAATTCACTATAGTCTAATTATATATCCTAAGTCTTCTAAATAGTCTATTAAAGTGATTTAATTAAATACACAATCACCTAAATATGACTAAGTCTCCTAGTCCACTTCATCCACCTAGTCACCTGACACATCACCTTGGCTAAGATAAATAATTATTATTAATTATTTATTCATATTTATCCTCACCCACACATGTCCTATTCTTAAGGGCTATGTGGCCTCATAGGACTTGGTCTCATGACCACATGTCCTCTCAACAACCAAGTCAAGAGACATTCCCTATTCCTAAGGGGATTCTCAAGCCACCTCTAAGGGTCAAGGGTGACTCATAGGACACTAGTGCAAAGAGTCCTCATGAGGAAAAGGTCTCTCCCTCTTTCTCTCTTTGGTCTTTGTGAGACACTTGACATGTGTCTTTCCCTTCCACCTTCTTCTCCTCCATGTCAATATGAGAGGAACATCATCCCTATTCTTCCTCTCACATTCCAACTACATCCCCCTTTCTCTCAACTCCTTCAACCAAGTCAATCCTAGCCCTAGGATCTTCCACCTTTCATTCTCAATCATAGGATTCTGCCACCTAGGCCTAGATCCTCCAAAACTCTATAAAAGGAGCCTCATTTCCCATTTGAGAGCTAATAGGTATTTTTGATAACAAGCATTCAAGCATCCAAGCATTCAAGCATTCAAGCAATCAAGCATTCCATAGAAATCACCATTTCAATTTGCATTTCATCCATTAGTTTGCATAAGCTATTGTGCACACAATTTCATTCAATCTCCACACTTTGGTAGCATCTTGGGAGAAGGCTTCATATTGGAAATCTGAGAGCTCAACATCTTCAAGAAATCAAAGCTAGGAGGACAATGGAGACAAGCTGCATGGTAGGTGAAGGTAATTGAATTATTTTAATCATTTCATAGTTACTTTGCATTCTTCATTGTGTTTGCATTAGATAGATTCATTGGCTTTTATAGTTAATTTATCATTTCTAGTTGTTAGACATCTAATTTGCATACACCTATTAAGAATTCTAATGCTTGGTTGTTTGAGGACTTTGAGACTCATAGACATATTCTTCATTACTCTAACCTTATTGCTACAACAAATATTCAATTGATCAAGTATATTGGAAGACCTCTTAATAAGAATTGTGGAAAGTTCGTGAATCTAACCACAAGGCAACACTTGACACAATAAGGGTTAGAGTCACTCTAAAAGGTTCTCTTGATTAATTTTGAGCAATCTAGAAGAATGATTCTACAATATGGTAGAATGATTTTGAAAACTTTATGTATATCTTTGGGGTTCTCTATGTGCATATTTAGAGGCCAAATTATGTACTTAAAAATGACAATGAGATGTAATGTGCATAAATAGATGCCAAATTTTGTATAAAATTGGGTTTCCATGTGCATATTAGATGCCAATTTTTATGTAAAAAAAGAGCAATGAGCTATCATATGCATGTTAGATGCCAAATTTTGTATAAAAAAGGGCAATGTGCTGCCATGTGCATATTAGATACTAATTTTCATGTAAAAAAAGGACAATGATTTGTCATGTGCATGTTAGATGCCAAAATTTATATATAAAAGGTGCAATGAGTCGCCATGTGCATATTAGATGCCAATTTTTATGTAAAAAAAGGCAATGAGCTGTCATGTGCATGTTAGGTGCCAAATTTTGTATATAAAAGGTGCAATGGGCCTGATTTGCAAATATATTATTGAAATACATGTATTCAATCCTCTCAATCCCTACCTCAAAAGAATCTGGCATTTACTTTTGCACTTTACCTTTTATTTTGTACGTTCAATAATAAATAAGTGTGAAATCTATTTAAAATTTTCTTATTTAAATATTAATTAACATTAAGAACATGTTCAAACACATCTTTAAAAAATCTATTCTTTAAACACCATAACACAGATGTGACTGTAAAAGCTCATCTCATATGAAGTAACAAAATGCATTAAGTTGATAAGATGAAAATGTCATTATTGGAATTGATTTAATGGCTATATATTTTTACACAAATTGTTGGTGCAGGAGCACCCAATGAATCATGGGTGTCCAAAAAGCCAATGTCCACTTTAAGGTTTCCCAACCCAATTCAAAGAATGGCTAGATATATCATGTTTCATATATTTCAAACCATTCACTATGGGATTGAATCATCTATTTCATTAGATCCATTTGGCTGGGTAAATGCTAGTGAAAACCTCATTTCTCCCATGAAGTCCCTCAAATGTTCATGAGCACACCAAACCAAAGTGTCCTGAAGGGTCACTAAGCAACATTGGGCAATGATATTTGTTGGGGCATATCTCGAAGCTCATATGAGGTATCAACAAATAATCAAGTGTTACAGTACTATGTTATAGAGGCCTACAATTACCCATCTTAGTTTTGGGATATTCTCCTTCGTTTTAATTTGGCATCCCTATCTTGGTTTATGTCAAAATTTGCAACTTTGTTCAATTAAAATGAGCAACATTGGGTATATTTCAATCCATTCATCATGGGCTCGAATCATCTGATAGATTAGCTCTAGTTGGCTAGGTAAATGCTAGTGAAAACCCTATTTCTCGCACAAAGTCTCATGAATGTTTGTGAGCACACCAGACCAAAGTGTCCCTAAGGGTCACTAAGCAACATTGGGCAATGATCTTTGTTGGGGCATATCTTAGAGATTGTGCAAGGTATCAATGAATCATCATGTTCTACAAGAACATGTTATGGAGGCCTACAATTACCCATCTTAGTTTTGGGATATTCCCCTTCATTTTGATTTGGCATCCCTATCTTGGTTTATGTCAAAAGTTGCAATGGTGCTCAATTGAAATGAACAACATTGGGTATCATTCAATCTATTCTCTATGGGATTGAATTATCTACCCCATTAGCTTTTATTAGCTAGGTAAACACCATTGACAACCCTATTTCACCCACACAGTGATGCAAGAGCATCTTGGGTCCTTGGAAATCCTCTGTCACCAAAAATAGATTTGAGTTGTTTGTGTTGCTTGGTTCTTGCTTTGACCAAGTTGGTTTGGTGTTGCTCGATTTCCTTTGTTCACCAGTGTTGGTCATTTATCTCTTTGGCACTCGGTGAATTTCCCTGGCGCTCAGTGATGCTTGTCTGGTGCTTGATTGGCTTTGCTTACTGACAGGTTTCTTTTGAGTTTCTGTTGAGGCCAACTTGTGCATTGATTATGGGTCATAGATTTAATGTTGGTATCCATCATTAGGAAGCATGTGGTCCCAGATTTGACTATTCCTTCCATTGATTGTGGATCTGAAGGCCGACTCAATTCGGTAGCCTCTTATATAAATGTAGTTATTTAGTTAGAGTTTAGGGAGTGAGTTTTGGGGGAGGAAGTTTTGGTAGAAGATAGGAGATAGAAGATTAGAGATTATCTATAGATCCTCGCATGTTTGAGGACTTCTGTACTTGATTGTAATATCTGGCTGTAACTAAGAAGGCCTTACAGCCTGACATGTATGAATCTATTTGAAGTAAATATATGAATGATCTTGCATTTTCTCTCTCCCACTATGTTGTTGTTGCTTCCACTTGTTGTTGAGCAAGGTGGTTTAGGTTAGGGCATGCCATTCCTTGGCCCCTCCTACCCTCTCTTACGTCAGATGGTATTAGAGCAAGGTGAGATCTAGATCTAGGTTTGCGAATCTAGATTTGAAGGTTCCTTCTTGTGAAGCCCTAGTTGAATTGTTGTGGGTTAGCAGATTGTGATATGACCTACAGTTGCAGAGGGTTTTCAAGATGGTTCATGGGAGGCAAGATGCAGATCTAGGATTGGTAGACATGTTGAGACAAATTGCTGCTAGATTGGAAGCTGTTGAAATAGCCCAAACAAGAGGAAGACATCTTGAAGATGTTAGTGATGATGAAATTGAGGTAGAAAAAGGTGATGTAGAACCTGCACTTATGATGGATCAGGGTGATGAAAGATTCTTGAAGGCTTTGACAAGTTTGAATTCTACACCACACTTTAATCCTCCTGAGTATGGTGGAAAGTTTGATTCTGATGAATTGGTGGATTGGATCATAGAGATGGAAAAGTGTTTTGAGTATGAAAATGTACCTAAAGACAAGAAAGTGAGAATTGCAAGTACAAAGTTGAAAAGTCATGCATCCTTATGGTGGGAACATCTACAGCTGGACAGAAAGAGGAAAGGCAAAGACAAAATCAAGGTATGGAATAAAATGGTGAATAAATTGAAAGGAAAGTTCTTACCTTGTGATTATCAGATTAACCTAGTTAGGTGAATGTAAAGTTTAAGGGAGAAAGATAGCTCGGTAAAGGATTATACTGAGGAATTTTATAGATTAGATATTAGATCTTGACATGATGAAGATGATGTGGAAATAATTACTAGATACTTGAATGGTTTGAGAGTTTCCATCCAAGAAGAAATTAGTTTGGTCAAATTGGAGAACATTGAAGAGGCTTATCAATTTGCATTGAAAGCTGAGGAGAAATTGAACAAGAGACATGAGAAAAGACAAAGAGGTAGAGGTGGTAGATTCCCTAGAGGAAGAGGTACATCTTATGGTGAAAATAGTAGATCTGAACCAGAAAAGATAAATCTAGATAAAGGAAAGACCGAGTGGAAAGGTGAAAGTTCATCTAGAGGTAGAGGCAATAACTACTGAGGTGGTTATAATAGAGAAAGTTTCTAAGGAACTTGTTATAATTGTGGAGAAGAAGGACATAGATCATTTGAGTGTACACATGCAAGTAAGAAGGTTGGTAGTAGTAGAAATGCTTTGGTGCAAGAAGAGTCACCAAATGAACCTGAGAAGGAAAATAACTTTATGGTAAGAAGAGCACTTTGGAATGAAGGTAAAAAGGAAGATCCGGTAAGGAAAAGTTTGTTCAAGACCAGATGTAGAGTTTTTGACAAATTTTTGAAGGTAATCATTGACAATGGTAGCTCAAACAATTTGGCATCTGAAGAGATGGTCACAAAGTTGCAGTTGGAAAGGTTGAAAGATTTGAAGCCTTATCAGATTTCATGGATCAAAGATGAGCATGCACTCCTAGTAAGTGAATAATGTTATGTGAATTTAAAGATTGGGAAGTACTATGATAAGGTGTTATGTGATATCATGCCTATGGATTTTTGTCATATTTTGTTGGGTAGACCTTGGCAATATGATAGTCATGCTATATATATGATGGGAGATTGCATAAGTATACTATTTGGGCTGATGGAAGAAGACAAATCTTGTTATCTTTGATGGAAAAACCTGTTAGTAATGTTTTCACATCTATGAAATTTTTCTTGATGGAAGGAAGAAAGTTTGTTAAGGATTTAAAGAGAAATGGTGTATATTTTGTTGTGATTCCTAACAAACTGAGTAAGAAAATAGAGGATAATGTCCCTGAGGAGATTGATAAGTTACTCACTCAGTACAGTGAAATTATTTTTGTTAATGTACCTAATGGTTTGCCACCGAAGAGAAGCATTGATCATTTTATGGATCTTATCCCTAGAGCTAGTTTACCGAATAAGGCACCTCATCAGTTGACACCTATCAAGAATCAGGAATTGAACCGAAAGATTCAAGAGTTGATGGAGAAAGGTTTGATTAGAGAAAGTTTGAGTCCTTGTGTAGTACTTGTAGTATTGGCACCTAAGAAGAATGGATAATGGTGAATGTGTACTGATTCCAGAGAAATCAACAAGATAACAGTGAAGTATAGGTTTCCTATACCGAGAATGGATGATATAATGGATAGTTTGACTGGAGCAAAGTATTTTACCAAAATTGATTTGAAAAGTGGGTATCATCATATTAGAATCAGAGAAGGTGATGAATGGAAGAATTCTTTCAAGATAAAAGAAGGTTTGTATGATTGGTTGGTTATGCCTTTTGGTTTAACTAATGCACCGAGTACTTTTATGAGGTTGATGAATGAAGTTTTAAAGAAATTCTTGGGTAAGTTTGTGGTTGTATATCTTGATGATATTCTGATATTTAGTAAGACCAAAGAAGAACATTTGTTGCATGTTAGACAAGTTTTGCAGAGATTGAAAGAAGAAAAGTTGCTGATAAATCTGAAAAAGTGTTCATTCATGAAAGAGGAGATTGTGTATTTGGGCTTTGTGATTTCAGCTGATGGTTTGAAAATGGATCTTGAAAAGGTTGAATCTATTTTAAATTGGCCTACACCTATGAATGCTAGTGAGGTAAGATCATTTCATGGTTTGGCAAGTTTTTACTGAAAGTTCATTAGGAATTTCAGTTCAATTTGTAATGCTATGAATGAGACTATGAGAGGAGACAAAAGAGAATCCAAGTGGACACATAGAGCTAATAAAAGTTTTGAGACTCTGAAGAAAAAGGTTGTTGAATTGCCTATTTTGGAATTGCCTAATTTCAATAAGGTATTTCAAGTGGAATGTGATGCAAGTGGTAGTGCAATTGTAGCTATGTTGAGTCAAGAAGGTAAACCTGTTGCTTTCTTTAGTGAAAATTTGAATGATGCAAAGAGGAAATATTCTATGTATGATCAATAATTCTATGCTATTATTCAAGCACTAAAGAAATGGAGATATTATTTGATACCGAGTGAATTTGTGTTGTATACCGATCATAAAGCTTTACAGTGTTTGGGTAGTCAAAATAAGTTGAATCAGAGACATATGAAATGGGTTGAGTATTTGCAGAGTTATACATTTGTGATAAAGCATAAGAGTGGAGTCACTAACCGAGTTACTGATTCATTGAGTAGAAGAAGATCTTTGATGACTGAGATAAAAATTGGAATTCTTGGCTTTGATGATATGAGAGATTCTTATGAATTTGATCCTGATTTTTCTAAGCTGTGGAAAAAGTGTAGAGCACCTATTCAAGATCAAAAAAGTACTAAATGGGATGAATATTTTATGCAAGGAGGTATGTTGTTTAAAGATATTCAGTTGTGTATACCGAGAGGACCTATGAGAACTAATTTGATAAAAGAGAAACATAGTAGTGGTTTGGCTAGACATTTTGGTGTTGATAAGACATTGAATTTTCTTAAGGAGAAATACTTTTGGCCACAATTGTATAAAGATGTTTGGAAATTTGTGAAAAGTTGTGGAGTTTGTCAAGTTTCCAAAGGAGTTAGTCAAAATACTGGATTGTATACACCAATTATTGTACCTGAGAAACCTTGGATTGACATGAGCATGGATTTTGTTCTTGGCTTATCGAAGACAGTAAGAGGTAATGATTCTATATTTGTGGTTGTGGATAGATTTTATAAAATGACACATTTTATACCTTGTAGAAAGACATTAGATGCCATACATGTAGCAGATCTTTTCTTTAAGGAAATTGTCAGATTGCATGGATTACCGAGAAGTATTATCTTTGACCGAGATAGTAAATTTGTTGGATACTTTTGGAAGACTCTTTGGAGAAAGTTGGGTACTGATTTGAAATATAGTTCTACATTTCACCCACAAACCGATGGACAAATAGAAGTTGTGAATAGAATCTTGGGTAATCTTTTGAGATGTTTAGTTGGAGACACACCAGGTAATTGGGATTTTATGTTGGCACAAGCAGAGTTTGCATAGAATAATTCAGTGAATAGAAGTACTGGAAAAACACCTTTTGAGATTGTAAATGGCATATAGCCGAGAGGTATATTAGATTTGAGAGACATTGATGATGAAAGAAAGAGAAGTGTTGAAGGAGTAAATTTTTTTGAGTACATGAAGACATTGCATGAAGATGTGAAGCTTAAATTGGAAAAGAGTAATAAGAAATACAAAGACAGAGCTGATAGATCAAGATGACATAATACTTTTGATGTTGGTGATGAAGTAATGGTTCATTTAAAGAAAGGTAGATTTCTTGTTGGAACACATGGGAAACTGAAGATGAAGAAGTTTGGACCTTGCAAGATTTTGAGAAAATTTGACAATGGAAATGCATATGAAGTTGAGTTACCTGATGACATGGATATTTCACCTATATTCAACATTGTTGATTTGTATGAATTTCATGAATCTGAAGAAGACATGGCAGTACCGATGGATTATCCTAAGAAGTAGAATGAAGAGGTTGAGCACATTTTGGAATAGAGAATTGGAAAAAGTACAAGGGGAAAATAGTATATGGAATATCTGGTAAAGTGGAAGAATAGACTGATTGAAGATAGTTCTTGGATTTCATAGTCTGAGTTGGATGTAGCTCAGATCATACCTACTGAATGATTTGGAGAATCATTTTCAAATAATCATAGGTGTCTGATGCAGGAGCATCTCGGGTCCTTGGCAATCCTGTGTCACCAAAAATAGATTTGAGTTGTTTGTGTTGCTCGGTTCCTGCTTTGACCGAGTTGGTTCAGTGTTGCCCAGTTTCCTTTCTTCATTGATGTTGGTCAGTTATCTCTTTGGCGCTTAGTGAATTTCCCTGGTGCTTAGTGATACTTGTTTGGCGCTCGGTTGGCTTTGCTTACCGACAAGTTTCTTTTGAGTTTTTGTTGAGGCTGACTTGTGCATTGATTATGGGTCATAGATTTAATGCTGGTATCCATCATTGGGAAGCATGTGGTCCCAGATCTAACCATTCCTTCCATTGATTATGGATCTGAAGGCTGACTCAGTTCGGTAGCCTCTTGTATAAATGTAGTTGTTTGGTTAGAGTATAGGGAGTGAGTTTTGGGGGAGGAAGTTTTGGTAGAAGATAGGAGATAGAAGATTAGAGATTATCTATAGATCCTCACATGTTTGAGGACTTCTGTACTTGATTGTAATATCTAGCCATAACCAGGAAGGCCTTATAGCTCGACATGTATGAATCTATTTAAAGTAAATATATGAATGATCCTGCATTTTCTCTCTCCCACTATGTTGTTGTTGCTTCCGTGTGTTGTTGAGCAAGATGGTTAAACTTAGGGTGTGCCATTCCTTGGCCCCTCCTACCCTCTCTTGCATCACACAATCCCTCAAACGTTCACGAGCACACCGAACAAAAGTATCCCTAAGGGTCACTAAGAAACATTAGGCATCGACCTTTGTTGGGGCACATCTTAGAGCTTGTGTGAGGTATTGATGAGTCATTAGGTGCTAAAGGACCATGTTATGAAGGTCTAAAATTACCCATCTTACTTTTGGTATATTCCCCTTCATTTTAATATGGAATCCCTTTCTCAGTTTATGTCAAAAGTTACAATGTTGTTCAATTAAAATGAGCAACATTGGGTATCTTTCAGTTTGTTCATCATGGGATCAAATCATCTACTCCATTAGCTCTAGTTAGATGGGTAAATTCTAGTGACAATCCCATTATCCCATAGAGTCCCTTGAACATTCACAAGCGCACCTAGCCAAAGTGTCCCTAAGGGTCACTAAGCAACATTGGGAAATGATATTTGTTGGGTCATATATTGGAGCTTGTGTGAGGTATTGATGAATCATCAGGTGCTACAAGATTGTGTTATGGAGGCCTACAATTACCCATATTAGTTTTTAGGATATTCCCCTTCATTTTAGTTTGGCATCCCTATCTTGGTTTATGTCAAAAGTTTAAATGTTGCTCGATTAAAATAAGCAACATTGGGTATCTTTTAATCCATTCACTATGGGATTGAATCATATGATCCATTAGCTCTAGTTGGCCAGTTAAATGCTAGTGACAACCTTGTTTCACCCATAGAGTCCCTCAAATGTTCACAAGCACATTAGACCAAAGTGTCCCTAAGGGTCACTAAGCAACGTTGGACAACAATCTTTGTTGGGGCATATCTCAGAGCTCATGCGAGGTATCAAAAAATAATCAAGTGATATAATACTATGTTATGGAGGCATACAATTACCCATCTTAGTTTTGGGAGATTCCCCTTTGTTTTAATTTGGCATCCCTATCTCAGTTTATGTCAAAAGTTATAATGTTGCTCATTTAAAATGAGTAATGTTGGGTATCTTTCAATCCATTCTTCATGGGATCAAATTGTCTACTCCATTAGTTTCGATTGGTCAAGAAAATGCTAGTGAAAACCCCATTTATCCCAGAGAGTCCCTCAAACATTTGTGATAACACATGACTCAAGTGTCCCTAAGGGTCACTAAGAAACATTGGGCAATGATATTTGTTGGGGCATATATTGGAGCTCATGTGAGGTATCAAAAAATCTTCAGGTGATACATGACCGTGTTGAAATCAATTTACCTAATTAAGAGGGCTAAAAGCATTAGGTCTCTACTAGGCCTTACTAAGGCTAAAAGCATTAGGTCCCTACTAGGTCTCTACTAGTTCTAAATGGTGTATTTGGAGCATAAGAGTGTGTGGGACATGTCTCTAGCCTATAGTGATCTTGTGGAAGTGAAGATTCTATTTTTCTAAGGGTAAAGTGCATGAAAGGGAATCTAGGTTTTGGATATGCAAGTGTAAATGAGGGAACTCATCAAGTGGGATTATGGATTGCCTTGGAAGGAGTCCTAGGAGAGGGATCTAGACAAGTCCAATCTTGGTTCAAGTCTGGTTGGAAATATTCAGTAATAGGTGTCTTGTGAGGAGCCTATTGGTGAAAGGACTCAACCTAGGTTAGAAGTGGTTTAAGCACCTTTTACTTTGCATCAACCATCCATTAAATGATCCTTCTTGTAGAAAAAAATGTTAGTAGATATTAATATACATATTCCATGAACCAATCCACAAGAAATAGCAGCCACATAAACCACCCATTAATATACATCTTCCTATGATCCTTATTTGGTCAATTAGGATAGTTTGACACAATAGAAAAAATCATTACATATTTTGGCTTTTCATGCCTTATTACATCAAATTAAGTCACCTATGTCTTTGATTACATTATCCATTCCACAATGACTTTGATAAACATGTTTCACTTCTATTATTAAATAATGAGCAAAAATGTTTGATTAATTGCAACAAATTAAGTTTTGAAGTACAAAGGTATGCACACAATGAACAAATTGGATCAAATTTCAAGTTTCACATATATCAAAATGAACAATAATCGTATACATTTCCAAAAATGGCATAATTGCCAAATCAATAATAGAGTTACAAAAAGATGGCATCTTCTATGTCAACATTCATATATACAATACCAATGTTGAATATATATAAATATCATTTAACGACCACAACTACATCTATATATCTCTATCAATATCAATGATTGTGTTGTATCATCAAAATTGAGCCTCTTCAAAGTAGTATGTGGCTCACTAGGTGTCTGGACAAGAACAATTCAAATGCTAAATCATAAATATTATCTACAAATACTATCAAAATAACTAAATACTAGACTATAATTTGTTGGCACTTGAATTGTTGATTACCTCATCTTTTTCTTCTGCACTTGGGTTGTGTAGTAATTTTGATGGGATCCTTCATGGGTGAGGAATCCTAACAAAATGGAATGGTAAAGAATCTATAGGATGTCGCGAAGGAAGTTTTAATAGGTAAAATCCAATTAACACAAGTTAATAACCCAAAGTTGATGACAAACACTACAAAAGTAAAAATACATGTACTCATATCTAGATCTATATGTTTAACACACACACACACACACACACACACACACATATTGTTGATCCCTAAGTTTTGTTGTCTATTAGTGTCTTACACTTAGTCATTTTTTAGGCAATGTTGGTCGGTCATCACTGTGACTGAGTCATCATGTATAGGTCAAGTTATGTCTAGACTTGTATATTGTACATTTGTCGAGCAGTAGTTAGTGTCGAGAAAGTTAGAGGTCACTGATTACTTCAGTAACAATCAAGTAGTTTTATGTCAAGTTGTGTAGATATGTTAGTGCCGAGCACCAGTATATGAAGAACACTTAATGACGAGTGCCAGAGATTTCAAATGTCGAGTAAGCCAGATTTGATATATGTGTTTGTAATGGCACAAACACTTAGGTAAACTATTTTGGCCAATATCTACACTAAATTTATTGTTTGTTGAGGAAATCATGAAGATTATTATGCTTTAGTTTTATAATCATTGATACCTATGTAATTCATGTAACCAATAAGAATTCAGGAATGCTTAAGCCACATAAGTAGACAATCTAGATCATTGATCTTGATTTATGGAGTTGATTTATTGTCTATATAAGATGAGATCCAAACCCTAAAATGTAGTATGTGAGAAGAGTATGAAAGGTATGAGTATGAAGGGGATCTCATACATGTAGATCAAAGAAGTGTTTTGATTATCAGAGGCAAAGATCAGTGATCGAGCTAAGCAGTGAAGGATAGAACTTAGACATATTTGATAGAGGAGATCAAATCTAGATTGGAAGGAGAAGATCGGTTATTAGCATCTTAGTGAAAACTGAAGGATCAAGTACTGAGTCATTCTAATAGGTGAATTGGGGATAATCTCTTAACATAGTGGTTTTAACAACCCTAAGTAAATCTCTTAACCGAGTACTTACTTTTTTGTAAGTTCAAATCCTTTTACAAGGTAGATTGTATAAGTCTTAAATCTCTTAGTAGGGTAGACCCCTCACATGGTAGATCATTATTTTATGATCAAATTTTGTAGCCCTAACAGGAAAAATTTAATACTACAGTAGTGAAGATTTGTGGGTGTCATCCCCACCCCAGTTTTACCTTTCAAGGGTTTTTGGGTAACCAAAATCTTTGTGTTATGTTTTACTTTCATGGATAAAGATTAGATTGTTAGATCTATTTCTGTATTAAATTTGATGTTTATATTATGCAAGTGAATTGTGTCAAAAGGTGATAATAGTAAATATTTGATTCACCCCCCCTCTCAGTATATCACTTTCCTATAGTAGATTTCCAACAATTGGTATCAGAGCTAAGTCTCTTAAAGAAATCTAATCACTTGTGAGTTAAGATCTTGGAGATGGAGGTTTATAAGTTGGGAAAGATCATAGAGAATTAGAAGATTGACATTTAGATTGCACTACATTAGCTTGAGGCAGCCAGAGGTGAACTGAAGAAATCCTTAAGCAGAAGGAGAGAGTTAGCAATACAAAATAATGAGACTCAATATCAAGAAGAAGACACTAGAGGTCTATTTGAAAATGGTAAGTCTACTAAAAGTGACAAAGCTATAACATATTTGCTGGAGAAAAATAACATATTGAATGAAGAAATTATAAATCTGAAGAGAGAACACAAAATACAATCAGTAAGACTTTGTGAAGTTGTTGAACATAAAAAGAAAGTTGAAGAAGACAAGACGATGACTGAAGAAGACAAAAGACAAATATCTATGAGACTTGGTGAAAGGACATTTGACATATAAAGGTTAAAAAATAATCAATTGGACGTGGTGAATCAACTATTACTTGCTAATCAAGAGTTGGGTAGGAAAGATGTGGAAATCACAAATCTAAGATAAGAAAACAATCAATTGAAGAATGAACTAAGATCTGAAAAAATGAACTCAATAAGAAAATGAACAAGCCTAATGAAGCTATGAAATACTTTGAAGAGCTATTAAGGTCACTTAGAAGATCTAATGATACTTTTGGACTTGGACATGATGAGCACCTGTCATCCACTGAGGAAGGAGAATCATCAAAGAGTGGAGAAAAGAGGAATGCAAAGCCAAAGAACAAAAAACCTACATTACATCATTGTGGAAAGTTAGGACACACAGCTAACATCTATAGAAGAAAACATGGTAAGTCCAATCCTAAACCAAAATTCAATGAAAATTGTTTTAATTGCAAGAAACATGGACATCAGGCACATGAATTCAGACAAAGGTCAGTAATCCACCTACTTCACCTTTATTTCAAGGACATTATTTTAACTATCAAAAATATGGTCATAGAGCACAAGAGTGTAGATCCAAAGATAAGTGGACATCCAATCAACAAAACAAAGTACCAAGGAAAGGTAACACATACATTTGGGATTACAATACATGGTATAGTTGTCATTATTGTGGGAAATATGGTCATATTGGAGCAAACTATTTAAAGAAACATTTCATAGGAAAATCCAAGAGTTGGATGAGTGGAAGTATGGTCTATTACAAATGCAATAAGATTGGTCACTTAAAGAGAGACTACAAAGCACATATACTGAGAAATGAACAAGTCAAGAATGAAGAGACTATTGATCAAATGAGAAATCAGATGAACAAGACATGGAAAAAGAAAGAAGAAGCAAGTAGTGGAGTCAATGAACATGAGGTTACCCAATCCAATGGATTAGGTGATCACACTACTTCAAACTAAGAAAAGAAGGTATGTGTGGAACTAAATCTTATAATGCTTAATTTTACATCAGTTCCTAACATTTGATATGTTAAAGTCCATATCTGCATAGATTAAGATGCATTAGGATAGATTTGAGAGAGAAGCTACATTATATATTTGATGTCGAGCATCAGTATTTTAGCCCATAGTTATCGAGTCACTAGTGTATGCCGAGCTCCTATGGTAGCTGAGATGTGATAAGTATCAAGATGAAACTGAATAGTAGTATTGACCGAGCTTATGTTAACCGAGATGACATGAGATTGCTCAGACAACTGTATCTTACCTAGAAAGTATACAAATCATTAATGAAGCCCTAATTTGACCATTTAAAGTTTATAAAGAATAATATTACCATTTATTCTCATTTCACCAGTGATTTGAGAATTTACAGAGTGATTCCAAAGCGATTATCCAGAGCTATTTGTGTTAAGAGAAATTTACAGAGATCTTCACAGTGTGTCATCGAAAATCATCACAGAACTAGCTGAACAAGGTATTTACAGACCCACTCACATTCATAAATTAAACCCTGTAATTTGAAGAAATGGCATCTACATCATCTATTGTAGCTAAGAAACAAGGAAAGGAGGTGTTTAACATTCAACTTGTAAGGAATGATGCTTGTAAACCATAGAAATTTCAAGGTGTTCTTGAAAGAACAATAATGGGAGATCTTATGGGTGCACTATCATCTATTCCTCCTAAGTTTTTAATGATTAATGATGTATGCACATGCTACATGTGCAGAATTGGAGAAATAGGTAATTACAAGCTTAGAGAAGCTTATGGAAAACTATGCAACAATGAGGTGTTGAAGGCTGAACACCAGAAGGTTGTCAAGTGAGGGTTAGTGCATGCCCTTGATTTCCCATAGAATTTTAAGGTCAAATGGATTAAAATAGTGTTGAGCCATGTACATGACATGAAGATTTGGCTGGAGGATGGACCCGTTAAGATTACAAAAAAGATAATTCACCGAGTAACTGGTTACCCTAGTATCATAGGAAAAAAGACAATGAGATGCGAGAGCAAGGAAATCATTCAAGCTAACACTCAGGTGGTATGGAACAAGAGATGGATGACTATCTCTACAATCATAGATCTAGAAATTGATTTTGTAGTAAGAGTGATTGCATACAATTTCTACCAATCCAGTAGGTTAGAAAATGTTATGTGTGTAGCGGTGGACCAAGCATGGAAAATGGTGAAGAAAGATCATACCTATGATCTTGTTGAGCTACAACTGTCACAACTTGCCAAGAACCTCACTTCTATTAGGAAGGTGAAGAATTCAATGTGTAAGTTTGGTTCTCTACTCATTTGTATATTCATTTATATTCAAAATAATTTTCCTACTATTGGTGATGTTATATGAGATAAGAACTGACCTATCACCCTACAGATAAGTTAAATCATTGACCAGATAGGAGAAAATGTTGAGAGTGTGTTGGATAGCTATTTTGTGGAGTTTAAGAATAAAATGAGGAAGAGGAGTAGGATTCTTGTATCACTAGTGGAGAAATATTATAAGGACATATGTTTCCTAGTTGATACCGACTTCACATATGCACATGAATTTGAACCGAGGGTATCATGGCTAAGGCCATTACCTTATGAAGTTAACATAGATGAAACAACATCAAAAATAACATCCCTATTAGCTGAAGAAATTGACAAAAAGGCTAAATATTTTGGGACTGATGAGGAGGAAAATTTCAAGATAACCATGGGATTGAAATTTGCAACCATGGAGAGAAAAAGGAAGAAGATAGTGAAGAACCTAGAGAAGATGTTAGGAGAAGGAGAAGAGGAAAATGCACCTCTTATGCTAACACAAGGGTTAGGAGAGGATAAGTGAAGTGAGTCATAAGAGAGTGAAGAAGAGGAGACTAAGGTCACTAAGAAAGGCAAGAAGGCATCAATTGTCGACCCTAGTAAGAAACAATTACAAAAAATAAAGCCCACTCCTCCTACAGTATCTAGACCAAGAACTAGGGAAACTTCTACTATTACAACTATTGAGCTATAGAAAAAGACCCCAATATCATGGAAGAGGAAGCCAGTCTAGGCTAAGGTTGTGTCGAGCAACACAATCTCATCTTACAAAAGGATGATGATGATGAGGAAACTGATACATATGAGAACATAAAGAAGAAGGCACCATCTCAAAGGAAACAATTGATTATGGATGAGATATGCCACAATATCAAGAGCACTGCTGGATTAGCAGGCTTTAAAAAAGTAAAGTTTGAGAAGTTAAGTAATGAGGATAAAGAAAAAGTAGAGGAGGCTATGCTTGAGATGATGTGTACTTTCAAAATGACACCATTGTAGATGGGAAACTTGATACTTGAAGAATTATTCAAGAGGATAGATAAGAAATGGTAGTATGCCACGAAGATTGAGAAGCAAATAAGAGAGAGCACTCTAGCTCAAGTAATACTTGATCTAGCTCCATATTACATACAACAATATATGGAGCAATACAAAAATAGGTTTGTTTCCAAGCTCTGAGAATACTCAATTATACAACATAAGGTTGAAGATTTTGTACAATAGAGCACAAGGATATGGAAGATTATCTTTGGAATAATAGTTGATAAGAGCTCAAAACCGAGTACATCCAGTGGAGTGGAATTGGATAACAAGGAGGACATTGAAGAACCATAAAATGCAAAGAAGGAAGATGAAAAGAAGGTTGAAGTAAGTGAATCATAAGATGTAATCACTATTTTTGATATTAGTGAGGATACCCCAGTGAAAACAAATGTGTTAACTGAGGAGGAAATTCAAAAGAAAATACTTGTTGAGGCGGCCTTAGATAAGTTTCTACCGAGCACCAATTCAGTACTAATCCAAGTTCAAGATTATCCATGAATTGAGAGTAAACAAACTGTTGACACTACACTAATAAATAGACAAAAAGTCACAGTTGAACTTCAAGCCTCACAAAGTACCAATGCCAAGAAATAGGACAAGTCAGCACTCACAACTGAGATTACACCTTCTGAGGAGAAATAGAAAGAACATGTCGATGAGACTCTTAAAGAGAAAGAAGATAAATCTGCATTAGTTGTAATAATTCCTCATGTGGAGGACAAAGGAAAGACTAAATAAGAAAAAGAAAAGGAAAAACCAGAGCCTAAGGAGCAAGAGGCTATAAAATATCTTATATACATGCCGAGTAGAAACACATCGAGAAATAAATCACAACAGAAGAAGGAGAAATCTTCTACAACACAAGTGACACTCGATGAAGTTATAGTGATTCCTTAGTGGGAAACTAATAACTTGACCTATGAACAAATGCAAATATTGTAGGATATTTTGAAGAAGAAGAGTTGAGAAGAGAACATCAATAGAAACAAGTATTGCATGAGATCAAATGTATCTTTATTGATACTTTTGAAATGGATGATGTGAATGAGTCTACACCTATCCTAGAGAAACTTGTAAAAATTGTTAAGAAGGTGAACAATGATGACATTGAGGCAAATGACAAGCTTTTACAGTGGTATGAGAGAAAATTTGAGACCAAGGTACTAAACAAGGTTTCAACTGACATTGCAGTTAAATAGGTAGAACTTTATGCCTTAGTAACAAATATAGAAGTTGTGCAAAATGCCCATGCTCTGTACAAGAAACTATGCAATGTTGAAGAGTTCACCAAGGATAATCAGGATTTGATAGACAAATTATAGTAGTCTACAGGACATTCACTGAGCTTGGATGCAAGTTCTAGCTCCATCCACTTCACAAGATTGCTACATGCCCATGGTAGATTAGTCGAGTTGGTGGCTAATAATGGAAAAATAAGGGCTAGATTAATTTCAATCCAAATAATGTTGACACCTCATCTCAAGGTTATGCAGAAGGAGTTAATCACGAAAAAGGAGTTAGTGTAGAAAGACCTCATCTTTCTATTGCCGAGAGCCTAGTTGAGTTAGCTGCTGAGCTAGAAATTAAGTCATAGGTTTTGGAGTCTATATGGTCTGGTTGGGACAATGCATTAGGTATGGTAATGCAAATCCATAAACCATTTTTGGACAAATATTTCAAAACCCCTACACCCCAAGAACTTCAAGTGACAAAACCAAGGGGGAAATGACATGACATAATACAAAAGGGGAAATGATAAGGGAAATCGACAAAGTTTAGAGTTCTAAGTAGAAATAGGGAAATGACATAGTGGAACCAATGGTATGACATACTATTTTTGTAAGTGTATATATTCAGTTGTATGTCAAAAGACTCTTATGTACATATATGTGTAGAATCTTTTGCAGACCAAGTCAAAGTCTTAGGGGGAGTATACATATAGAAGTTTTTCATATTACTAAGTACTCATGTTATGTAATGTAAATGTCATGAAAAAGTGTTTTTTCCACTAATTTCAAAGGGGGAGATTATTGATCCCTAATTTTTGTTGTCTATCAGTGTCTTACACTTAGTCATTTTCTAGGCAATGTTGGTTAGTCATCATTGCGACCAAGTCATCATGTATAGGCTGAGTTATGTCTAGACTTGTATATTGTACATTTATTGAGTAGTAGTTACTGTCGAGCAAGTCAGAGGTCACCGAGTACTTCAATAACAACCAACTAGTTTTATGTCGAGTTGTGTAGATATGTTAGTGCCAAGCACCAGTATATGAAGGATAGTTAATGCCGAGTACCAAAGATTTCAAATGCCGAGTAAGTCAGATTTGATATATGTGTTTTTAATGGCACAAACACTTAGGTAAACCATTTTGGCCAACATCTACACTACATTTATTGTTTGTTGAAGAAATCATGAAGATAATTATGCTTTAGTTTTAAATCATTGATCCCTATATAATTCATGTAACCAATCAGAATTAGGGAATGCTTAAGCAGCATAAGTAGACAATATAGATCATTGATCTTGATTTATGTAGTTGATTTTTTGTCTATATAAGATGAGATTTGAACCCTAAAATGTAGTATGTGAGAAGAGTATGAAATGTATGAGTATGAAGGGGATCTCATACATGCAAAATAAAGAAGTGTTTTGATTATCACAGGTAGAGATCAGTGACTGAGCTAAACAGTGAAGGACAAAACTGAGACATATTTGATAGAGGAGATCAAATCTACATTGGAAGGAGAAGATCTATTATTATCATCATAGTGCAAATTGAAGGATCAGGTACTGAGTCATTCTAATAGGTGAATCGGGGAGAATCTCTTAACAAAGTGGTTTTAACAGGCTTAAGTAAATCTCTTAACTGAGTTCTTACTTTGTTGTAAGTTCAAATCCTTTTAAAAGGTAGATTGTATAAGTCTTAAAGCTCTTAGAAGGGCATACCCCTCATAGGGTAGATCATTAGTTTATGATCAAATTTTGTAGCCCTAACATGTAAACTTTAATACTGCAGTAGTGAAGATTTGTGGGTGTCATCCCCACCCCAATTTTACCTTTCAAGGGTTTCTAGGTAACCAAAATCTTTGTGTTACTTTCATGGATGAAGATTAGATTGTTAGATATATTTCAGTATTAAATTTGATGTTTATGTTATGCAAGTGAATTTATGTCAAAAGGTGATAATATTAGATATATGATTCACCCCCCCTCTTAGTATATCACTTTCCCATAGTATATTTCCAACACACACACACACACACACACACACACAGATATATATATATATATATATATATATATATATATATATATATATATATATATATATATATATATATATATATATATATATATATATATATATATATATATATATATATATATATATATATATATATATATATATATAGAGAGAGAGAGAGAGAGAGAGAGAGAGAGAGAGAGAGAGAGAGAGAGAGAGAGCCTCAGATTGTTAGATAACTAGGAGGGGGGGTGAATCAATTAAGTCTAGTTATCCTACAATCCCACATACTCTCAGATGTATAAAACCAACTTCAACAATTAAACTAAACAACTCAGTAAAAACTTGTCTGTGCCTTTATGTTCATTAATCGATTGCCAGTAAAATTAACTAGTATATATACTGATCAAACTAGTAATTGTAATGTGTAAAATAAAATAACAAATTATCACATCCATACACATTTAACACTTTATTTTTAATGTGGAAACCCTGTTAGGGGAAAAATTATTAGAATAACTGAGAGGGGGGTGAATCAGTTAGATTAGTTATCCTACAGTCCCAAATACAAAGATGTAACACTTAAAACAATTCCAATACATTTTGCAGCTCGGTAACATAAACTATTAAACTATCTGTGCCTTTTACTGATTGCCAGTCAATTAACTCACTGTGATTACTGACCAAATCAAATATGCAATATGTAAAGTATGACAATAAAATAATCATCACAAAAACACATAACATAATGATTTAACATGGAAACCCTACTAAGGGAAAAACCACCTGGGACCGGTAACCCAAAATAATTTTCACTCTTCTGAAGTGAGCTCAGTGAAGAGCCAACCCTGTTAAAGGTTACAAACACACTGTTAGGTGTGACGTTGTTAGAGGATTTAAGACTAACAATTAACTTTTGACTAGCATTCACTATGGGGTTAATAAGATAACAATGTACATTCCTTGAATGACATAGGGGCATAACATAAGATGATTAAGTCCACTCGATTAGGAGATTTTCTATATCAATGGTTAAACTAAAACAATAGTTGATCTGATTACAATAAAACTTAATTTGTAGATGTTCAAATCTATTCTAAGCCCATACAAATCCTCTAATCAATATATCAATTCAGTTCCTCAACTTACTTTCACTCGGTAATAGCTCTCTGATGCTCAGTACTATTCTACAGTTTGGTTATTCTTCAACCAGTCTGATCAGGCATGCATGAAACTATATTCACGCAAAATCTCTGTAGTCTTCCTTCTTCCAGCATAGTTTCTCTAAAGAAACTCATATCTCTTATATAGACAGATAAACCATTAGATTTTGCCACTTATTCTTCTTCATTGATTTTGCCTCTTAAACCTTCCTCGACAGTTGTGTCAATAACACATTTCAATTCCATCCTTTAGATCTTCTTCAAATTTTTTCAGCCATGGATCTCTTAACAAACTTTATCCTCAATCTCAAAATCATAACAATTTCTAGCTCATCATTTTTTGTCGGCTAAACTAAGCATTTAATACTTTCATCCAAACTTGGTTAACAAAGAAATACGTCGGTGAACACAAGCTCGGTTAATATTGTTTCTCGGTAAACACTACACTGGCTTGGTGTATATTGAAGTGCTTCATTTACCGACCACATTGCCTTGTACAATTTTGCTTCCTCCTTCATAATAGATTAATGCAACATAATCAAGTCAATAATATGAGATCATAGACTCATCAATAAGTTACCCAAAGTATTCCTTATCCTCATCTGTCATATCCATCTCTCTTTATGTAGATATCTCAATTCTTCATCTTTTCTCTCCTTTTAACAGATGTTTAGATGTTTGTAACTCACATGATAAGGAATGTCAAAACTAGTTGACATCAATGACAACATAATGACTGATTTAATTATCTTACATATCATTTTAGTAACTCAGTGATCTCTAATCACTGATCTTCAATTCATTCAAGTATTCAATTAGTTGTAGTTCATCAATCTTTCCCTTTGGCATTGATGGAAACATAAGCAATATGAAAATATGCCATGCACATACAAAACATGTATTCTACAACTATGTAAGTAAATGTTGTAGCTTGGTAAGCTCTCCCTAGCTTGATATTTAATATGTTTAATCACTATGTTTCATAACAACATTACAAGTACAGACTCTCCTCTGTGGATTTGATCTTTTTAGCTCTCAGATTATCTCTCCCTTAGATAGATGTTTCATATTTGAGCCTTTTCTCCTCACTATTTATCTCTCCCTTTGACAACAATGCCAAAGAAAAACATAAAACATATAGCTCTGTAATAGCCAAGTAACTCTCTGTTGTTTGGTGCAGACAATGTATCTCTGTATACTAATATGCAAATATCTGTTCTAGCTCCTCAAATATTTCACAACCTTAGACATGATCCAAAGTGTGAGCTATGTTACATCAACATGAATGATCTTCTAATAAGAATAGGCTGATGCAACCTCCATATCACATTAGTGACTGGTAGACAGGGGACAAACCCCAAGTCTAGTCCTCAAGTATTCAAAAGTGTCCTTCGATAGAAGCTTGGTAAAAATATTAGCAAGTTTCTCCTTTGATGTAACATATTCCAGTTTGAATTGCTTCTCCTGTACTCATTCTCTTAAGTAGTGATACTTAATTGATATATGCTTTGTCTTCAAATGCATTATAGGATTCTTATAAATATTTATTGCACTAGTGTTGTCATAGTATATAATCATAGGCTCAGTGATTACCTCATTTGTCCCTTCCAACACTTGTTTGATATAAGCAATGTTTGAACCATTTGTAGCAGCAACAACATACTCTGCTTCAGTAGTAGACTGAGAAATACAATGTTGTTTCTTACTTGTCCAAGTTACAAGTCTTTCACCAAAGAAAAATGCTCCTCCGGTTGTGCTCTTTCTGTCATCTATATTTCCAGCCCAATCCATGTCGATGTATACTCTTAGTTCAAATTTTCCTTCCTTAGGATACTATAAACCATAATCCTCTATTTTCTTCAGGTATCTCAAGATTCTTTTCACTGCAACCATATGTGAATCCTTTGGATTGGCAGATAATCTAGCCACAATCCCCACTACATGTGCTATATCAGGCCTACTGTGTACTACATACATCAGTTTACCAATCATAGATTGGTACAATATCTGATTTACCTCTGTAGATTCATCATCTTTTGTTAATTTATAGCCTGTGACCATCGGTGTTCCTATTGGTTTAGCATCTTCCATGCCAAATGTTCTCAATACTTCGTTTATGTACTTTGATTGTGTGATGAAAATTCCATCATTTTGCTGAATAACCTAGAAGCCTAGAAAGAATTTAATCTCTCCAAACATTGACATTTTAAATTCCTTTCTCATCTCATCAACAAATGATTTACAAATATGATCTTGTCCTCCAAAGATTATATCATCCACAAATATTTCAGCAATCAAAATAGTATCATCAGATCCTCCTTTCATGTACAAATTTTTGTTTTCACTAGTTCTTACAAAACCAATACTTAAAAGATAAGTATGTAACCTTTCATACCATGCTCTTGGTACTTTCCTTAATCCATATAAAGCTTTGTGCAGTCTACATACCATGTCTTTTTGATTCATATCAACAAACCCTTCTGGTTGGTCTATGTAGACCTCCTCTTCTAGTATTCCATTCAAAAAAGTTGACTTAACATCCATTTGATAGACTTTGAATTTCTTATTTGTATCATATGCAAGTAACATACAGACTCCTTCTAGTCTAGCAATAGGTGCAAAAGTTTCACCATAATCAATACCTTCTTCTTGTGCATATCCCTTGCAAACAAGTCTAGCTTTGTTCCTAGTAACTTCTCCATTCTCATTCAACTTATTTCTAAAAATCCATTTAGTACCGATAACATTTTTATCTTCCAGTCTAGGCACTAAAGTCCACGTCTTGTTTTTGTCAATTTGTTCTATCTCTTCATTCATAGCATTGATCCATTCATCATTCTCAAGTGCAACCTTAACATTCTTCAATTCAAACTCACAAACTAAGCATACATTTTGTCTTAACTTACTTCTTGTCAGTATCCCAGCTTGCTTAGCTCTAATGATTTGGTTCTCAAGATGATGTCTTCTGAAAAATCTTTCTAGCACTTGATCTCTTCTTTATTCTTTATTTTGTTTAGGTTCATTTCCTTGCTTGGAAGCTACTTCCTGATCCTTGGTTTCCCTTTGTTGTTCCCCGGTGTTATTTTCCTGATGCTCAGTTGACTCAGCCTGTGGCTTCGGTAGGTACTCTGGATGTTCAACATAAGAAAATCTACCATAGTCTTCTAGCTCCTTATTGCTTTCATCATCATTTTTATCAGCAAATTCATCAACTCTAACATTAGCACCTTCAATCATCCTATTAGTAACTTTATTTAGACACTTGTAAGCTTTACTTTTAGTAGAATATCCAAGAAATATTGCCTCATCCCCTTTAGAGTCAAATTTTCTATTCCTATCATCTTTCAGAATAAAACATTTGCTACCAAAAATTCTGGAGTAACTTACACTCAGTGTGTATCCAAACCATAACTCATAGGGTGTCTTGTTTGTGTCTTTCTTTAACTGTACTCAGTTTAGGACATATACAACTGTGCTAACTTCTTCTCTCCAATACATCTGTGCAACATTTTTCTCTATCATCAGTGTTCTTGCATAATCCACTATAGATCTATTTCTCCTTTCAACAATTGCATTCTGCTATGGTGTTCTAGGTGTAGAAACCTATCTTTTGATGCCATGCTCATTACAATAGTTAGTGAATTCATCAGAAATAAACTCACCACCTCTATTAGACCTCAAGCATTTTAGTTCTTTTCTAGTTTCTTTCTCTACTTTAGCTTTGTACCATTTAAACATTTTAAATGCATCAAATTTCTCTTTTAAAAACATGATAGTCATCAATCTAGTATAATCATCAACAAACAAAATAAAGTATCTATCTCCATAGTAGCTTTGAGTTCTCATGGGACCACATAGGTTGGTGTGAACTAACTCCAAGATTCTTTTTGTTGAATAGTCTTTACTTTTAAAACTAGATTTTGTCATCTTCCCTTTCTAACAGTGATGACACATAACATGATCCAGTTTAGTTAGGCTAGGCAGTCCTCTAACTTTTCTCTTTCTATTGATCTTAATCATGTTATCAAAATTTTCGTGACATAACCTTTTATGCCATAACCATGCATCTTCATCTTTCACCAGTAAACAAGAAGTCTCAGCATTGTCAAGATAAAATAAGTTACCTTTTGATTGTCCTCCTATTTCGACAAGCCTTCCACTCTCATCATAGATCCTCACCTTCTTGCTTTCAAATGCCACTTGGTGACCTGAGTTGTTAAGTTGTGCTACACTTAGCAAATTGTAATTCATTCCTTTTACCCAATAATCATGATCACATCTGCTTTTATCATTTATCAATAAAGATCCTTTTACTTTAACCATGCAAGGTGTATCATTACCCATTTTTACTGATCCTCCATTATAGTGCTTAAGATGATCAAACTTATCTTCATCACCAGTCATGTGATGTGTACAACCACTATTAATGATCCAAGTATCATTTTTACTAACTTTAGAAATGAGTGTTGTTTCTACATACCTTTCTTCTTCCTCAGAGTCATATTTCATCGCAAAAAATACTACCTCAATATCATCATCTGTGTCAGTATCTGTATCATTCTCTTCAGCAAAGTAACATACCTTTTTACCTTTATCTTTGTGATCTTGGTTATCTTTGTTGTAGTTTTAGTAACTTCTGTTGTTTCTTCTTCCATAGCTTCCATCAGGAGATCGGTCTTGGTTTTTATCTTCCTCTTTCCTATTGGGACATCTAGCAGCAATATGGCCAACTTCTTTATAGTTAAAACATGCTAAAGGTAATTTCCCTTTATATCTACCTTTACCTTTAGGCAGTCTCCAGGCCATAAGAGCTTCAAGTTCATCAAGCTCATCATCAGTATTACTTTCAATGTCATTCCTTATATTATGTCTACTGCTAGATTTACCAATCTTCAGAGAAGATATAAAAGCATACTCAATAGATGGTACGACACTATTATTAAAATTGTTTAGCTCAAAAGTTGTTAACTTACCAATCAGACTATCAAGAGTAAGAGTGCTACTAGGTGCAGATCTCATTTCATGTATATCATATATTCTAACTGCATATACAGGAAACAAGGTTCTTAGAATCTTACTTACCACTGTATCTTCATCAATGACACCACCAACTCCTTGGATAGCATTGACTACCTCTTTGATTCAATTTGTATATTGTACTATGTTTTTTCCTTCCTTCATCTTCATATCATCAAACCTACCTCTTAAGTTTTCAGGTCTAGCTCTCTTCACATTTGCATCACCACCATACACTAGAGCAAGTTTATCCCACATTTGATTTGCAGTAGTGCAAGTCTTGACATCCTCAAATTTAGCATTAGATAGAGCAATAACAATCTCTATCATAGTAAAGTTGTGTTCTTGTCAGTCTCTCAACTGATCAAGAGTTAAAGGTCCAATAAGTGGTTGTAAGTAGCCATGTTCAAGTAGATGTAAGGCAGAATCTTTGATTCTAGATATGTGAAGTTTCATTCGACTTTTCCATATAGTAAAGTTGTCCTTATTTAGCTTCGGCACTTCCCTCTTATACATCTTGTAATCTTTTTGCTGAAGTCCTTAAAAATTTGTTCCAAGCAACCAATGCTCTGATACCAATTTTTAGAATAACTGAGAGGGGGGTGAATCAATTAGATCAATTATCCTACAGTCCCAAATACAAAGATGTAACACTTAAAATAATTCCAATAAATTTTGTAGCTCAGTAACATAAACTATTAAATTATCTGTGCCTTTTACCGATTACCAGTCAATTAACTCACTGTGATTATTGACCAAATCAAATATGCAGTAAGTAAAGTATGACAATAAAACAATCATCACAAAAACACATAACATAATAATTTAATGTGGAAACCCTGCTAAGGGAAAAACCACCTGGGACCGGTAACCCAAAATAATTTTTACTCTTCTGAAGTGAGCTCGGTGAAGAGCCAACCTTGTTAAAGGTTACAAACACACTGTTAGGTGTGACCTTGTTAGAGGATTTAAGACTAACAGTTAACTTTCGACCAGCATTCACTATGGGGTCAATAAGATAACAATGTACATTCCTTGAATGACATAGGGGCATAACATAAGATGATTAAGTCCACTCGATTAGGAGATTTTCTATATCAATGGTTAAACTAAAACAATAGTTGATTTGATTACAATACAACTTAATTTGTAGATGTTCAGATCAATTCTAAGCCCATACAAATCCTCTAATCAATATATAAATTCACTTCCTCAACTTACTTTCACTCGGTAATAGCTAACTGATGCTCAGTAGTATTCTACAGTTTGGTTATTCTTCAACCAGTCTGATTAGGCATGCATGAAACTGTATTCATGCAAAATCTCTGCAATCTTCCTTCTTCCAGCATAGTTTCTCTAAAGAAACTCATATCTCTTATATAGACAGATAAACCATTTTCATATCAACTATTATATTTTGCCGCTTATTCTTCTTCGTTGATTTTGCCTCTTAAACCTTCCTCAAAAGTTGTGGCAATAACACATTTCAATTCCATCCTTTAGATCTTCTTCAAATTTTTTTAGCCATGGATCTCTTAACAAACTTTATCCTCAATCTCGAAATCATAACAATTTCCAGCTCATCATTTTCTGTTGACTAAATTAAGCATTTAATACTTTCATCCAAACTCGGTTAACAAAGAAATGCATTGGTGAACACAAGCTTGATTAATACTGTCTCTTGGTATACACTACACTAGCTCGGTGTATACTGAAGTGCTTCATTTACTGACCACATTGCCTTGTACAGTTTTGCTTCCTCCTTCATAATAGATTAATGCAACTTAATCAAGTCAAAAATATGAGATCATAGACTCATCAATAAGTTACCTAAAGTATTCCTTATCCTCATCTGTCATATCCATCTCTCTTCATGTAGATATCTTAGTTCTTCATCTTTTCTCTCCTTTTTATAGATGTTTAGATGTTTGTAACTCACATGATAAGTACTGTGAAAACTAGTTGACATCAATGACAACATAATGACTGAATTATTTATCTTACATATCATTTCAGTAACTTGGTGATCTCTAATCACTGATCTTCAAGTCATTCAAGTATTCAATCAGTTGTAGTTAATCAAAAACCACCTGGGACTGGTACCCAAAATAATTTCACTCTTTTGAAGTGAACTAATTAGCTCAGAGCCAACCCTATTAAAGGTTACAAAACACACTATAAGGTGTGACCTTGTTAGATGATTTATCACTAACATTTCTCTATGACCATACATTCACTTGGGGTCAATAATAAAATAATCAACATTCATTGAATATCATAATGAAATAAATAAAGATCGTTAAGTCCCACTCGGTTAAGAGAGTTATCTGTAGCAATGGTTAGAATGCAATAGTAAATGATCTGATTCAAATAAAACTTCCTTTGTAGATATTCAGATCTATGCTAAGCTCAATATACCTTTGGCCATCATAATGTCTTCAATTTCTTTCTATCCTCCAACTATGTTCTACTCGGTTATCTCCTTTCTTTGATGCTCAGTGTAGTCTACATAATTTCTCAGTTCTTACTTCAACCTTTTTGACTAGCTTCACATGAATGCAATCTTCTTCTCACATGGATCATCTCATTTTGAATCTCTTGTATCCTTAAATAGACATGATAAACCATTTTCTTCTTAGCCATATATTTTGCCTCTTAATCTCCATCATTGATTTTGTAGCTTTAACCTTCCTTAGAACTTGTACCTTAAACACGTTTCAATCTTCATCATGTGATATTTCTTGAATTTTGTCATTCATTGATCTTCATAACAAACTTTATCTTTAACCTTAGAATCTTCCATATTTTTCCAGCTCATCATCTTTAGTCGGCAGTCACATGTTCCATTTTATTTCTTTCACTCGGTTAATACCATGATGTGTCGGTGACTTCTTGCTGGGTTAATATTGTACTCAGTATACACTACACTTGCTTGGTGTACACTGTATCAAATTGATGTATACTAAGTTCTTTATTTACTGACCATACAAACTTGGACATTCTTGACCTTCAATTCTTAACAGAATCATGTAATACAATTAAATCACTATCATAATATCATCGACTCATCAATAAGTTACCTAATGAATACCATACTCATATATTGATCATACATCTCATCTTCATGTTAATATCTCATTCCTTCACCATTATTTCCTTCTTCAGATGTTTCTAACTATCATGATAAGTACTATAAAAATTGTAATCACCTAAAATTGGGCTAATAAAGCCTAAGGCCTTATTTGCCCTAATTTGGGATAAAATCCTAAATATGTTAATTTGATTCTTGATTATTGACATAATTCATTAAAATCAATAAAATCAATAAAATCTCCTAAATCAAACATCTATCATCAAAGCATCAAGAAAAATCAATGTAATTACCTCTATGCCTAATTAATTAAACCAATCCCATTAAATTCAAGCAGCTCCTCTCTACAGTAAAAACTAGTTGACATCAATGATAATATAATAACTGATCTAATGTCTCACATATACCTTTGTAGCTCGGTGATCACCTTCACATTCAACATTCTATTCTCCAATTAATCAATCAGTTTTATTCTGTCAATCTCTCCCTTTGGCATTGATGGCAACACAAACACAATATGAAATATGCCATAGAATACTAAACATATTAAGTGTCTACAACTCTATCTTATATACTATGAATTGGTAATGCATTTAATATGAACTTAATCACTACACAATATCATCTATAGAATCTCCCTTTCGGTTTGCTTCATTTCTAACTAATATGTCATGATCATCTCTCCATATTATCATGTAACCATCTCTCCCTTTTTGAATATTTCATGATTATCTCTCCCTGTAAATCTCAATCAGAATATTTCATGTAATCTTCTCTCCCTTTGATAGTAATGCCAAAAGAAATCAACTCTTCAGTATCCAAATCGGTATCTCTATTGTTCAATACATATTATTGTACTTACATGTACAAATATGCAATTTTGGTTTGTCTTATTTCTTCTTCACAACCTTAGGAATCCTAAAGTGTGAACACCATGCATCAACATCATTAGATCTTCTGATAAAGTATAGGTTGATGTAACCTCATATCACCTTAGTGACTCTTAGATAGGGGATGGACCCCTAGTCTACTTCTCAAGCATTCAAATGTATCATTCGGTAAGGGTTTTGTAAATATATCAACAAGTTGCTCTTGTGACTTCACATATTCCAATTTGACTTTTTTTTCTTGAAATTTATCCCTCAAGTAGTGATACTTAATAGATATGTGCTTTGTCTTTGCATGCATCAATGGATTCTTATAAATGTTAATCACACTTGTATTGTCACAATAGATTATCACTGGATCAATGATCTCTTCATTCGTACCTTCCAACAATAGCTTTATCCATGCAATATTTGAGCAATTTGTAGTAGCAACTACATATTATCCTTCAAAAGTAGACTGAGAAATGCATCCTTATTTCTTACTTATCCATATTACTAATCTTTCTCCCACGAAAAATGCTCCACCAGTAGTGATTTTTCTATCATCAATATTTCCAGCCCAATCAGCATCAGTGTAAACTCTTAGTTCAAAATTACCTTTGTTCTTATACCATAATCCATAATTTTTAGTGTTCTTCAAATATCTCAAAATTATTTTCACAACAGTCATGTGTGACTCTTTAGGATTAGCAGAAAATCTAGCCATGATTCCAACATGATGTTAAATATCTAGTCTACTATGCACAACATACATCAACTTGCCAATCATTGATGTATATAAGGTTTGATTTACCTCTGTTGACTTCTCATCCTTAGTCAGCTTGCATCTACTTACCATAGGTGTACTAATTGGTTTTGAATCTTCCATACCGAATGTCTTTAAGACTTCTTTAATGTACGTTGCTTGTGTGATATAGATGCCTTCCTTCAGTTATTGTATTTGCAAACCAAGAAAGAAATTTATCTATCCAAACATATACATTTCAAACTCTTTCATCATTTCATTAGCAAAAGACTTACATGAAGTATCATGACCTCCAAATATTACATCATCAACAAAAATTTCAGCAATAAGAATCTTATCATTAGTTTCACATTTCAAATACAAATTGATGTTATCACTTATTCTAACAAATCCAATTCTTATGAGATAAGAATGAAGTATTTCATACCATGCTCTTGGTGCTTACTTCAGTCCATATAATGCCTTGTGTAGCTTACATACCATGTTCTTCTGATTAGGATCAACAAAACCTCCAGGTTGTTCAATGTATACCTCTTCTTCAAATATCTCATTAAAAAATGCAGATTTCACATCCATATGATATACCTTAAATCCTTTATAAGTAGCATATGCAAGTAGTATTCTTACTCCTTCAAGTCTAGCAATAGGTGCACAAGTTTCTTCATAGTCAATTCCTTCTTCTTGTGCATAACCTTTGAAAACTAGTCTTGCTTTGTTCCTTGTTACATCTCCATTCTCATTCAATTTGTTTCTGAATATCCATTTAGTTCTAATCACATTTTTATCTTTAGGTATCGGTACCAATGTCCATGTCTTGTTTTTTTGTATTTGCTCAATTTCTTCATTTATTGCCTTAATCCAATCATCATTTTCCAATGCATCTTTAATAGTTTTAGGCTCAAATTCACAAACCAAACATGTGGTATTCCTTAATTTACTTCTAGTCATCATTCCTGCTCCTTTGTCTCCAATTATCTAATCTTGTAGATGGTGTCTTCTCACATACTTTGCAAGTACAGGCTTAGATCTTTGTTCTTCAATATGTTCTCCACTCAGTGCATGATCATCAGTCTCATCAGTAATTATTTATTGTTGCTCTGTCTGTGAGGATTGTTGCTTGGTAGCAATGTTCTACTGCTAGGTGACTCCAGGCTATTGCTCGGGTAGAGTATCAGGATTTTCAATATAAAAAAATCTACCATAGTCTTCTGGTTCTTTCTTTTTTTCTTCATCATTCTTTTTTGCAAACTCATCAAATCTCACATTTTCACTTTCAATGATCTTGTTAGTAGCCTCCTTCAAACATTTATAGGCCATACTTCTAGTAGAATAACCTAGAAATGTCCCTTCATCATATTTTGAATCAAAATTTCTATTTCTATCATCTTTTAGAATGTAACATCTACTTCCAAATAAATCACATTAGGTGTATAACCATACCATAGCTCATAAGGTGTCTTGTTTGATTCTTTCTTCAGTTGTACTCAGTTTAGTGTGTAAATGACAGTACTAACAACTTCTCTCTAGAAAATTTGTGCATAATTTTTTTCAATCATCAGTGTTCTAGCACAATCAACAATTGATCTATTCCTCCTTTCAAAAATCCCATTTTGTTGGTGTGTCCTCGGTGTAGATATCTGTCTCCTTATTCCATGCTCATTACAAAAATTAGTAAACTCATCAGAAATGAATTACCACCTCTATCTGACCTTAAGCATTTTAGTTGCTTACCACTTTCTTTTTCCACTTTTGCTTTGTATCGTTTAAAAATTTGAAAAGCTTCTAATTTTTCTTTTAAGAACATGACAATCATCATCCTAGAGAAATCATCAAAAAATAAGATAAAATATCTATCTCCATAATAACTAGTAGAATAGCCTAGAAATATCCCTTCATCACATTTTGAATCAAATTTTATATTTCTATCATCTTTCAGAATGTAACATCTACTTCCAAATATTCTAAAATAACTCACATTAGGTGTGTAACCATACCATAGCTCATAAGGTGTCTTGTTTGATTCTTTCTTCAGTTGTACTCGGTTCAGTGTGTAAACAACAATACTAATAGCTTTTCTCTAGTAAATTTGTGGATATTTTTTTTCAATCATCAGTGTTCTAGCACAATCAACAATTGATCTATTCCTCATTTCAACAATCCCATTATGTTGGGTGTCCTTGATGTAGATACCTATCTCCTTATTCCATGATCATTACAAAAATTAGTAAACTAATCATAAACTAACTCTCCACCTCTATCTGACCTCAAGCATTTTAGTTGCTTACCACATTCTTTTTCCACTTTTGCTTTGTATCATTTAAACATTTTAAAATCTTATGATTTTTCTTTTAAGAACATGATAGTCATCATCCTAGAGAAATCATCAACATATAAGATAAAAATCTATCTCCATAATAAATTTGAGTTCTCATTGGACCACATAAGTCAGTGTGAACTAACTCAAGAATAACATTAGATGAGTAATGTTTTCTTGTAAAACTAGATTTTGACATCTTACCCATTTGACATTATTTTCACATTACATGGTCAAGTTTAGATATACTCGGTAATCCTATAACTTTCTTTTTCTTATTGATCTTAACCATGTTGTCAAAGTTCACATGACATAACCTCTTGTGCCATAACCAAACATCATTTTTTTCCAACAAACAAGAAGTTTTAGCATTGTCCAAGTAGAATAAATTACCTTTTGATTGTTCACCAGTACCGATCAATTTTCCAGCCTCATCATATATTTTCACCTTTCTTTTCTCAAATACAACTCGATGAACTTTATTATTTAGTTGTGCTAAACTCAATAGATTATAGTTAAGTCCTTTCACCCAATATACATTTTCACATCTGATCTTATTATTCAACAATATAGTTCCTTTACCTTTTGCTTGACAAGGTTGTTAGATAACTATGACGGGGGGGTGAATCAGTTAAGTCTAGAGTTATCCTACAGTCCTAAATAATCTTTGATGTATAAAACAAATCTTTCAAATAATTTAATCAACTTGGTAAAACTTCAACTGTGCCTTTCTGTTCATTTACCGAATAGTAGTAAATTAACTAGCGTATTTACCAATCAATTTAGTTAAAGTAATGTGTAAAGTAAAATAAAAATTCATGACATCCATACACATAACACTTTGATTTTAATGTGGAAACCTTGTTAGGGGAAAAATCACCTGGGACCGGTAACCCAAAATAATTTCACTCTTCTAAAGTGAGCTCGGTTAAGAGCCAACCCTATCAAAGGTTACAAAACACATAGTAAGGTGTGTCTTGGTTAGAGGATTTATCACTAACAGTTCTCTATGACCAAACATTCACTACGGGGTCAACAAGAAAATAATCAACATTCATTGAATGTCATATTGAAATATAAAGACTGTTAAGTCCCACCTAGTTAAGAGATTTATCTGTAGTAATGGTTAGAATGTTACACTAATGATTTGATTCAAATACAACTTGTTTTTTTTAGATTTTTAGATCTATACTAAGCTAAAAATACGTCTAGCCATTATAATCAATTCAATCTCTTTGTTTCCTCCAACTCTGTCCTACTTGATAATTCCTTTCCCTGACACTCAGTGTCATTCGTAGAATTGCTTGGTTCTACCTTCAACCTGTTTGACCAGCTTGTATGAATGCAATCTTCTCTTGCGCATTTTAGAAATCAATCTGAATCTCTTTTCTCCTTTTATAGATATCGTAAACCATTTTATTTCCATCCATTGATTTTTCCTCTTAATGTTAAACATTTTTTTTTCCACTTTAACCTTCCTCAGTAGTTATGTTAGTAACACATTTTGTTCTCCTTCATCCGATTATCCTTGAATTTTGTCAGTTGTTTAATCATCATAAAAAAATTTTGTTGGAAAGTTGGCTATACTAATGTATATGACTTAGTATAGTGTTTTCATTATGGCAACAAAGTCATATAGCAGTTTGGAGTCAACGCACTTGATGGGAAGATCAGAAATCAGCTAAGTGTTGAAGACTAGACAGTGTACAGAGTTCCTGAAGCTCAGAGCATCATCGCACATGTGTATGACCAAGTTATGGCATGTGGCCTAGAAGATAAGTTGGTTAGAATATATTCATGCTTAGTCTATGAGTGCATGATCAGATATGCAAGTATGAGAAAGATACAGATAGTTGAAGTTACACAACCAATGTGTGCTAGAGAAGAATAGAGTAAGCAGCCGACTGTTAGCATTTTGAGTTGCGATTATATTCTAATGATGTAAAGTCTATGCACCTATTGTAATTAGGTTTTTGACATGTAAATATGTTTATTTGTAAACACACTTAAGCCAATTCAATTGGAAGTGTTGTATGTAATAGGTTTAAGGGCTGACCTAATTGTTTGTTTTGTATGCGCATATAAATATGAGATGCACCCATTGTAATTAGTATGGAAGTTGATATAGAGTTGTGATAAAAAGAGAAAAAGTGTTTGAAGAGTATATAAGATGTATTAGAGATTTGTAAGAGGTCAAAGCATCAGTGCATCAAAGGAATTGATCTGACAAGCAGTGTCACAGTGACAGTCCATCCAACAAATATAGTGTGTATCTGAGATCAGAAAGTTGTAGCCTTCACCACTTGAGTAGTGAGCTCTAGGAAAATGCATCCACTCCCTTAATAGGGACTATTGTAAAAGAATCCTAACAAGGTCTGACCCTTGACAAGGTCTACTATACTTAATGTATTGTAAAGCAACTCCTAATAGGGTTAAGGATCTTCTAACAAGGATCATAAAACACTAGTACAAAATATTAGTGGGTGTCAATTCCCATCGGGGTTTTTACCTATTTGGGTTTTTCCATAACCATATTGGTGTTATGTGTTGATTTCATGTTTCATGTTTATGTGGATTTTCATTTCAGTACTTAAGCATTTAAGTTCAGTTTAAAGAATAAGTAAAAAGATAAAATATAGTGAACATTGATTCACCCCCCCTCTCAGTGTTCCCATTCCTAACAATTGGTATCAGAGCTTTGGTCCTTGGAAAAGAAGTTTAACCACTTGAGGAGATCATGGACAAAGAAGAAATGAAACATCTAAAAATAAATCTTGAAGCTGCTCTTGAAGACCTAGACAAATCTGAAAGAGAAATTGAAGAACTAAGGGAAAAAGTCAATGATGCTCAACTAGTCATCAAAAGGCTAAGGAAAGATTTGAAAGAATGCTCTACCAGTGATCTAGGGACAATGGTCAAGAAGTTGAATGAAGAAAATACATCCTTAAAAGAACAACTTGAAGAATTTGATGATAAGCTAACTAACAATCAGGAAGTCTATGATGAACAGGTCAAAGAGAACCTTCAACTGAATGAAGAATTGAGGCAAGCAAACATGGAAATCTTAGAGCTAAGAAACAACAAAGAAAGATTGGAATCTAAATTGAAAGATGCAAAGAATCACATTGAAAAATTACACACCAGTTCTAATTTGATAGAATCTTAGTTTTATGCAAGAAGAGCTAAAGGAGATACTAGATGCATTGGATACAATGAAGCACAAAATCAGATTGACAACATGCGAGCAAGAATGAATGCACAAAAAGACTCTACTGATACTAAGAAGATTGAAGATCAAACTAAAAATAATGGTGAACCACCTAAGAATGAGCGCAAGCCAGTAGACCGCACTTGTTATGCATGTAACAAGCATGGATACATAGCGAGGAACTGTACAGAGGTAAGACCTTTTAATGGTTACTATTATTCATGCAATAAATTTGGTCATAGAGCTATGAATTGCAAGACAAGTAAAAAGAACATGACTCAGCATGATCAGAGAAATCAGAATGAATCAAATGTAAGAAGTTCTCAGAATGTTACATGTCAGATATGTAACTATAATGGTCACTCAGCTAGACAATGTAAAATGGTGACCCATGTTAATGTGCTGAGGAATATAAGGCCTCCAGTCATTTATCACTCTTGTAACAAAGTTGGACACATCTCAAAGTTTTGTAGATCAAGGATGCAAGGTTAGGAAAGCCCTAAAAAGACCAAAGAATCAATATTGGATCCCGAAGGAGAAGTCAAGTTTGTGAAAGCCTTAGAGAATGCAAGCATGATTTGGTCAGAAGAAAAGAAGGATAAGGTTGATGATTATGTATTGGATGCATCCATAGTGGACGCACCCTCTACATCTAGATAAATGGCCCTCAAGGTCATAGGGGGAGCTAATTTAGCTCTAGACCCATGCGTGGCTGGTATACTCACTCTCAGAGTATGCACCTTTGGACTTAAGCTTTTGGAGACTAAGGGAACCTTTGTGCAAGAGTGCACTAGCTAATTGTTTGCAGAATGAAAGATAGAAATTTCCAAGTGACAACCTGGTTTACGCGACAAGCATTAATGGCAGAAACTTTACTTTAAAGTACATAGAAGTTAGAAGATCTCTCATTGCATTCAAATTAAGAGTTATTGAAGAGTAGGAGAGCCTTTGCAATTGATTGAGAAGGATTGTAGTTTGATTCATCAAGATTTTTTATGCATTTGATCAGTTGCGGAAACTAGCCTAGTTCATCACGCCGATTTAGAATCTCTTGGAAACCTTTGTGAAAGCGATATACAAGTAAGTGATGGCTACTCCTATAGTATTTGATGTTTTAGAGAAGAAAAGATATGTGTTTAGGAGGTATCCATTTAAATCTACACTAGATGACCTAGAAGGGGCATTCTCCCACATGCTTATGGGTGTTATGCATGTTGAGGACATTAAGGCATACATCTACTATAAGAAAGAACCAATAGGATTGGATAGATTAAGGGCGCACATGGAAACTATGTTAAAACCAGACAAAACCTTCATGGATGAGTATGCTCGGTGGAATAATCACTCGATAGTGGAGTATGCTACGACATATGAGTTCTATAAATTAGAATGGATCAAGATTCTATTGAATAGGATTCATGATGACCTATTTTGGATAGGTGAAGTGCCAATTAGAATTACCAGTGACCTAATTCATGAGATGACATGCCTCTCAAGGATAGGTGCCATCCTTCCAGTGGGAAATGATGTGAGGAAGATTGTTGAACAGACTTGTAAATCAAGAAGTGATAGGCACGGTATGACTACCAAACCTATTAAGAAAGATGACATCAAATTAATGTCTATGATACTTGGATATAGGTTTCAACACACCAACAGGGTAAATAGTGTGTTCGCGACCATAATTCTTGCAGCCATAAGAATTGTAAATGATAATGGAGAGTTCAACCTATGTGAGATCTTGCGTGCATAGCTAATTAACAACATCAAGGCAATTAAGCATGATAAAACCAAGATATTTAGGTTTGGGTCCCTAATTATCTATATGTACTTCTATATTGTTGGAAAGGTGTCATATTCATACCTAGACAAGACTATTCCAACCATGCCTTAGATATCTTTCAAGGAATCTATAGAGAGCACTCTAAGAGACTACATGACACTAGAGTTGAAGACATTCAGGGTCAAAATGCAGATGAGGTACAAGATACTAGAGAACATTGTTGAGAAATACAAGGATACTATTTGTTTTATGGTTGAGACAGACAAAACTTGCATGGAGGTAGTTGAACCAAGAACAAAGTGGATTCATCCACTAGGATATGAAGCGAAAGAGCCTATTCTAGAGGCCTATGCTCAAGTTCTATTGTCAGCACCTAAAGACCCCAATGAGCCAAATGGGGAACCTATGAGGAGAAGACAAGAGAGATAGATGCTAAACTGAATAGCGCAACAACAAAGAGGAAGGTTTCCAAGGTTACCTCTGAGATCTTGAGAATACATGGAGTATCTCAAGAAGACCTAGACAAAGCAAGGGGACAAAAGATTTCTTTGGAATTAGAGAGTGCAAATGCAACAAAAGCAGAATTAGATGATCCTAAGTTGAAGAAAGTGAAGATTGAAAAATATGATGAATAGAAGGGTAAAACTGATGTTACTCCTTCTGTGCCCAAAGAAACCATTGATCTTACTACTCCTCCTGAGTATAAGGCAATGCTGAAGAGGAAGAAAGAGATAAGAATTGGTCATCCATCCTCAAGAGTAACAAGGAACATAAAGAACTCACAAGCACCTCCTGAAGTAAGTTTCAAACCTAGTCTTAGTGTGCTAAGTGCAAGAATAATTGATGAGGGAAGAATTGATCAAGTAGGAAAGTTTTATGAAAAATATAGTGAGATAGACAAATCTGAGATACATGGTATGATAGTCAAACACATGCTAAAGTTCAAGAAGACAGTCTTGGAACTTAAGACTATGATCCCTGATAATGTGTGGAACATCCTAGAATTCCAAAATAGACAAGCCATTGAAGAGGATTTAAGGATAAGGGAAAAGATTCTAGATGATACCCTTCCACTATGTTCCTTAGAAGAGAAATCCTTGTTGCTGGACTTAGTGAAGCCACATCTCAGAACAAAGTCAAGGACTTTGCACATAATGGACAAGAACTATGAGTTGGTTGCAAAAGAAATAGACAAGGCATTTGAAAAAGTCTTTATGAATAGGCACATGTATCTAGCTATTGCACCCACAACATAGGTACCCTTAAAGGAAGTCAAGATGGTAGAGCCCACTAATGCACTAGTGACAGGTCCTTAGGATTCAACACCTGCAGTGGAAACTCAAACAAAGGTAGATAAGTCTGTGCCCATGACAAAGTCACTAAAAGATAGCACCATTATCATTGATAATGTAGAGATAGCCATGGAAACCACTGACACTGAGTTAGACAAGTTTGAAGAAGCTTTTGTGAGAACACAAGAAGCTAAAATCTTATGCAGTAACACTCCTCCTACTCATCAAGAATAAATATTGATTGAGGATATAACAAATGAGAAAGAAGAAGAAAAGATGGAAGAAAAGAAGGAGAAAAATAAAAATAAGTTGAAAAACAAAAATAAGAAGAAGAGGTAAAAGGAAGTGAACAAAAGGATGAAACATTAGTTGAACCAATCAAGGTAAAACAAGAAGTGATGGATATCACTCCCTTAGTAGCATTGTTGTCAAGTTTGACACCTGACACAACCAATTTGGACTCATGGGGAGAAGAAGACCTGATTAAGTTCAACATCTTAGCTATGGAGAAGGCCAAGGAGAAACAAGTGATGATGAATCCTCTCTTTGTAGAGTCAGTGAACATACTAAATAGTTTGTTACCTGCAGACAAGAAAGTGTCCAAGGTACACTTTGTTGATGATGTAAGTGCAGTCATTTCACAATTCAAAAGCAATTTCTCTAGCCTAGAAGAATATGCATCCTTAGTTGTAGAGGAGAAGTACTTGAAGAAGAGATTAAGTGAATTGGTTAGCAACTATGCACTTGACCTAAGCTCACTAAAGGCTGGTCAAGAATCCCTGAAGGAGTTTGCAGAAAAGGGAAGAAAGATCATTGCTGAATGTATGAACCAAGACAAGTTAACTGGTGATCTGTACAAAAAGGTATAAGAGGTAGAAGTCATGATAGATAGCATAAGGAAATTAGTAGAAGATCCATCTGTTGATGTGAACATGTGCAGAAATGTCTACCAAGGATAGTTAGACAAGATTGAGAAGGAAGAAAAAGAGATGATCAAGATAAGGGCTAGATAGACTCAGCTAAGGAATGCTCTTGTGCCCTCATTAGACATATTAAATTATAATATCAAGGAGATTGATGCCACCATGGTGACATATGATCAAGGTCCTAGCACTGATCTGGAGAAGATGGAGAAGCTATAGTATGATTTATGCGCCCATCTAAAAATTGTAAATTCACTAATCACATTTTGGAAGGAGATCCAAAATCTGCAAATAGCATATCCGCATGTTCTATCACAATAAGTTTTTGTAGATTTAGTTTTGACATGCCTTTTTCATTAATGTAAAAGGGGGAGTATGTGTAGAATATGAGCTATAAATATGTATAAGGAGATAGAAAGATATGTATAGGGAGACAAATTTTTTTTATTAAGGATAGTTAGCAACTTGGCCATATTCCTTTGTTTCCATCAATGACAAAGGGGGAGATTGTTGGAAAGTTGGCTATATTTATGTATATGACTTAGTCTAGTGTTTTCATTATGGAAAAATAGTCATATAGTAGTTTGGAGTAAGGGCACTTGATGGGAAGATCAGAAATCAACTAAGTGTTGAAGACTGGACAATGTACAGAGTTTCTGAAGCTCAGAGCATCAATGCACATGCATATGACTGAGTTATGGTATGTTCCCTAGAAGATAAGTTGGTTAGAATATATTTATGATTAGTCTATGAGTGCATGATTAGATATGCAAGTATGAGAAAGATACAGATAGTTGAAGTTACACAACTAGTGTGTGCTAGAGAAGAACAAAGTAAGCAGCCGACTATTAGCATTTCAAGTTGTGGTTATATTCTAATGATGTAAAGGCTATGTGCCTATTGTGATTAGGTTTTTGACATGTAAATATGTTTGTTTGTAACACACTTAAGCCAATTCAATTGGAAGCATTGTATGTAATAGGTTTAAGGGCCGACCTAATTTTTTTTTTGTATGCGCATATAAATATGAGATGCGCCCATTGTAATTAGTATGGAAGTTGATATAGAGTTGTGATAAGCATAGATGAAGTGTACATAGAGTCTATAAGATGTATTAGATCTTTGCAAGAGGTTAAAGCATCAGTGCATCAAAGGAACTGATTTGACAAGCAGTGTCACAGTGACAGTTCATCCAATAGATATAGTGTATATCTAAGATCAGAAGGTTGTAGCCTTCACCACTTGAGTAGTGAGCTCTAGGAAAGTGTGTCCACTCCCCTAATAGGGAATATTGTAAAAGAATCCTAACAAGGTCTGACTCTTGACAAGGTCTATTGTACTTAATGTATTGTAAAGCAACTCCTAACAGGGTTAAGGATCTTCTAACAAGGATCATAAAACACTAGTACAAAATATTAGTGGGTGTCAATTCCCATTGGGGTTTTTACCTATTTGGGTTTCCCCATAACCATATTGGTGTTATGTGTTGATTTCATGTTTCATGTTTATGTGGATGTTCATTTCAGTACTTAAGCATTTAAGTTCAGTTTAAAGAATAAGTAAAAAGATAAAATATAGTGAACACTAATTCACTCCCCTCTCAGTGTTCCCATTCCTAACAACATTATCTTTAACTTTGGAATCATCCATAATTATCCAACTCATCATCTTTAGTCGACAATCATCAATTCCATTTATTTCTTTCACTCGGTTAATACCATGATGTGTCAGTGATAACTAACTTGGTTAACACTATACTCGATATACACTACACCTGCTTGGTGTACACCATTCCAACTCGGTGTATTACATAATCATGTAATATAATCAAATCACTAACATAATATCATAGACTCATTAATAAGTTACCCAATGAATACCATATCCATATCTTTCTCATACATCTCATCTTCATGTAGATATCTCATTCCTTCACCATTATTTCCTTCTTAAGATGTTTGTAACTATCATGATAAGTATAGTCAAAACTAGTTGACATCAATGAAAATACATTAACTGATTTAATATCTCAAATATACCTTAGTAGCTCGGTGATCATCAATCACTATCTTTTAAATTCATTAATCTGTCCTTTAAGATATTCAATCAGTTGTAGTCTATCAATCTCTCCCTTTGGCATTGATGGAAACATAATATGAAATATGCCATAAAATACCAAACATCTGTTCTACAACTTTGTATGCAAATGTTGTAACTCGGTAAGCTCTCCCTAGGTTATAAATTTAATATGTTTAATCACTACATAATATCAATACTCTCCCTTTCAATAATCTCTCTTTGTAGATAGATATTTCCTGTATAACTCTCTCCCTAACATGAATATTTCATGCAATCTCTCTCCCTTTGACAACAATGCTAAAAAGAAAATAATCATCTCTTCAATAGCCAAATCAATATCTCTTTTGTTCGATTCATATATAGTACCTTGCATGTATTGATATTCAATTTTAGTTTGTCTTCCATCTTTCACAACCTTAGGAAACCCAAAGTGTGAACATTATGCATCAACATCATTTGATATTTTGATAAAATATAGGTTGATGCAACCTCCTAATCACCTTAGTGACTGTTAGATAGGGGATGGACCCCTAGTCTACTCCTCAAGTACTCAAATGTTTCATTCGGTAAGGGTTTAGTAAATATATCGGCAAGTTTCTCTTTTGATTTCACATACTCTAATCTTACTTGCTTTTCTTGAACTTTTTCCCTCAAGTAATGATAATTAATATAAATATTCTTTGTCTTTGCATGCATCACTAGATTCTTATAAATATTAATTGTACTTGTATTATCACAATAGATTATCACTAGATCAGTGATCTCCTCATTCGTATCTTCCAATAGTTGTTTAATCTATGAAATATTTGAATAATTAGTAGAAACAACAACATATTCTACTTCTGCAGTGGATTGAGAAATGCATCCTTGTTTCTTACTTATCCAAGTAACCAATCTTTCTCCCAAAAAGAATGCTCCACTAGTAGTGTTTTTTTCTATCATCAATGTTTCTAGCCCAATCCGCATTAATATAAAATTTCAATTCAAAATTGCCTTCTTTCTTTTACCATAAACCATAGTTTTCAGTATTCTTTAAGTATCTCAAAATTCTTTTCATAGCTGTCATGTGTGATTCTTTAGGATTAGCAGAGAATCTTGCTACAATTGCAACCTCATGTTCAATATATGGTCTACTATGTACAACATCCATCAATTTTACAATCATAGATCTATACAAGGTTTGATTTACCTCGGTTGACTTGTCATCCTTTGTCAATTTGCATTCAGTGACCATAGGTGTACCGACTAGTTTTGTGTCCTCCATACTAAATGTCTTCAATACTTCTTTGATATACTTTGATTGTGTGATGTATATGCCTTCCTTCTGTTGTAATATTTGCAAGCCAAGAAAAAATTTAATCTCTCCAAACATTGACATTTCAAATTCTTTCCTCATTTCATCAGCAAATGATTTGCATAAGTTATCATGTCCTCCAAATATGATATCATCAACAAAAAATTTAGTAATAAGAATCTTGTCATTAGTTTCACCTTTCAATACAAATTGTTGTTGTCACTTGTTCTAACAAATCCAATACTTATTAGATAAGAATGCAGTCTTTCATACCATGCTCTCAGTGCTTATTTCGGTCCATATAGTGCTTTGTGCAACTTACATACCATATTCTTCTAATTAGGATCAACAAAACCTTCAGGTTGTTCAATGTATACCTCTTCCTCAAGTATCCCATTCAAAAATGTAGATTTAACATCTATCTGATAAACTTTAAATCCTTTGTAAGAAACATATGCAAGAAATATCCTTACTCCTTCAAGTCTAGCAACTAGTGCAAAAGTCTCTCCATAGTCAATTCCTTCTTCTTGTGCATAACCTTTGCATACTAGTCTTGCTTTATTCCTTATGACATCTCCATTCTCATTCAATTTGTTTTTGAATATCCATTTGGTTCAAATCACATTCTTATCTTTCGGTCTTGGTAACAATGTCCATGTCTAATTTTTCTATATTTTCTCAATCTCTTCATTCATTGCCTTGATCCATTCATTATTTTCCAATGCATCTTTAACAATATTAGGCTCAAATTCAAAAAATAAGCATGTTTTGTTTCTCAACTTACTTCATGTCATCATTCCTTCTCTTTTGTCTCTAATGATCTGATCTTGTGGATGATGTCTCCTTACATATCTAGCAAGTACAGGTTTAATTCTCTATTCTTCAATGTGTTATCCACTAGGTGCATGATCATGATCTTCATCGATAACAGTTTGCTGATTCTTGGTCTGTAAAGTCTGTTGCTCGATAGCATTACCCTATTGCTCGGTAACGCTAGATTGTTGCTTGGGTAGAGTGTCAGGTTCCTCAATGTAAACAAATCTACCATAGTCTTCTAGTTCCTTTTGACTTTCTTCATCATTCTTTTCAAAAAGTTCATCAACTCTCACATTTTTACTTTCAATCATCTTGTTAGTAGCCTTATTCAAACATTTATAAGCTTTTCTTTTGGTAGAATATCCTATAAATATTCCTTCATCACCTTTTGAATCAAATTTCCTATTTCTATCATCTTTTAGAATGTAACATCTACTTCCAAATATTTTGAAATAAATCACATTAGGTGTGTAACCATGCCATAGTTCATAAGGTGTCTTGTTTGATTCTTTCTTCAGTTGAACTCAGTTCAATGTGTAAACAATAGTACTAACAACTTCTCTCCAGTACATTTATGCAACATCTTTTTTAATCATTAGTATTCTAGCATAATCCATAATTGATCTATTTCTCCTTTCAACAATCCCATTTTGCTGGGGTGTTCTTGGTGCATAAACTTGTCTCTTAATTCCATGCTCATTACAAAATTTAGTGAACTCATCATAAATAAATTCACACCTCTAGCTGACCTTAAACATTTCAGTTCTTTACTAGTTTCTTTTTCCACTTTTTCTTTATACCATTTAAACATTTTAAAAGCTTCAGATTTTTCTTTCAAGAACATGACAGTCATCATTCTAGAGAAGTCATCAACAAACAAGATAAAATATCTATCTCCATAATAGCGCCGAGTTCTCATAGGACCACACAAGTCAGTATGAACTAACTCCAAAATAGCATTAGATGAAAAGAATTTCCTCTTAAAACTAGATTTTGACATTTTCCCCATTTGACATTGTTTGCCCATAACATGGTCAGGTTTAGATATGCTTGGTAAACCTCTAACTTTCATTTTCTTACTAATCTTAACCATGTTGTCAAGATTCACATGACATAACCTCTTGTGCCATAACCATACATCTTCATTTTTAGCTAACAAACAAGAAGTTTCAGCATTGTCAAGATAGAATAAATTACCTTTAGATTGTTCACCAGTACCGACCAAATTTCCAATCCCATCATAGATTTTCACCTTTCTATTTTCAAATGCAACTCAGTGACCTATATTATTCAATAGTGCTACACTCAACATATTATAACTAAGTGCTTTCACCCATTATGCATTCTCACATCTGATCTTATTTTTTAACAATATGGACCCTTTTCCTTTCACTAGACAAGGTGTATCATTTCCCATTTTAATAGATCCTCTATTATAATGTTCAAGGTATTCAAATTTATCTTCATCACTAGTCATATGATGTGTACAACCACTATCAATAATCCAAGTATCATTGTTGCTAACTTTAGAAATAAGTGTTGTTTCAACATACCTTTCTTTTTCTTCTTCATAATCTTCTTTTAAATCCATAAATACCACTTTTATGTCTTCATTAGTGTCGGTGTCGGTGTAATCATCATCTTCAACTAGGCAATATGCCTTCTTTCCTTTATCTTTGTAGTCTCAGTTATCTCTCTTGCCATATTATCGATTGCCTCTGTGATCTTGGTTACCTCTTCTGTCATACTTTCTTTCATTAGATCTTTAATTTTTTTTCTCATCTTCTTTCATGTTAGGCATCTAGCAATGATATGACCAATCTCTTTACATTTAAAGCATACCAAAGGTAGTTTACCTCTACATCTATCTTTGCCTTTTGGTAATCTTCTAGCTATTAATGCTTCAAGTTCCTCAAGTTCATCCTCTTCACTTTCACTATCACTTTCATTTCTTATCTTATGTTTGTTTCTTATTTACCAATTTTTAGAGATGACATAAATGCAGATTCAACATTAGGAATAATACTATTGTCATAATTGTTAAGCTCAAATATAGTCAGTCTACCGATTAGACTATCAAGTGTAACATTATTACCAGGAGCTTCCCTTATTTCATGAATTGCAAAAACTCTTATAGCATAGGCAGGTAACAAGGTTCTAATAATTTTATTTACCATAGTGTCTTCATCAATAATTCCACCTAATCCTCAGATAGCATTCACAATCTGCTTGACTCGATTGCTTTACTAAGATATGTTCTCACCTGTTGGAAATTGCAATTGAAGCAATTATTGTATTGTCATTGATGTCAAACCTTAACTGGTAAGACTGTTTCTATTTAAGAAAGTACTATATCTATTTGAGTGTTGCTAAGGGGATAGGCAAGGTTGGTAACAATAGCACCTAAGGAGAGGTTGAGTTATCTTGATACTTCAATGAGTACTTGATTATATGGCATAATAATAAGAAAATGTATTGTTTATCTAAGTAAGAATGAAGACTAAACTGGTAGGCTTAACTGAGCAAAAGTGAAGAAATCTAGTTTAAGCCGAGTGTTGTTAGTGTCGATCGAGCTAGTATATGCTGAGTAAATTCAGTGTTAACCGAACACCAGTTAATTGCCAAGGAAGACAGTGTTAGCCGAGGAAACAGTTTGTGTGGTGATCGAGCTTTCTAGTGAAGACTGAGAAGTTGAACACGGTATTGACCGAGCGTTAGTATTTTGAATTTGAGGAAGAATTTAGATTTCCAGCCGACATCATTGAATTCCTGGATTATGTAAAAGGTGTTGAATTTATTTATTGATTGTATGAAAGCATTTAATGCACTGTAAAATGTTTTATTGTAAATCTATTAAGAGATTCGAGATATTTCTAGAAGGATAGCCGAAGAGCATAATGTATGATGGATTCAATGAATTTGACCTAACCCTAAGATCTACAAAGGAGATTAAGTGGAAAAAGATGTATTGACCTAATAGAGGAAGTATTAAGGAAACCTAAGCTAGAGGTTGAACAAGAAGTGGATGCTGGAAGTTTTGTTGATGTTATTGACTGTTTAAGTAGAGAAGGCTGAAGGAGAAGTGTTGTGATTGCTTGAAGAGAGTTCCAAGAAGATCAGTGATGGAGATGGTAAAGGTTCATAGTCAGTAAGCCAGCATATGTGTATGGAATAGTTGTATGTTTTTTAGATCAATACTACTGCTACTTTCTAACCATTGTAATAATCAAAATCCTTTTAACAGAGGTTGACCTAACAGTCATAGGTATAAATCCTTTGAACAAGGTTGCATTCTAATGGAGTGTATGTAAGTCCTATAACAGCACACTTTTAACAAAGTGGTTTAAATCCTTTAACCGGGTCACACCTGACAGTGTGTTTGTAACCTTTGACAGGGTTGGCTTTTCACCAAGCTCACTTCAGAAGAGTGAACATAATAGTAACATGTTACAAAGTGATTTTTGCCAAATTGGGCTTCCACTATAAATCCTAGTGTTGATACTTGTGTGAATGTTTTGGTTTGAACATTTCTATGTTTTGCAAGTTAGATGCTATTGGATAAGTGGACTACACTGTTATATGTTTCTGTTATGCAATCAGTAATGACTGAGTAGGTGTTGGTTATTAGATATGATTTGTTAAAGAGTTTAAAGTTTGTTTTTATACATCTAGACTTGAGAACAACTGATTCACCCCCCCTTTATTGTTCTAAATCATATTAACACTCACCTTCTTTAATTTTTATGTCATCAAACTTTCCTCTTAGACTTTCAGCTTTAGCCCTTAGCACATTCACATATTCTCTATGAACTAGTGTAAGTTTTTACCACATTTATTTAGTAGTTGTACATGTCTTAACATCTTCAAATTTGACATCTGATAAGGAAGAAACAATCTCTATCATCATAGCATTGTGTTCACATCTTTCTCTCATTTGATTAACAACCAAAGGTCCATTGGGTAAGATAAACTCATTTTGCAAGTAGTATGTTGTAGACTCACCAATCCTTGATAGATACAATTTCATTACACTTTTCCATGTCAAGAATTTGTCTTTGTTCAACTTTGACACCTCTCTCTTATACATCTTGTGATCTTTTACTTAAGTCCTTTAAACTTTTCCTCCAAGCACTCTACGCTTTGATACAAATTGTTAGATAAATGAGAGGGGGGGGGGGGGGGGGGCAGGTGAATCAGTTAAGTCTAGTTATCCTATAGTCCCAAATACTCAAGCTAATGTATAAAACAAATCTTTCAAATAATTTAATCAACTCGTTAAAACTTTAAATGTGCCTTTCTGTTCATTTACCGAATAGCAGTAAATTAACTAGTGTATTTACCGACCAATCCAATTATAGTAATGTGTAAAGTAACATAAAAATTCACCACATCCATACACATATAAAACTTTGATTTTAACGTGGAAACCCTATTAGGGGAAAAACTACGTGGGACTGGTAACCCAAAATAATTTCACTCTTCTGAAGTGAGCTCGGTTAAGAGCCAACCCTATTTAAGGTTACAAAACACACTGTAAGGTGTGACCTAGTTAGAGGATTTATCACTAACAATTCTCTATGACCAAACATTCACTATGGGGTCAACAAGAAAATAATCAACATTCATTGAATTTCATATTGAAATATAAAGACTGTTAAGTCCCACTCGATTAAGAGATTTATCTGTAGCAATGGTTAGAATGTTACAGTAATGATCTGATTCAAATACAACTTATTTTTTTAGATTTTTAGATCTATTCTAAGATCAAAATACCTCTGGCCATTATACTCAATTCAATCTCTTTATTTCCTCCAACTCTATTCTGCTCAGTAATTCCTTTCTCTCACGCTCGGTGTCATCCGTAGAATTGCTTAGTTTTATCTTTAACCTGTTTGACCAACTCGTATGAATGCAATCTTCTCTCGCACATTTCTAAAATCAATCTAAATCTCTTGTCTCCTTTTATAGATATAATAAACCATTTGATTTCCATCCATTAATTTTGCCTCTTAATCTTCACCATTGATTTTGTCACTTTAACCTTCCTCGATAGTTGTGTTAGTAACACATTTCATTCTCCTTCATCCAATCATCCTTGAATTTTTTTAGTCATTTGATTATCATAAAAAATATTATCTTTAACCTTGAAATCATCAATAATTATCCAACTCATCATATTTAGTCGACATTCATCAGTTCTATTTATTTATTTTACTTGGTCAATACCATGATGTGTCAATGATAACTAACTTAGTTAACACTATACTCAGTATACACTACACTTGCTTGGTGTACACTGTTCCAACTCGATGCATACTACATTTTTCATTTATTGACCATATAAATTTGTTCATTCTTGTTCTTCAAACCATAATAGAATCATGTAATACAATCAAATCACTAACATAATATCATAGAATCATCAATAAGTTACCCAATGAATACCATATCCATATTTTTCTCATACATCTCATCTTCATGTAGATATCTCATTCTTTCACCATTATTTCCTTCTTAAGATGTTTGTAACTATCATGATAAGTATAGTCAAAACTAGTTGACATCAATGACAATACATTAACTAATTTAATATCTCACAGATACCTTAGTAGCTTGGTGATCATCAATCACTGTCTTTTGAAGTCATCAATCTGTCCTTTAATAAATTCAATCAATTATAGTCTATCAAATGTGTATCATTTCCCATTTTCATAGATTTTTCCATTATAGTGTTCAAGAAATTCAAAATTTTCCTCATCACTAGTCATATGATGTGTGCAACCACTATCAATTATCCAAGTATCATTCTTGCTAACCTTAGAAATAATTTCTTTTTCAACATACCTTTCTTCTTCTTCAGAATCTTCCTTTAATGCAACAAATACCACTTCTATATCTTCATCAGTTTTGGTCTCAGTGTCATCATCATCATCTTCAACTAGGTAACATGCCTTCTTACCTTTATCCATGTAATCTTGGCTATCTCTATTATCTCTTTGTAGGTTACTTTTGTAATCTTAGTAATCTCTTTTGTCATTCTTCCTTTCATTTGATCTTTCACTTGTTTTCTCATCCTCTTTCCTGTCAGGACATCTTGTAGCAATATGACTGATCTCTTTGCATTTAAAATATACCAAGGGTAGCTTACCTCTTCATCTTCCTTTTCCTTTTGGTAGCCTTCTATCCATTAATGGTTCAAGTTCATCTTCCTGAACTTCACTATCACTTTCATTTCTTATCTTATGTCTACTGCTTGATCTTCCAATATTCAGAGATGGCATAAATGTAGATTCTACTGTAGGTAAAATAATGTTATCATAGTTTTTAATCTCAAATGCAGTCAATCTATCAATTAGACTATCAAGACAAATATCATTACCAGGAACTGCTCTCATTTCATGTATTTTTGATACTCTAATAGCATAGGCATGCAACAATGTTCTTAGAATTTTACTTACCACAATGTCTTCTTCAATAATTCTACTTGCTTGTTGGATAACATTCACCACTTCCTTGATTCGGTTGTTTTACTCAGTGATGTTTTCACCTTCTTTCATCTTCATATCATCAAAATTTCCTCTTAATCTTTTTGCTTTTTCCCTGATCACATTCACATCTCCTCTATGAACTAGTTTTAGCTTGTCCCACATCTTTTTTGTAGTTGTACAAGTCTTAATGCCTTCAAATTCAACATCTAATAGAGAAGAAGCAATCTCAATAATCATAGCATTATGTTCTTGTCTCTCTTTCATCTGTGTATCAGTCAAGGGACCAGTGTGAGTTATAAACTCATTTTCCAAGTAGTAAAGTGCATAATCTCCAATCCCTGATAGTTACAACTTCATCCTACTTTTCTATGTTGAGGAATTATCTTTGTTCATCTTTGGTACCTCTCTCCTATACATCCTGTGATCTTTAACATAAGTCCTTCAAACTTCTTCCTTCAAGCGCTTTTGCTCTAATACCAATTGTTAGATAACTAAGAGGAGGATGAATTAGTTAAGTCCAACTATCCTATAGTCCCAAATACTCTTAGATATATAAAACCAACTTTAGCAATTAAACTAAACAACTTGGTAAAAACTTGTCTGTGCCTTTCTGTTCATTAACTGATTACCAGTAAAGTTAAGTAGTATATATACCACTCAAACTTGTAATTGTAAAGTTTAAAATAAAATAACAAATCATCACATCCATACACATTTAACACTTAATTTTTAATGTGGAAACTCTGTTAAGGGAAAACCACCTAGGAACAGTACCCAAAATAATTTCACTCTTCTGAAGTGAGCTCGGTTAAGAGCCAACCCTATTAAAGGTTACAAAACACACTATAAGGTGTGACCTTGTTAGAGGATTTATCACTAACAGTTCTCTATGACCATACAATCACTTGGGGTCAATAAGAAAACATCATTGAATGTCATAATGAAATAAATAAAGATTGTTAAGTCCCACTCGGTTAAGAGATTTATCTGTAGAAATGGTTAGAATGCAACAGTAAATGATCTGATTCAAATACAACTTCCTTTGTAGATATTTAGATCTATTCTAATCTCAATATACCTTTGGCCATCATAATCTCTTTAATTTCTTTCTATCCTCCAACTCTATTTTGATCGATTATCTCCTCTCTAATGCTCGATGTAGTTTGCAGAATTGCTTGGTTCTTACTTCAACCTGTTTGACTAGCTTCACATGAATGTGATCTTCTTCTCATGCACATCATCTCATTTTGAATCTCTTGTCTCCTTAAATGGACATGATAATATGTTTTCTTCTTAGCCATAGATTTTGCCTCTTAATCTCCATCGTTGATTTTGTGGCTTTAACCCTCCTCAGAACTTATACCTTAAACACTTATCAATCTTCATCATTTGATCTTTCTTGAATTTTTTTAGTTGCATATCTTCATAAAAAACTTTATCTTTAACCTTAGAATCTTCCATATTTTTCCAGCTCATCATCTTTAGTCGACAATCACATGTTCCATTTTATTTCTTTCACTCGGTCAATACCGTGATGTGTCGGTGACTTCCTGCTTGGTTAATACTGTACTTGGTATACACTACACTTGCTCAATGTACACTGTATCAACTCAGTGTATACTAAGTTCTTCATTTATTGACCACATATTAAACTTGTACATTCTTGATCTTGAATTCTTAACATAATCATGTAATACAATCAAATCACTATCATAATTTCATAGACTCATCAATAAGTTACCCAATGAATACCATACTCATATCTTGCTCATACATCTCATCTTCATGTTAATATCTCATTCTTTCACCATTATTTCCTTCTTCATATGTTTGCAACTATCATGATAAGTACAGTAAAAACTAGTTGACATCAATGAAAATACAATAATTGATCTAATGTCTCACATATACCTTTTTATCTTTGTGATCATCTTCACATTCAACATTATGTTCTCCAAGTAATCAATCAGTTGTAGTTTGTCACAAATATCTCCCCTATACTCTTAAGAGGTATCTTCGCCAATGAGGCCGCTATGACCATTTCTTGTATGAAAATTGTAACATATATCATAGTTACAGAGGAAGGATTTCTAAGAGATTTTGAAAAAAAAAGAATGCAATCGAAAGTGAATATAAAAATGTTACCTTTTCCTGCTCTTGAACATCAATGACATTTGGTGCATTCATTAATTCTGTAAAACCCAACTATTTCTTTATATAGAACAAATAAGAGATGTGCATTCATTAGTATACATGTACATATTTAATCATAATATATTTCAATAAATAAACTTAAATTGTACTAAATTACCTTTTGTACTTTGGGTGTCCTCAAGGATTTCTTTTTTCATCCCGTTGTCTTGGAGCCAGGTAGGGTAACCTAGAAGAAATAAAATTAACATAAGAGAAATGAATATGATAACACATGGGTTCAATTAAAATTATAAATAAGAGGTGTGAAAATATGATATTGCAAAGTTCTCTAGGCCAGATTCAATCACAGAAAGCATCACATCATCAACTCTAGACATTTGAACCCCCGAAAAGCCCTATAAAATATCAAATAAATATACATATTAGGAAAATATATCTTGAAACCAAGAAATTATTCTATTTTTATGAATACTTTAAAACTATACCTTAGGTGTTGATGCTACCCAAGCATGTCTAGTTGAACAAACACTTTGTGGTGTTCTTGTAGTATCACCTGCTGCACCCTACAATGCATATTATTCATCTATCAATTTAATTTGTTCTCTAAATAAAATTTTATTTAATTTTATAAGATTTATTTGATTAATTAATAACATGTCAAAACACAAATAAACATACCTACATTTGTCTCGTAGAAAACACCATCATCAATAGGTCATTTGTGAGGGCCACATCCTCAGTAGTGAATACCTGACATCTACTCCCTTAATGTGTACATGAATGGGATGTCAAACCATCCTCATTTGTGTCAGTATCTACCCCAACACATATACCCTAACAAATGGGGCACATATGCTCAATGGGTTGGGCTGAGCTAAATGGAGCATCTGATGATGATGGAGGTGGTGCAAGTTTTGATGCACCCTCTGCCTCAAATAACTATGTGTCATGCTCAATAATGACATTAGTAAATGATGTAGCTTATTGAAGGGTCTATAAATATATAGGCTCCTTCACTACTACCTAGACTGCAACATGAACTATGAGTTTTTAGCTAGATGCCTCCTATGTTGTGGCTCTACCACCCTATGGGTCCTAGCTCTATCCTACACAAAGCCTCTCCCTCTGCCCTAGAACTATTGGATGTCAAAGTAATTCATCTTCTCATCGATGATAAACTCATAATATATATTTCTCAAAAAATATAAAGGCATCTCCATTTTACTATAGGGTGCTTGGTTAAAGACCATATACCACCTATCTAAAAATGTAGCTCTCATCCTATTATGAACACACAAATGTATGAGAAACTGATGAGTAGTTACTTCTAAGGAGTTACTACTAATATGATAAATAAAAAGAGCACATATGTCTTCTTTAAGTATCCTCTTTTTTTCAATTGATCATATGACAACCCATTGACATAAAATGCATGACATCTATCCCTCCATGGATCCCATATTGTAACCTCCCTATACACCTCATTCACACTATTGGCCATTCTTTCTAAGGAAGTGGTGAGGGATGAGTGGTGCTGAAAACTAGAGGACATCAACCTATTAACCAATATGGATATTTGGGAACTATTTTGTGTTGATCTATGGTGAATGATCAAGGAAGTATTGTACATTTTTCATTTATCCTCGCCGTCAGGCCCTGAGTAGAGGTTTAGAGGTGGTAGCCCCTGAGGAAAATTTTTTGGGGGATATTTTAAAGCTATTTTTGGGCTGACATGTTGTAACCAATTCTAACCCTGAAGCAACAAAAAATATTGTATAAAATTGGCTTAGGGCTAGGGATTTCACTATGTATATTTTTTAGTAGCTTCTTGCACTGACAATATTGAGTTGTAAGGGATTGCGGATTGTAATCAGGTTGTAATCACTGGATAATAAGAATATTGGACTTGTTGTTGGTGGATGTAGCCCAAGGATTGGGTGAACCACATTAAATCTTTGTGTCATGTGTTCTCTTCTGTGTGGTTTATTATTTTATGATATTGGTTATATTTGCATGTAATTGTTATTTCTATCTTGTTAATCCTAATATTTTGTTGAAGGCGATTGATAAGTGTAATCACCTAAAATTTGTCTAATGGAACTTGAGCCCCTCTTTTGATCAAATCATCTCTTTTCTAAGCATCATTATGTAGAGTAACCCTTAAAATCCCCTTTGCATAATTAAATCAATAATCTTATATCAAGCTTATACTATGGTCTAATTTCTAGAGCTTGCATATTTATTTAATTTCTATAACCTTTCTTTTAATATAAAGTTTCTACACTTTTATTAAAAAAACACATTCACATGTGTGCACACTTAATCTTGATTAATTAGAAATTAAAAGGGATTTGTGCTTTCAAATGCTATTTTGTCTTATTCTACCTAACATTTCCCTGTTGCCTCTTAATCCTCACTACTCATTTCTATCTAACCTTGCATCTCTTTGCATCTCCTTTTACCTCTTCATCTCAATCACTCATTATTTTTCCTCTTAATCTCCACCCTTCATTATTGAGGCAATTCCTTTAAAAGGAAGCTCTTCCTTGGCTCAAGGGTCCATTCTCTTGCATTCTAAGTCCTGATCCTGCATATTCTAATTTAGAAATCTTGTACTCTTGCCATTTTTCATTTTAGCTTTCTTGTAATCTTGTCAATTTGAATTCTTAGCTTAGATTCATTCCTAGCTTATTATTGCATTATTAATGTAGTTTCCTTCTTGCATTTTTCTTGCATCTCATTCTTAGATTACTAGTTGCTTGCATACATCTTAGCTTAATCCTTCATCTTAACTTGCACTCTTGCATTTCTAGCTTCATTTCTTAGATTTGAATCTTCCACTTTGGAGTATTCAAGTCACTAATCCTTCATGCTAATATGATGAGCATTATGAGAAGGATTAAACTCACTTCAAATAGGAAGCTATGAGCCACTTCTTGGGGATCTCCTCTTTTATGGATTTTTCTCAAGTGTAATAGTTCATAGAAGTGTGTCTCACTTTTGATCACACATCTTTGGCACTCACTGTGGGGCTAAGCATTCATTTTTTGGCTTCATTTCTTGTGCTTTTGGTTTCTTGCTATCACAGGTTTGACAATTTTATTTTTGCAGTTTCAAAGGTCGTACGACATTTCTCATAATACCCAAGCGATATTTCATTATACTACTATGCAAAACTCTGAATTTCCTAAAGTGTCATTCTGACATACAGAGAAGTATCACATATCCTTACTAGGAAGTGTCACGTTGTCTTTATAAGATATGTCGCACCAGTCTGAAATGTCATCCTACTTCTATAAGGTCTATCGTACAATTTTTTGACAGACTGATTAACTGTCACCTAGATTTTATTTCTGTCACAGTTTGAGTTTGGGTTGAGATTACTTGGTTTTTCTTGCATTTTTTGGTTTTTTGGTCTTCTAACAATGACTAATGAGTGATCTTGAAGGGCTATTACTTCATTTTGCATTCTTTTTATGATCTAACTTGTGGTTTTGTAGGGCCTTTCTTATCAAAAGAGCTCAATATCTTCATGCCTACTAACATTTTGTGATGCAGGATTCACTTGTCAAAGACTCTATCTTGAAACTAATAATGCTTTGTCTTGTAGGTTTCCTTAGAGATACAAATAAACTATGTGTTTACTTACATTTTATTTCTAGGCACCTAGCTTAACTAGAAGGCTTATTATTTTGTGATTGGATGAGTAGTAGGAGAGTATGCTCTTTTCCTCTTGGAAAATCAGAAATATAGACCTACTTGGTTGATCACTTGCAATTGGTATTGGGTAAATGAATATGTTATTGATGTGTTTGGGAGAAAATATGGAGTAGGAGATTATGCTCTTTTCCCTATGGGAAAATTAGATATCTAGACCTCCACTAACTATATCTTTCTTTCTTGCATTTACCTTTAGAGGGCTAATAAAAGAGAAATATTTTGGGAAATACCCAAGTGGGGAACAAGAAAATCCATCTACCCCATCCCACTATAATCAAAATCTTCTTTCAATACAAAGAGAGAGAAGACAAAGTTGCTTCCTTGTAGGGATAAAGGTCTAAATTCCACTTACGAAACTACGAGGAGTGGTCATGAACATAGGCCCTTACTAAACACTTTAGGACTTAGAAGCTATCCTTTTTTTGCCATGTTGTTTCTTTTGTGAAATGATTGATCCAAGTAGATTACCCAGATCACCCCAAGACACTCACCATATGTACTCCCTTGGATGCAAATCCATGACAAAGCCAACATCACTTTGTGTGAGGTGAAGGGGTACCAAGTTGTGTTCAAAGGTTTCAACACTACCCGCTTGACCTTAGGTAGCTTTCTTGATGTGTATTCTTGTGCTAGGAATTGTGGTAACATTTGTTGAACATGACATGATACACTTTGTATATTTGACACCTTACTAAGACTTCACATATGCTTGTATCCGCAAGGTTGCCTTGTCCCTTGTTGGATTGTCTTAAGACTATTATTTGATCACTACATGCTTTCAAAAATAACCTTATATAGGGAATGTTCTTATCTTTTCAATCACCTTGAAACTCATTGAACTTGAACTCTTGGAATAAGCTTAAACTTTGTCAACATTGCTTCTCCATTGCTGCCCTTAACTTATCTTTTTATTTGGTACATTCCATCATGTTAGGAATTGTCCTTAGATAGAAAAGATTGCTTTGGTTGCTTGAATACATACTTGGCTAATAGAATGCTCACTTGTCCACCATCTCTTTGATCAACTATCTTGTATTCTCTATCCAACCTCTTGCTTGTTCACAAGTGTCATACATAGGGATCTCCCCACAGCTTCGGCAATTTGTGGAAAGTTATCTTTTCTCTACCATTCTTACACTATTAAACTTTGGACAAGTGAACATCTTTACTTACCTAGCTTGAACATCAAGTCATCATAAGTCATCCTATTTGGATTTTGATAAATTTTCTTTCATACTGGTCATAAGTAGATCTTAGGTATATGAGGGAAAACAACCTGAAGCTATCTTTGAAAACTAAACTAAATAAGGTCCTATACCTTGGGGTTTCAAACCCTTTGCTAACATCTCTAGAAAATCTACTCTATCCTATCCTAAGTTGGCACATAGTGTTTCTTACACTCCAACCATGGATGAACGAAGTAAAAGGATTGGAGAATTCCTAAAACAACTCACTGATAAACAATTTGGACAAGAAAATCAAGAATGTCCTAACTCAATACATGGCTCTCAATAAGGCTCCCAACACACTAGACATGGATCACATGGCTCACAAGGTGGTGATTCAGACAATAAAATAACCGAGGAAGATATCTTGTAGTTCCAGCAAGATGAACACTTATAAAGACTCATGAAGTTGACTCTAAGACAAAACAAAGACCAATACTTCTTGCACTTGGCCTCCCAAGGAGTTAAACTACCCCAGAACTTTGACGTTGATAATCTAATAAAAAAGGAAGAACCATCTGAAATATAAATCTTGAGGAAAAAGATGGAAGACATGATGAAACATATGTAATGCTTGGAAAAATAAAAGGAACAACCAAGTACATATTTCTCTCTCAAGGATATTTTATCATTCCCTTTTGAAAAAGATCTACATATGCCTCCTTTTCCTCGAAAGGCTAAGTTTTCTAAATATGAAAAATATGATGGTAGCAAAGATCCTCATGAACACATTAGGGAATTTTGTGCACTTAGCATGGATTTCTTACAAGAACCAACCTATCTAATGAGACTCTTTCCTAGGAGTCTTAGTGGTCAAGCTATGGAGTGGTTCACCAAACTATCTCCTCCTCTCAAATCTTTTGAAAAACTAGTGCAATGATTTATCCAACAATATTCCTACAACATTCAACATGCTATCACCATGCTTGATATTTGCAACATAAAACAACATCAAGGTGAATCCTTTGTGGTATTTCTTCAATGATGGTAGAAGATATACTCGCGCTATCCCTAATAGACTCCTGAGACTAAGAAGATAGACATATTTATCAGCTCTTTAGTTCCTGAAATGAATTAAGCATTACATATGTAAACTCATGCTTCATTCGATAAAATAGTTGAAACATCTATTCAAAAGGATGTCCTTGTTCATAAGGGAAATATTAATCTTCAATTCAAATCCTCTTCTAACAACTAGTCTAACAAAGATGAAATAAAATTCTAGAACAAAAGTAAAGATGTCATCAATGATAGAATCGTGGCTTCAACATCACAATCTACCACTACTAAAGAGCCAACGTTCAATCTCTGTACTGTTGTGAAGGCTAAAACTAATAAGCCTTGGGCTCCCAAGCCTAAAAAATTTCACACCTCTTGTAGAATCATTTGAGAATGCTTTAAAGACTCTCCTCACTAACAAGATCATTAATTTTCCTGACAATTCAAGACCTTACGATCTTGAAATCAATCCTAAATGGTGGAACGACAACCACTATTGTGATTATAACTGCAAAAAAGGCCATAAAACCAATGAATGCATGAAACTCAAAAATATCATTCAATATCCATTGTAGTTGACTCCCCACAAGCAAACAATGATCATCAAGCTTTGAAGGATCCTTTGCCCAAATTTGAAAAGGGAGAATCTTCCAAGACAAAGGATAACAAAGTTGCCTACACTTTCTAACAACGACAACATGATCAACATGATTCTTGAATATTTTGATTATACTTATGGAAAAGATAAAGTTGAATCATCTAACATGGAAACCAAATCTCAAGCTCCATCAAGAGAAGGATCATCTTCCCCCTCTGCTCCTAAGCAAATTTTAACTCAACCAGCTACCCTATCGACTGCAGAAGATTTTGATCTGGTTAAATAAATTTAGCATACTACATCTCATATCTCAATTCTTGAGCTACTTGACATCTCTCCTTCTTGTGTGTGTGAAAATTGTACTTGATCTGTAGACACAACACTTCAGTAACACATTAGATGTTAGCAAAAATGAAATCGTGCAATGAATTGAAAGCTAAACTAACCAGGTGATTTACTACCTTCTAATAGGTGTGAGTATGATGTTCTCAGATTGTATCAAGATCAATGACCTTGACGACACCTAAATGAAGGATTTGAATGCAAAACTGATATGAAATATGAATGCAATTAATCTATTTTTTTTTTATTTTCTATGCAATGATATGATGAAAACTTGATATGAATCTATGCTAATATGGAAATTGATATGCTAAAATGATCTAACAATAATATGAAAACAAAAGTGATCTCACAAAATGTGGTTGATTCGCAAAGAAGCTCCGATTCTCCAGATAGCAATTCACTAGCATAAGTTCACAAATTATGAGATTCTGTGGATTTGAGAGATGATTTGTGAAGAGCTAAAGCCTTGATTTATAGAAATCCAGGGCTTTAGAGGATGCATGAAAGAAAGCCATAAATCACTCAAATAACTCAGCTTGATTTTTGAGTTATTTGATTATAAAGAATAATTAACTCACAAAAATATGCAAAAGCAGAGTTGAACTCAAAATAGAGTTTAGTTTTAATTGATAATTGATAGTTGTCTGCTTTTGTGATTGTGCATGTTTTTAATATGAATTAATTTAATAATAAAGTGATTTATTCTCAACTTAACTGATTTTGGAAATAAAACAATTGATTTATGGGTTAATCAATTATTTTTCAAACTTTTAAAAACAATATTATTAAAAATTGACAACTTGCTTTAATTAATTAAATAAGAATTTAATCAATTAATGATAGGAATTTTGATTTATTGTCAAAATTAAATAATACAATTAGGAATAAATATAATTAAATTCAATTAAATAATTAAGTGGCAGAATTAAATCAATTAATTAAATATTCATCATATTCAATTAATCAAATTTAGGATAATTGGATTTATCACCAAATAATCATTAAATCAAAGATAATTAAGATGATTAGGAATATTACTAGGAATATTCCCTGATGCAGAATTTAAGATAATCAATTAGGATTTGATGATGTTCAGATGTGCCTTTGGTTAGGACTTTGATGTCGATTTCATTTGATGTGTCAATGTATGAGGTTAATGAAACTATAGCCCATTTTTGGGGTATTACACTTCTCACAAGAAGATTCTTAATCAATCCCTTCTTGTGGAAAACATTCCTAGGGACCTAAACATCGACAAGTTCCAGTCCATGGTCAGAGACCTCGCTTCACCTCCTGCTCTCACTTTCTCAGAAAAAGATGACATCTCTATTAGTCATCCTCATAATCAACCCCTCCACATTTAAGTTTCCATTCATCAGTTTAGAGTCAAGCACTTTTTGATAGATGGAGGCACAGGTTTGAACATCTGTACTTTTAAACTAGTTAAGGATCTTGGTTTCTTAGAACATACTATTAATCCTAAATGAAAAATAACAATTAAAGCATATGAAAAGAGGAATTATCTTTTAAAGGCATGGTAGTCTTACCAATCAAAGTGGGTCATGTTTAGTGGGACATCATCTACCAAGTTCTAGACATTCCTTTGGCTTATAACATACTCTTGGGTCGCCCTTGTATCCATGCTATGCAAGAAGTTCCTTCAACATACCATCACTACATAAAATTTCCTCATGAAGGAATTGAGATCACTATTCCTACAGACTCAACATGTTCTCCTAACAGTCCTAAACAGTTAGATCGAATGGTTCCTCACAAAAAAGAAGGATCACCTCCTAAAATAGAATCTCTATCAGATCATGGAAAAAGAATACTTGTCAGACCTACTGACATGGGAACTTATCAAGTGGATGCCTTACCTATTTCTTCAAAATATTATACTAAATCATCCCCCTCAACTTCAACACCTATTATTCATAAGGGTACTAGGATGATCAAAGCTACAATTCCCCTAGAACTGGAAAGGGATGAAAGTGCTACCTCACTATTTAAGAACAAAGAGTCTAAACTAAAGGATAAATATACTGAAATCTCACCTCAAAAATATGGTATGGACTATTATCTTATGAAAAAGATGGGACATGATAGAAAAAGTCCTCTTGGAAAAGGAAAAGGTCTTCTTGAACCTTTACACACTAAATTTAGAGGCCCAAAGGATAAAATTGGTGTTAGTTATCATGAACACAAGCTTAGCAAACCTAGAAATAGTACTAATGTATATGAGGACTTAGAAGATGAGGATGAAGCATAAATTCAACCTATGACTTATGAAAGGCTCCTACACATTTAGAATTCTAATCCAAATTATCAAGGAGAGCCCTATCTACCTACTCAGGTGCCTCAAGAACATGACCCTAGTCCTACCCAGGAAAATATCATTCCAACTACTGAACATACTACTGATCCTAATTGGTGGAAACTAGATGATGTTTCCCACATTTTGGATATACCTTGGGGTATGCCTATCCTTAACTACTCCATTACTCCTAATAATGAACAAACTCCTACTATTGAGAATACTTCTCTTATAAAAAATGATAGTGATGAAGAAAATGTACCTCCTACAATGTCTTTAACTGACTACATCAGGCAGTATCACAACAATGAGATAAACTCAAATGAATACAAGTGGGATTTCTTATCAGATGCTACTATAGAAATTCTAGTTGATGTTATACATAGATATGCTTCTCCTACCAACTTTGAAAGAGGAGAAAGTTCTAACTCTCAAGATCAAGAAATTGATGACGATCCTTTCCACCCTTATGTGGAAATCATTCCTATGGCTCCTAGGCCACCTACTCAAAGCAATACTTCAACTGCTCCAAAAAATCATGGGTACATAAGACCCCATCCTATCATAGCTTCATTGAATATAGGCAGATCTAGAATTGAAATGGTTCCCTTTCATGCACTCTTACCACTTAAAGAGGGACCTAGTCCTTAGAATCAACCATCTTGGTTAGACCCACATAATACTCCTCTAAACTCGTATGACCCTTCTAGGACAACTCACAATCGACAACATTCTATGGAAGACAAATTTCTTGACCTATCTAATTCATTCATGAACAATGAGGATTATACAAATATCTTTTCACTTGAACCAATTGACCCCTCTCCTCTCTTCCTCCTTGAGCCAAGTGGCTCACCCACTTCTCATCCATTCCTCCATATAAACCAATTATATCAACCTCACTCATCCATAATTCCCACATCTTCTAGAAGTAACTTGGATTTGCAACATAAAATCAAAATCCACTTATATCTCAAGGTTACCATGTCCCATCTAATCGACATGTGACTACAAAGAAAAAATCAATATTTAAAAGACTATAAAGATCCTAAAAGAGAAAAAGAAAATCAAAGCAAAAATGGATCTCAAAATCCATCTTACAAGAATTTCAATCAAAAGCATCTCAAAGAAAAGAAAAATCAAAAGCTATGTGGATTCCTAAGCTAAAAGACTTGGATATAAAAGAAAAAACAAAGTTGACATTAAAGCTTCCAAATTCTCATAACCCACTCCATTCCACCATCCTTGCCTCTCATACTTTACACTCTTCATTCCCTCTTGCCTTTCCTAAAAGTGCATATTGGTATCTCCACATTTCTAACAACATGACTAAGAGAAATCTAGAATGTACCCTCCCTAAGCATTTAGAACATAGGAAATCTGACAAAGAGTTAAGATGCATCCACGAGGATATTTGTGAGTCTCACTTAAATGATTGTTCCTTGACTATGGATCTCTCAAAATTTTTACACTACTAGTGGGATCCTCTTATCACTACTATAACATTTGGTTCTGACTCTGAAACTTCTCAACTAGCTACTACTACAAATAGTAGTATTCTCAAAAAGCCTCTCAATGGTCTTCCTCTTCAGCAGTTTTGCAGCTAAGCACTCTATTGCATATACAATAATCTATGATCTTGAAAAATCTCTAAAAAGAATATAAGTCCTAAAAAAATCCTAAAACTGTAAAATGTCTTGAAAAAAAAATCTAAAACAATAAAAAAAGAGAAAATCATCCCAAGTGGTGAAACCTTGCAATCAACGCTCCATCTATCAATGCATAGCTAAGCTCTTGTCTCCTTTCATCCATCTTGCTCTTCATTCCCTCATGCCATATTGGGCTGGAACTTGTCTTTGTCTTGTCCTTAGTTCTTGTCTTCCATCTAGGGGAAATCTTACGCTCATCTGATCTACATGTGCTTTACCTCTTGGTTGACCTCTTGAGCTTAACTTGAGTTAGTTTATTAGACCTTCTCATTGGACAATTTCTCACTAACATCACTTGGTGTTTTATCAACACCCCAATCCTTCAGTGTTTCTTAACACTACCTACCTAGGTTTTGTTTTGTTTCTTAACACATATCAGATCTTGCACTACCCATCACACTTGCACTTTGACACTAGCACAAAGGTATTTTCCTAACACCCAACACCCATTACATCCTAGAAAAATGAATATGACTGAGATATGTTGAACTATTTTATTATGTGCTATTTGTTATCATTGATTTTTGCTTGATGTATCTTCTAAGGTCACTTGACGATGTCTACTTGACTGGAGATTCACGACTAGGGGCATAACATTCTTTTTCTTTGATTTCATCTAGTGGTGTGATTTCAATGATCCTATGCTGTCTAATAACATGAGTGCCTATGAGAAGAGCCTCTATCATTATTAGAATGCCACACATACCTCAACTCTCTTTATTTAGACACTTAGGTGAGCTTGGAATTATCTCCTTGTCTATTTCTTGTGCTATATTACAACATTAACTTGGAAACCATGTTTAGATAATCTTGAATCTTATGTCTCGATGCTTACTTGTGTTTCCTACATCTTATCCGATACAATCATATTCATATTTTCATGGTTTCTGTCACACCAATGAAGGTTGTACTTGTTGGGTCTTCAAAAGATTTTACACTCCATGAGATACCAATATGCTTATGACTAATGTTAAGGAGTGGTTAATTCCAAATATGAGAAATCTATAAGCAATTGGACCAACTATAGTGATAAGACTACCCTCTTCACTTCTAGCTCTGCAAAATCAAGGTGGGTACACCTGATCCAATAGATTCAACTCTATTCCTTACTCAATACTGGATCTTACAATAGATATCAGTGAGAAAGTACTAAATAACAACCTATTATTCATTGAGTCTCCATCACTGGGTACAACAACTCATATAAAGTAAATAAAATGTAAAAGACTGGTATTGATTGAATGTTTTATGATTACAAGATTTTGATCATTCCCCACAAAACAAAGATAGGGAAATACAAGCCAGTGCCCTATCCATTGGGCAGAATATCAGAAGACATAATGAATACAATGATGTTTTGAAAAGAACTGGCCTTTAAACATAAATACAAACACCTCAACTCTTTCCTACTTATAGAAAATCCTCAAACAGATTCAGTAAACATGTATCCCACCCTGAGCAATATTTAATCCAATCCTAGATCAGAACTCAAAGCCAAACACATACATATAAATCTTAGAAAGACCTAAAGATTTACAAAATAAACTCAAAGGAGAGACAAAGTTTTGAGATTTGTATTAAGTATAACCTTGAACATTGTATACATCATATTATGAACAATAAGCTTGCAAAATAGTAGCAACAACCTATACTTCTTCTCTATTTCTTTGATAAAAATGATACAAAAAGTTACAATCCTCGACTGAGGGCTAGGGTTTCAGAATCTCTATCTTTTTAACACCTAAACTCTCAATACCTAGAATGATCGTGGAAAATCCTTTATATACAAGGAAGTGCAAAAAGCTACCGATAATTCTAGGTATTACAAAATTCCTAACCTAAAAAACTTTACAACAACCCTATTGGGCTTACAATAAATACACTAATCAAATAGGTGAGATATTATGTGGATGAGTTGCCCTGCTTCATGTCTTCAATGCTGTCCTCAGCTTCATTCAACAAATCTGATTACAATATCTCACTGTCCATCCTGCAATAAATGTCTTTCTACTTCTCAACAACCCTGATGGCTCAAAAAGTAACTATTTTGCTTGTTTCAAGAGGCTGGAGGAGTATTTACTTTTTCAACATGAGGTATGTACTAATATCTCCACCTATTGGACACCTCTTCACCTGGGAACTCAAAAATTGCAAATTCTACATTTTTGACAGACAACTATCCCCACCTAACTTCCAATTTACTAATCTCCCATTGAATAAAATCAAACTTAGACTTAGCTAAGATTAAAGTCTCAATAGTATGAATAAAGAATAAAGTGTTTTCTAGGGTCAAAATGCTAGTCATCCTAGCTGAGAAATCATCATCAATTTGTGCTTGCCATTTGATTAATTCTTTGAGCTCACCATTCTTCCTGAAAACCCCTAGAATCAATTCACAGCTAGGAAGTGTCAACTCCTTCCTCATTAAATCAGACTTCCTCTCAAAATCACCCAAGAGTATGTCATGTTCCACTAGCTTCTTTACATTTTGGTGTAATGGCTTGATCAGTGGATCAAGATCATTTTGAGATTTAGATAACATCCTGAATAATCTCACATTTGGAGATCTCTCAATCCATTTCCTTAAAACTGGTTCAAATTCACTTTTGTATTTATCCAGTGATACAAGTAATACCTTCAACCTTCTAGCATGATCAAACAAGATAGTGGGGTTCAGGTTTGTAGCAAACTGCATAACAGCTTCTGTCACCTTGTCTTCATATTCTTGCTTCAACAGGCTCTTATCCTTCACATACTCCTCCCTTATCCTGTCCAATTCTTTCCTCTTCCTCTTGAAGTGATTGGTTTCCTCTAGCAATTGTTGCTTCTCCCAACTGAGTCTTGCATTTGAATGTGTCTCTGGGTAGGGGGATGATGGAAACTCAACAATTGGGCTAGAGGATGAAGCCACTGTAGGTTTGTCAGCTATCATTAGTTGTGGTGATTTGTGATCTTGTGGTCTTGATAGCTCAGCAATTAACTTATCCTTTTGAATTAGTTCTATCTTGAGCTCATTGTAAGACTTGAGGATAGTTTCAAATTTGAGCCTAAGCTCTTCTTTTTCTTGGGCATCTTTCTCCGCCACTTTGACATTGAACTTGGTAGTATCCAAAATTAGGTTTGAAGCTTCTACTCCAGAAGTCTCATCTACTCTTTGTACCAATAAATTCCTTGCATATTTTATGGAGAGAGCCTCTCTTTTTCTTTTGTCTTCCTCCCTCTTAAGGGACCACATCACCAAGGTAGCATGATCCTTGAAAAAGCAATTCCCCTAGCAGCTTGTTGGGCCTGTTCTACAGTAGCAAGAGTCTTTACCTTGCTCTTCCTGACTTGATCAAAAACTATTGCATCAATAATATCCCACTCTGGCAGAATCAACACCCCTGTAGTATGGACCATAGCCCTTCCCTCCTCAAGAGTGATCTTTTCAAACTTCTTCATCATTTCTCCCTTGGTCTCATTCTCTATCTCTATGATGTCCCTATCAGGGAACTCTTATTTCTTCTTTTCACAGATCTCCTTAAACTAGTTTATTTTCATTCTCCACACAAATTGGAAGAATGCCCTTGTCCTAACAAATTTATCATCAGCAACAAAAGAATCACTGGCTTGTTTTAAAATAGGGTCCATTTGTTTACCATCAAATTCAGCAACAATAAGATCCATGACCACCTCCTTAGGTGCCTCCGGCATTCCTTCTTGTAGTTCATCATTGGAAACAAAAATGTTTCCCTCATTCCTCATCTGTACCAACTATTCTGCTACCCCATGTTCATCTAAATGTAAGGGGGATTGAGAGGGAGAGTATACATTTTGTCTGATCCTAACCCCTCTTGTCTTTGCCTCTTTGGAGAGGGACCTTGCATTGCTAGATCATTCATTGGCCTCTTTCCCCTAGAAGTAGAAGGAATATCCTCACTTCTTTACTGTGGTGGTAACAGAATAGTGTACCCACTTCTCTTTTGCATTATGTAAACTCCCCTTGGAGTCAATTTTACATATCCTAGCTGGCTCAAAATCTGCCTAGCCCTCTCGAGGTCTGTCTTGCTCACAACAACCCTCTTCTCATTTACTACATGCATAATGCCTTAAAAATTATCCATAAGAGCCTCTACCTTTCTTTCCCATGGCTCAAAACCCTTTAATGGATCATAAGCTTTATCAAAGTTTTTAATGAAATCTATAGTCTTCTTGTAGATGACCCATTTTTCCTTCTTTATTTCCTGAGTTTGGAGGTCAAACTCATTTCTTATTATATCCTTAGGGAAATAAAATTGGTGCTCCATAAGAGCACACCTAATCTTATCTCTGAACATCCCTGATAGGAAACCCTCATTATCTACACACCTTGTTGTAGCTGTAGGCATTCTATAGGGCTGCAATACCTAGTTCAAGTATACCCATCCTCCTTTAGTAATAACAAATTGATGAGGAATTATTATATCAGGGAAAAAAGTCCCTCTTCCTTTACCAGTAAGGGCACTCTCTTGTAGGTCACCAATTTGTCTCAGAATCTCGGCATATCCTACCTTTAATGGAACTTGGTAGGGCAAAATGTAAGGTGCCTTTCTACAACCATAAACTCTAAAAATTGTAGAAACATGATATAAAATGATATCCCCAAAATTATGGACAATAGTAATGTCCTGACAGTATTCCTTTGGTCTAATTAATCTCAGTAACTCCCTTGGGATTCTAGGATTGTCAAAGAATAACAGTGTCCTAAGTCTTGATGTAAAATCCCTATCAAAGGCAATGACACTGGCATCAACTCTATCCCATGACAAAGCTGTAGTCCACAATTGGACTGGGAGGGTTTCTCCATTTCTTTCCTTCACAATGTTCACTGTTGAGCTGAAAAATTGCTCACCCTTGTACAAGAACATATGCATAAGCATTGAATACCACCCAAAAGGCCTACTAACCTTCATGTTCTTAATTCCCATTAATCCCTCATGGATTAGATTGGTCAAATGAGATGCAAAGTCAAAAATTAATTCCAATTGGGGATGTAGTGATTGTACCATCATGAACATATATGGTATTGGCATATGAGTGCCCTCATCATGCACTAGGATCAAAGTCAAAGACTTGTAGAAACCCTGTGCTCTCTTACTGAATAGATCCATCTTGAAGGGTTTTGGTGTACTTGAATTGATGACACACATGGATCCAATCTAGTCTATGAAATCCCTTAGAGGTCCTGCCCTTAAATAATCCCTCTGAACCTCATATACCTTTATAAATTCTGTAAAATCTATCTTCTCCAACCCAACAGAAGGGTCATTTAATGAGAAGACCTCCCTAATCTCCTCCTTTGTGATACTAATCAAATCATTTCCATTTACATCCTTGAAACACTTTGTCACAGGATCATAGCACTTAGCAATTTGAATTAATAATTCTGCATCCATAAAAACTCCACAGACTACCAACTTCCCAATATCAAATTGCCAAATGTTGCTAAGGGGGGCATAGGAATTCCTCTGTGAGTAAGCTACTTTGAACAAAATAAGACCATTATGATCTTCACCCACCCTAGCATCTCTCATCCAATTCCCTCTATCATGGAGTCCACTGTTTTCATAATCCCTAGGGTTTCTCAGAACTAGTTCTTTTAATATGCCTGCTCCATTATCTGAATGTGGTAGCAGTTGCATTAAATCTTCAAAGACACCTCTATCTTTGTATTTCATCTTACCAAATAGTCCTCTCTTTGGAGGCATTTTAAACTAGGGTTTCTAAAACAATATATAAATACTCGAGGAAAAAACCCTAAAAAATATCAACAAGCAACATGATTCTTCCCACAGTTTCTTCACAGACTTCAAACAATTTTGGAATTTAGAAAAATTTGACCTACCAGGCACCTAAAAAAAATTCGCTTGATATCACTCCAAAGGAAAATCCAATTTTCCAAAATGCTTATGAGAGTGGTAAAGAGAAACAATGATCAAATTTTGATATATAATGTTGCCAATCATTTACAATTCATTCGCATGTAGCTCATTAAGTCCACCATTACTAAAAGTTGGCAGCCTCAGCATTCACAAGATGTGAACAATGTCATAGAGTAAAAATTTGAATTTAGACTGTTGATATTGTCTCCCTTTGGCACATCAGACGATCAATAAAAATAGCCGTGCAACCCTCATTTTACTTTTCCCAAACAAGTTCCTAGCCAATGAGAACAGTTCAAATTAACCATGTGGGGAAAGAAATGACTTAACTTTATCTTGATCAGAGCGGACAGGTGTCATTTCATCACTAAAGTGTGGGCATAGAATCCAAGCATCTTCATCCAGTGGTGCAAAGACAACCACAAGATTCTTTCCAACTCACAACGCTTTATCTTTTCTTGAAGTAATGACCCCACCTTTCCCTTTGAAAACTTTATTGAATCAGGAAATGCCAGGTCGGATAGATTAGCAAGCAGAAAACCCTAACTTTATTCTTGGTGTCAAGTATACTAATAACTTTACATGTCATTTCTACCCTTGGCCAATCAGAAATGATAGTGTCATCAAGAACTAGCGACAAAGGACCCACCTTTCAGTCCTCATCTTTAAACAAGATCAACGGCTGTCGCTATACCGCTGACCTTAAAAATCATGCACTTTATCCTAGTGGTATAATGACAACCACGGGATCCCATTGAACCTTAACCATCCAAGAAGGCTGGCCCTACTATGACACTTCACTTATCTTTCTATCGAATCAAAAGATGCCATGTTTACAAAAACAAGTGGGCGGGCCCTTTCTCCATTTATTTTTTAATGTCAAATATTCTGTCAACTGCCACATCACATTTATTTCAACCAATCAAAAACACACATGTCAGAGTGACATGGCGGTTTAAGGCCCCACTTACCTTTTAGTCGATTATATAGCATCAAATGGTCGTCGCTATATCACAGAGCTTAAATACTCCACATCTTCCATTAGCAGTATAATGACAACCGTAAGATCAAACTGTGATTTACCCTTTGAAAAGTTTGACCCCACAAATGTTACATCACTTAGGACAGGTGTCAACTTGGAAAACATGCCTCTAAGACTATCATGTCAAAAATTCTACTGCTATCAGTAAAGCTTGATTGAACGCTTGTCACTGTACCGCGATGCTTAAAAAGTTATCATCTCGATCCAATGGTATAATGACAGTTGTCGATGCACTATTCTATTTAACTGCCAACACAACACCAAAGATAGGCCCACTGAGATAGATGTTTTCTCATCGCTAGATCACATGTCAGAGATTTTGACAACAGGGAGCTATGAGATTTAATGACAACCACTCATTTTAAAGGGTGTGATACTTAGGAAAATACCATGGGAAACTTAGGCTTTGAGGGAAATATTAAAAAGGGTCCTGTATAATAACCTAACCACATAACATGTAAAGTGGTGACTAAAAGGGGTCAAAAATAGCACATGTCCTATTTGGAGAGTTAGTGAGCCAAAAAGGTAATGGAAAATTAGAACAAGGCCTAAGACCAGCTAGGGCTTCCTTTGAACTTAGGGTTTCACCATAAAACCTTACCATTTGGTCCATAAACTAGATTTTTTCAAAAGTTTTAGCATGAAGCTGAAAAAATTTAATATAGTGATAATAGTACTGACCTCCGACGTCCCAAATGCTCAAATGATGAAAAATTATGGTCTACATGATCGATGACTTGACTACTCTCATGTCTTAGGTTGCATTTCATTCTAGGGATTCATTTTAGCTTTGCATTTCTGGTTCCATTGAGCTATGCTTTCCTTTTCATCCTTCCTTTATATCTGCTGAGGTATTTGACTGCAAACCCTTCTCTTTGATCCTATCTTCGAGATTGAAATTGAAATTCTAAATCTTCAAACATAGCTTATTGTTGACACTATCACTTCTTGCTTGCTCCACATTTCTTTCTAGACTTTTGAGGCTATCTTCACCCCTTGCACTTCATTTCCATTTCAATCTTGAGGGGGCATGACAATATGGCAAATATTTTTGTCAATCAAATATCCTAATCTAAAAATCTAGTAATCAAACCAAATCTTAAATCAATCAAGTCAATCAGGACTAAAACATCATCACTCAGGGCATCTTAGCTTCATCACTTCATATCAAGTTGAGATTCTCCATATCTTCTTTCTGAAAGAGTGTTCTCATCACTTTATATCAGTTTACTTAGACATAAATCTCTTTGATCTCTTGGGGCATATCAATTTCATCAAGACCCATATCAATTTGGTATTGTCTCTCATATGATTAGCTATCTCAATCTCCTTGGACATATATTTAGTCTCATCACTTCATATCAGGTTGTAACTCTCATCTTGCTTATCGGTCTTTGTTCAATTAGGTTCAAAGTCCAATCTCTATCAGCTATCTCTTGACATCATCACTCTTTGACTCAATATGTTCCTAGATCACTCACACATTAGTCAAAGAGGGGAAAATGTAATCACCTAAAATTGGTCTACTAAAACTTGAGCACCCCTTTTGATCTATAAGAATTTGCAAATAGAAAAGATTGAACCAAAGATCTAGAGGTTAAAGAAAAGCACAAGAGAGATGATTTGGATGCAATGATTGATATTGAATTAATCTAATGAATTCACCTTGCATGATTACATAATAGGCTTCCGTATATAGGAAAGGTGATAAGAGAGAATGATAAGGAGTTGATAAGCTATCTCCTATGCTAGGTGTAATCACATGTCCACCAACTGTGGATCATCCTCCATTATGTAATGAAGTATGTGCAATGGGATTAGGAAGATAATGTGATAAGAGAACCAAAGGTGGATCTCACACCAAAAGTGGAATTTCTCCTACACCATGTGCTTAATTAAGGTGCAAACTCCTAGGTGTCTCAATCACAAACTACTATGCATTGCATTAACCTAAGTAAGATTAAGTTAAGTGTAATTGGGAATATTTAATTACACCAACATGATCAAATAATCTCTTTGTTAAGCATCATTATGCAGAGTAACCCTTAAAATCACCTTTGCATAATTAAATAAAAAATCTTATATCAAGCTTATACTATGGTGTAATTTTTAGAACTTGCATATTTATTTAATTGCTATAACCTTGCTTTTAATATAAAGTTTCTCCAGTTTTATTAAAATAACACATTCACATATGTGCACACTTAATCTTGATTAATTAGAAATTAAAAGGGATTTGTGCTTTCAAATGCTATTTTGTCTTATTCTACCTAACATTTCCCTTTTTCCTCTTAATCTTGACCACTCATTTCTACCTAACCTTGCATCTCCTCGCATCTCTTTTTACCTCTTCATCTCAATCACTCATTATTTTTCCTCTTAATCTCCACCCTTCATTCTTGAGTCAATTCCTTTAAAATGAAGCTCTTCCTTGGCTCAAGGGTCCAATCTCTTGTATTATAAGTCCCAATCTTGCATATTCTAATCTAGAAATCTTGTACTCTTGCCATTTTTCCTTTTAGCTTTCTTGCAATCTTGTCAATTTGAATTCTTAGCTTAGCTTCATTCCTAGCTTAATCTTTCATTATTAATGTAGTTTCTTTCTTGCATTGTTCTTGCATCTCATTCTTAGATTACTAGTTTCTTGCATACATCTTAGCTTAATCCTTCATCTTAACTTGCACTCTTGCATTCCTAGCTTTACTTCTTAGATTTGAATCTTCCATTTTGGAGTAGTCAACTCACCAATCCTTCATGCTAATATGATGAGAATTATGAGAAGGATTAAACTCACTTCAACTAGGAAGCTATGAGCCGTTTCTTGGGGATCTCCTCTTTTATGGATTTTTCTCAAGTGTAATGGTTCATAGAAGTGTGTAGTACCCCTCGCATCTTTCTTTTGCTGATACTATGTTTAGTTTGACACTGTTTTATCTTGGTTGATTAGATCAGACATATATTACATGTTATATTTATATTTTGGTGTGTGATTAAATAGTTATAGTTTGGATGTTAATTGTTATGTTTGAACCTGAAATAGAACTTTACGTAATGGTTAAATCTAGTAATGATGGATTTTATATGATGTTTCAAATGCATGTATAAATTGAAGTAATTAGATGATGATTATATTTGGTACTTACCCCATACCCGCATGTGTATGGTATTATGTTTGTTATCATTATGTTTTCTTTTCTGTTGACATGCATGTATGGTAGAGGAGGAGGCGTAGTTACCTGCATTTAGTCGGGTCCACACGTCCTAGCCATCCCTACCATTGTCTGATAGTATGTTATATATGCACATGTACATGCAATGGTTTTTATGCAGGTTGCAGGTACCAGGCATCGACTTCCCTGGCTTGACAGGATGAGCGTGCCATTATTATGTCTCAATGGTGGAGAAGGGGAGTTAGCACCTAGGCCAATTCCCTAACCTAACCATCCTAAAATCACGGATGAGACCTTACTTGACTTACCTAAATCGAATTCGTTCTGGTAGAATGAATCCGATATATGTTTTCCCGGTTGAGCATGATATTGTCTTAGGTTTTGTTTCATGTCGGTGTTACATTTTTGACCTTGTGGATCTCATGTCTGATCTCTGATAGTTATTGAAATTATGTTGACACATTGGTAAATATTATGTTATTAGTATGATATAACATAATTAGTTATATATGCTTTCTCTAAGTCTCTTATAATAATAATATTATAAATGGTATATATATTAAGTTTATATGTATGACTATATGTTTATATAGATAGAGCTTATTATATAATCTTGAATATTGAGTGTTATAACTTAATGCAAATGATAAATTAAAAATAAAAGAAAAAGAAATTCTACAATTTTAAATTGTCTCATTTTAGGTAGTTGACTTGAATAGTAGGGGGGAAATAATAAAATATTTCTTCTCTACTTTTCAAGCCAATTTAGAGGTCAGAGAGAGAGACTTGTCACTACTTTTTTTCATGCAAAATTTAGAGGAGAGAATGGAGAGAGAGATGAAGGGTTGAGGAAGAGAAGAGAGGAAGAATAGAAGACAATTTGGGGAGCTGATTTTGAAGCAGCTGAGAGTTCAAGCTTGTGGATTGGAGAGGTATTCTCGGCTGGACTTCATCATCCTTCTTGTTGAACCGGGTAGGATTCGAGTTCCTTAATATGTTCTAAATTAGATTCTAATCTTTCCATCAAATGAGAGAAAAGATTTATCTCCTCAGATTGAAGAGTGAAGCATTAGTTCAGTGAGAAATTAGTTTGCAATGTGAAATTTTAACCAACATGCAATCCTTCTCAAACTCAGTCTTTAGTGAATCCAATTTTGGAATGGAAATGAACTTGTTACTCCATAACTCAATGGGACTTAGTGATATTTTAATCCAATGTTGTCATATTATTCATTAAATGAACAAATTGGTTATGTTGATATCTCTATTGTTTTGGAAATCAAACCATATCTAAACCTTGTTGATATACCATTAACTTAATGTCCATAGATTTCATAATATTTTAAGAAAACAAATGAAATTTGATGAATGAATACTCATAGTAGTGGAGGAAATAAAACAAAATTAACTTTCAAAAAAAATTCTATTACAAAGAAATATGAGCTTTCAGCTCTCTGGAAATTGTATGGGAAAAGAATTCCCATACAATTTCTTACACAGTCATTATTTAATTATATCTCCTGCCACCTTGGACTATAAACAAAAATAAATAATACCTAGTCAACACTACTTTATACAACCCATCACTTCTCCACCTTGGAGCTCGCACCCCTCCTTGCACAATATTAATAGCTTGAAATGAAAGAATGATTTCTTTTATTTGTTTGAGTTATGTCAATTTGAATGGTACGTAGGGCTTAGTATGGGCTTGGAAAAGTTTTTTAAAAAACATGCATTAAACTTTGTTACTTTTTTCCCCAAGCTTTCTTTTCACCACCTCTTGTCTTGTCCTTTACTCCATGTCATGGACAAGTACTTGGGAGCAGGCCTTAATGGCTAGTAAGTGGCGTGAGTTCTAACATAAAGTTTTGCATTGATTAATTTTTACCTTTTTCAAACCTCTTGACCTTGCTTTGGCCGCCCAAGGGATGGGGCTCTTAAAACAAGGAAACTCACCCACCTATCCTCATTGAATAACATGTGTCAGGCCTTTTGAGCGCCTCCCAAGAGATAAGGCTTGTGATATGTGTTTGGTTTTAATGTTAAAGTTTCTTTTTCAAAGCCATGTGGGATTTTGGGGCGCCATCTTTGAGCCTCTACTTAGGATTTGGTGGGCCCCTATGTTTCCTCACCTATGACTTGTTTTTCTTTTTTCCCAAACAAATCTTTTGTTTGAATGAATATAGTGGCGTGGGTTTTGGGGATTAATTAGCTTAACATTATTATGTTTTTGGTAGCCCACTTGTTGATTCATGATGCTAGGTGATTAGGGATTAGTTAATAGAGTTTTGGTTTAGAATTAAATAAGATGGGTTTTGATTAAAACTAAACATGGATTTTGATTGTTTTAAATGGTGCAATACAATTTTGATTGTTAATTAAGTTTAACTTGGGATAACAGTCTTATAATATGAATATTTTATTAACCATTATTTTAATCTACTAGTTATTATTAATCCATTATTGTTTTGGTATTTAATTTAGCCTTGGTAATTGAAAGTTATCAATAGGTGTTATAGTATTATTACTAGTGAACTTATTGATTTATTCTATAATTGTTTTTTTTTTGAGTGCATATTTGAAGATTAGTATTATTTAATCTTTTCATTTGATAATTAAACATTCGCATTAATCAAGTTATAGTAGGCAATGTTAGCGTTCACAATGTGGTCATTTTGTTGTAGACGTGGTTATTCTGATTAGTGTAATTAACTAGTGTGAGCAAATAATTACTTGTTAAAATGATTCTTGTGAATTTGATTTCTTTACGAATTATCAATTTCTTGTTTACGATGTTCTCTTCTATGTATATCATATGTGCATGTTAAATACTCTGTTGATGTAGTTGATTTACATATGGGATTAGATAACCGAATAGGGGGTAAAATCCAGAGGTCGGGTATATGTTGCGGTTATCAGTTATCTGTTTGTTGATTGTATTTATGGTGCAATGTGGATTCTATCTTCATTTGCTTGTTTTGGATTAGGGTCAATGTGAGACCTTGATGGGGTGGTCAAACCGATCCCTGTTAGTATTTTCCTCCTGGTGGGTTAAAACTTGATTTAGTGGCCAAGTGAATTTATGTTTTGAAATGAGATTGCTTTAATTGTTTATTTGGTTATGGGAATTTAATGTGTCATAAGTGGCCACAAACCAGGATGGGTATTGTTGTGGAACTAGGGTAGGTTATCTAGATGTGGTGTAGAAGGTGGCTTGCAATGGATCGCCGAGGCCCGCAAGTGGCTGACGGATCATCCATTGACAAGTTTCTTAATTCCAGTGATAACATTATAAAAATTGATTTAGTCAGGATAACATTTTAAAAAAAAGATAATTTGAAATACCTCGCCCATGCCTTGAGTGCTAGTTAAGACTAAGGATGGATGCGGGAAGATGCTAGATGCATCATCGATATACTTGTCTTCATGAGAGATATCGATGCCATGTATGATCACTTGAGTGCCGTCGGTTCAGTGAGGAACCTTCAGGACTAAACTCAAGGGTGGATCTATGTGATGACACCTTCCTACTCACACCGTAGATATCCTACGTATGTCAGTGCCTCTAGTAACCCGTATACCCTCTTGTATTAGATATATTCTCCTAGATGTGGTTTGGAGATTGGTCCTTAGTGTGTGTGTGGGCCTGGTGTTATCTCCCTCACACGGTGGGGTGGACCTCTGGGTTCCACATGGTCAGGTGGTAGTGTACTTCTCCATTGAGACAGTTGCGGACTACCCTTCGTCACTTGGTTGTACACTTGGATCAGTCTATCTCTTTCTTGCAGATTTATGTACCCAGATGTTAAAAGTTATTATGTTGTACTTCTAGGAGGTTTTCACTTGATTTGTAATGATCCCTACGTGGATCCATGATGTATTTTGATACATGTAATTGTATTAAATATCACCGCATACCCTACGACATGTGTAGCGGATGTAGGTGATCATGAGTTGTAATGAAATATTGATTAAGAGAAGTATTTAATTTTACTTTGTACTTAAGAGTTCTTAAGCATTTAACATGTTAGCGTAGTGTTAGTTAGATGACGTAATTCTACGTCAGGGACCCTTGAGAACGAAAATGAAATGATATGTTTTATTCTGAACTCATGTTTGTTTATCATTGTGTTATTATGTCCAATGTGGTTGTAAACTTTAGTAAACAAAAAAAAAAAATGTTGCATAACTTAGTTTAATTTTAGTGTTTTCTCTTGGGTTCCCTGGCGGGGGCGTTACAAAGTGTGTCTCACTTTTGATCACACAATAAGGTCCTCTTGTGTGGCATTAACATGACCTATTGGAGGATGTGAAGGGTTTGGATTTGGGACTGGTGGTGGGTTTGGGTTTGGCTAAGGGTTTTCTTTTTGTGGGGCTACATTTTGAGGGTTCTCTTATTTCTAATTTCCAACATTACCAAGATTTTCATGTGTTCAAAGAGGTCTTTGTTGTCTCTTTTGTGGCTAGGGATTGTTTTCCGAATCTAACATCAAATTAATTTAAAAAAACTTATATCACTTCAACAAACCCTACTCAATCGAAATTGAAACAAAAAAAATTAAAAATAAATAAATTTTTATCTATTTGATGATGTGATAGGCTTACAAAATGATCAATATGGCAACAAAATCCAATAGCAACAAGAACCCTCTCGGGTTTTGGCATTTTCCCTTCCTCCTCTCTCCTTCAAACTTGGTTTTGTCATGAATAAAAATAGTCAAATGCGGGTTTTTAAAAAATGTTTATGATAGTCAAAATCCATGTGTGTTATGGAAAACTTTAGTTTTTTAATTATTTTTTGTGGCTTCGCAAAGGCTCAACTTTTCCAAGCCTAGTTTTTTCAAATTTTGAATAACACGATTGGGTTATAAAAAGTTTTAGTTTTTTTAGGAGGTGGCCACTTTTTTGCACACTATCTTGGTGCACTTACCCTTATTCCTTTGTATAGATGTTTGAAAATGTAGGTACCTAATGGGTCCTTGGTCTACTAGTGAAGTTGAATGGTTCTTAATAAGCCCACTATAGATCAAGTCTTGCTAAGTGCAAGACTCTGACATCATAAGGGTTGAGAAAAGATTGTGTTGGAGAGTAATTTAGAAAAATAGATACCCCTGAGTCCTTGAATTTTAGCCAAAAATATTTTAGCATGAAATTAATGCTTTATATCACATAAGTAGAACAAATTTATGGACGAAATTTCCTCGATACAAATAATAGAAGTGCAAAGAGAAAGAGGTTGTAGGTAACATGGTGATGCAAATCAAAGCCCATGATGGATACTGATGAAGGGTGGTCCCCTTAATACCACAAATACATAACAGAAATCAACAATTTGCAAGAACAAAAAATGGGCTTCTTATTATCTCCACAAATGTGGAATTACAAATTTTAGAATTACAATATGCAGAGCCACATGGACATTTTCCTTTACAATATTCTATAGGACAAAGCCTTGAATCATTACCCAGATCTACCCAAAACTTCCCTAGACAACACTACGAGCCTTTCTTATATAGGCAATTTCCACCACCCGAGAAGATTCCAGAAATTTAGCCCTTAAGGCCGACTTCCCTAAGAATTAATTTATTTTCATTTTATTTTACATAGGGTCAACTCCAAATAATTAAAAAATATGTTTTTAGGTACCCCAACTTCGAGAGGCCATAACTTTCTAATTGTAGCTCCATTTTTCTATTAGAGCCACTTTTCAGAAATGGTAGGACTTGATCTACAGTGCCTAACTCGTGCAAGCTCTAGTCAGCCAAGGGTCGATCACGATCCAGAGCCTCTAAGGCCTTCAAAACTGAGCTCAAAGATTTCATACCCAAAAACCTCAATAACTTCACTGATACAGATGACATGACAATGAAACTTAACTGGTAGGCTGATATGACTAAGATGAACCTCCACCTATGAAATCAAAACATTCTAAGATCGTATGACCAACTTACTAAAAATAGTAAGTTTCCATAAATAATAGCTCTGCACAAGATAACCCTTATTGAAAAGAAATCAAGAATATTCTTGGGTGATGCAAGATTGCTCTTACACCCAGGATGCTCCTGCATCAGACACCTGGGGTAATTTGAGAAGTGACCCTGTCACGACTCAGGTGTGAATAGGAAAACCAAGACAGTTAACCTCCTCCTTTGTCAGCCATGATGAATCTTCAATAGATCATCCTTTCCACTTGACCAAATATTCTTCATATATCCTGTTCCTTGTGCTTCTACCAACACAACTGTCTAGTATATCTTCAATCTCCTTGGTAGCTAAAGTAGTTGCTGGAATACTCCATTGTGCTTCTGTGATATCATCTTCAACACCCCCTTCATGATACTCTATCAAATTTGAAATGTTAAATACTGGTGAAATATTCATCTCAGTAGGCAACTTGACCTCATAGGTATTTTCAAAATCATGCTTCTTCAGTATCTTACACGACCCAAACTTCTTCATTTTCAACTTGTTGTATGTACCAACTAGAAATCACTCCTTCCACAAATGAACCATGACTTCATCTCCAACCTGAAATTCCTTATGCCTTCTTTTCTCATCTACGCATTCATCTTGGTAATGTTCTTTCTCACCTCCTCATGGATGTTCTTCAAATGTTCTACAAAATCCTCAGCTTTAGCACTACTTATTTCTCCTTTATCTATCTTCCTCAACTCATATGCATTTTTGGGACTACTTCCATATATAATCTGGAATGGTGATTTACCAGTTCTCTTGTTGACAAAATTATTGTATGAAAATTCTGCCTGTGGTAAACAAATCCCATCCTATTGGCTTATCTCCAACCAAACATCTCAAAAAATTACCCAAACTCCTATTCACCACATCTATCTATCCATCAGTCTATGGATGATGTGATGAATTGAACTTCAAATATGTCTTTAATTTCTTCCACAATGTGCACCAAAAATATCCAACAAACTTAGTGTCCCGATCTGAAACTATACTCTTTGGCAAACCATGTAGTCTCACCACTTCTTTGAAAAACAATTCTGCCACATGAATAGAATCATTAGTCTTCTTGTAGGGAATGAAATGTGCCATCTTTGAAAATCTGTCAACCACCACAAAAATTGAATCATGTCCCCACTGAGTCCTTCTTAAACCAAGAATAAAGTCTATATTGATATCCTCCCAAGGATTTTTTGGTACAGGTAATGGCTGATACAACCCTGTATTTTGCTTTACTCCCCTTTCCATCTGACATACTCTACAACTTTGTACAAATTTCTTAACATCTTGTTGCAACTGTGGCCAGTAATAATTCTCACTAACCAAAGCAAGGGTTTTATCACAACCAAAATGTCCATCCAATTCTCCACAATGCTTCTCCTTGATGAGATTCTCCCTCATATAACTTCGTAGAATGGAAAGTTGACTCCCTTTGAATAGCATATCATCCTGAATGATGAAATCCAACCACTTCATTCTGTCTAGAGTAATAGGCTCTGTACAAGCTTTCCAGGCTTCACCAAAATCAGGATCCTCTGGATACAAACTCTTGAGTTCCTTGAACCCAACCACCTCAATCTGCATCTCTTTCAACAAAATTTTCCTTCTGCTAAGTGCATCTATAACCTTGTTAGACTTTCCACTCCTGTGTTTCAAAACAAATGTATAACTCTACAAAAACTCAACCCATTTCAAATTCCCTTGATTCAACTTTCCTTGACTATTCAAATATTGCAAAGCTTGATGATCAGTATAAAAAACAAACTCCTTAGGAAGCAAATAGTGTCTCCACTTCTTTAATACCTGAACTTCTTGGCTCATAATAGCTCCTATTGTAGTACCACTAGCATCACAGTCTACTTGAAACACCTTATTAAAATTTGGAAGTGCTAAAATAGGTTGTTCTATAACTTTCTGTTTCAATAGTTTAAAACTCTTATCTGCCCCATTAGTCCACTTAAACTCTTTTCTATCCCCTCTCATTATTTCAATCTAGGGTCCACAACTATTGCTAAAAATCTTGATAAATTTTCTGTAAAAGCTAGCCAAACCATGAAAAGATCTTACCTCAGTAGCACTCCTTGGGGTAGGCCATTCAAGGATAGCTTGCACTTTCTTTGGGTCCATTTTTAGATCTTCTGCTGAAACTACAAATCCCAGATACACTAACTCCTTCTCCACAAAACTACACTTCTTCAAATTAATCAATAATTTCTCTTCCCTTAACTTCTCAAACACCATACAAATATGCATCATATGCTCCTCCAATGTCTTACTAAAAATCAAAATATCATCTAGGTAAACAATGACAAACTTACCCATAAATTCTTTCAGAACCTCATCCATGAGCCACATGAAAGTGCTCGGTGCATTGGTTAACCCAAAAAGCATGACTAATCACTTATACAGTCCTTTGTTTGTCTTGAAAGCAATCTTCCATTCATCTCCTTCTTTGATCTGAATCTGGTGATATCCACTCTTCAAATCTATCTTTGAAAAATACACAGCTCCACTCAAATAGTCCATAATATCATCCATCCATGGCAATAAAAACCTACACTTGATTGTGATCTTGTTTATAGCCCTATAATCTATACACATCCTCCATTCTCCATTATTTTTCAGTGCTAATACTGCTATTACAACACATGGACTCAGGCTCTCCCGAATCAACCCCTTCTGTAACAATTCATGTACTTGTTTGTTCAACTCTTCACTTTTTGCTGGTGTCATTCTGTGTGTTGCCGTATTTGGAAAATTGGCTCCTGGAATCAAGTCCATCTGATGACTGATCTTCCTTATCAGTGGTAATCCATCAAGTACATTATCAGATACAATATTTTGAAACTCATTCAACAAATCTGCAACTTCTACAAGTACATCTTCTACTTCCTCTACCATCTTTTGGAATTAAAGAAAAACACACATGCTCATGCCTCATACCCTCTAGGAGTTTTCTTCCATCAACAAAACTTATTCTTGCATGACCACATACCCTTTCTTTTGTGTCCTTCAATGGATTTAGCTTATGTTGCACTCCATCCTTTGTCAGGGAATATGTATTCACATGACCATCATGTACAACATGCCTATTAAATTTCCATGGTCTACCCAACAACATATGACATGCATCCATAGGTATGATATCACATAGTACCTCATCATGGTATCCGCCAATCTTGAACTTTACTAGGAACTGTTCATTGACCATGACCTTGTGGTCATCCCGCACCCAGGCGATCTAGTATGGATGTGGGTGTTTCTATCTCTTGAGCTTCAACTTTGTGACCATCTCTTTTGACACCAAATTGTTAGTTCTTCCACTATCAATAATCACATCAAAACACTTATCCTCATACTTGTAACTAGTGTGAAATAGAATCCTCCTTTGCTCAGGTTCATTCTCACCACTTAGCAAGACTCTTCTGTTAATTAGCATTTCTCCTCTTTCAACATCTTCAGATTGTGATGATCTGGCATCTTCATCTACATGTGCAACTCTAGCCCGACCTTTAGTTCTCCTATCTATCCTTCCTTGGCATTGAGGACATTCATATTCTCTATGACCTTCTTCTTCATAGTGAAAACATGTTCCACAGAAGCCTCCTCTTCCTGATCCTTGTCCTCTTCCTCTTCCTCTCTGATCTCTATTATTTTGATCATGGAAATGATTAAAATTATTTCCTCTTTGATTTTGACTACTACTGGCCTCATCCTTCTTTTTCAGATCTTCATTTCGGCCTCCATATGATCGTCCACTAGATCTTCCACCACGACCTCTTCCATTTTGTTTTCTCTCAAACTTCTTGTTCAACTTTTCCTCTACTTTTAGGGCAAACTGGTATGCCTCTTTGATACTATTCATTTGAACCAAATTCAACTCCTCATGAATGCTTGGCCTCAACCCATTAAAGTAACAAGCAACTTTATCCTTATCATGAGCTTCTGCATGGCCTATTCTGATGAGAATTCGATAGAACTCCTCTGTGTACTAAACAAATCTTCCTGCTTGCTTCAAACCTTGCATTTTCTTTAGTATGTCAAGCTCATAATCAATAGAAATGAACTGTCACTTTAATTTATCCACCATTCAATCCCATCTTGTGATTTTATCCTTTCCTCTTCTATTTTGCTCCAATTGAATCTCTTTCCATCAAATCTTCGCATTACCCTTCAGTCCAGCCTTCACAAACTTGACCCGATTAGGACCCTCGATATCTTCATACTCAAAATATTCTTCTACTTCATTGATCTAGTTGATCAACTCCTTTGGGTTAAGATTTCCTAAAAAATGCAGGAACCTCAATCTTAGGTCTTTTCCCAATGTTGAAAATGGACCGAAAAAGTCTTTCTTCCTCCTGGTTTAGAATTTCACATTCTCCTTCTTGATCATAATTTCCTTCTTCTTTGGCTTCATCCTCACTTTTATCTCTGACATTAAGAGTCATTCCTCTACGAATCTCTTCTTGCAATGCTCGCACTTGTCTCTAGAGTGCTCTAACCTCAGGTGTCACACCACTAGCTCTTCTGCCACATTCTCTTCATGGAGGCATTTTCACACTTTATCGCTGAAACCCTAAACCACAGTCTTGGTGCAAACTACCTCACAGTCGGTGATCTATCTACACACTTAGGAACTCCTGCTCTGATACCACTTGGTGAAGGATGCTCCCCTTAATACCACAAACACATAACATAAACAAAGAAACAACAATAATTTGCAAGAATAGAAAATGGGCTTCTTATTATCTCCACAAATGTGGAATTACAAATTTCAAAATTACAATATGCAGAGCCACATGGGCATTTTCCTTTACAATATTCTATAGGACAAAGCCTCGAATCATTACCCAGATCTACCCAGAACTACCCTAGACAACACTACGGGCCTTTCTTATATAGGCAATTTCCACCACTTGAGAAGGTTCCATAAATTTAGCCCTTAAGGCCATCTTCCCTAAGAAATAATTTATTTTTATTTTATTTTACATAGGGTCGGCTCCAAATAATTACAAAATATGTTTTTAGGTATCCAAACTTTCAAAGGCCATAACTTTCTAACAGTAGCTCCATTTTTCTATTATAACCACTTTTTCAAAAATGGTAGGACTTGATCTATAGTGCCTGACTCGCGCAAGCTCCAGTTAGTCGAGGGTCGATCGTGATCTAGAGCCTCTAAGGCCTTCAAAATTGAGCTCAAAGATTTCATACCCAAAAACCTCAATAAATTCACTGATATAAATGATATGACAATGAAATTCAACTGGTAGGTTGATATGACTAAGATGAACCTCCACCTGTGAAATCAGAACATTCTGAGATCATATGACCAACTCACTAAAAATAGTAAGTTTCCATAAATAGCAGCTCTGCACAAGATAGCCCTTATTGAAAAGAAACCAAAAATATTTTTGGGTGATGCAAGATTGCTCTTACACCCAAGATGCTCCTACATCAGATACAATGCTAAAGATTGGCAACTGCATTTTCCTTAACAATGGGATTTACCAATATCAATTTTCCTTATTTGATTAAACTCTTAAATGCCTCTCCACAAAATTTTGAGATCTTTAAAAAAATCCTACGTTTCCTATGAATATGTCCAAGCATCCATTGACACACCTTCCATTCTAATGATAGACTCTTCACATTGATTTCTTATTAATGTGAATGTCCCTACTATGTACATTTGAGCAACCTCAACTGCTCAACAACAAAATTTTCTCCATGAATCTCTTTATTTATTCTAGTGGACATCCTTTTTGTAGAAGACAACCACAAATAACTATTGTAAACCACATAAGTAATTATTTTTGGACATGCATTTGTCACCCTTTTTTTTTGTCAGGTATGTGTCCTCTAAAGGATTAAAACTATAGCATAATAATTTTTTTTTTCCTTCATTACCTTTATATTTATTGATACCATGATTCAAAGCAATTTCACTAGAATATGCGATGAATAAATTATAATACTTTTAACCAAGCTTTGGTAAAACATAGATTTCAAACAAGCTAATAGAAAATTGTAGCTTATATAAATATGATACAACAACTACCCTTTACCCTAATTTAGAAAAGCCTAAAGTTCTCTTTCACAAGTAACACAAAATAGTTAGATTGAGAATTATACCCGTAACAAATGAAAATATAACTATAGAACTATTTAATTTTATTATATAAGATGGAGAGGTGATATCCAAATGTAGCTACAAATATAGTGTGAAATCTTTATAAATTGATTGAGATGGTAATACATCAAAATATATTGTGACAGTAATGAAAATAACATTATATCTATGATAAATATAATAAATAAATATGTTTGGGATCAAATGTTGCGATAATTAATATATTATGTAATCATTTTGTACTTAAATATTATTACTTGAAAGTTCATGTATGAAGATCTCTCTATTAGAACCAAGGGGTTTTATCATCTGGCTCACAAAATCAAAAGGGTTTCCATCCCTTTTTTATAAATATGAGGGTTTTTGTACTCAAATTTGATTATTCAAACATTGGTGCTCAAAATAATATCAGTAAGGGTTTCAATTAGAGAAATAATCATAATCTTATATGATATATTTGTATGTCCTAGAGAAAAGATCTACGATTGTTGACCCTTTCCATCATCCAAATTAATGGTTTCCTTTAATTTGAGTAATGTAGGACATGGAATAGACTAAAAAAGCCTCTAAAATGGTTACGAACATCAACAACCACATTAGTGAGATATTTTTTCTACCATACTTCAAGTTGCATGTACACATAGATCCACACCCTTCATTTTGAACAAAGCATTTTGGTGGGAGAATCCCTTTTCGAGACATTGTGGCATCTCATTTAGCTATTAATGGTGCTTTCAATTGTGCAAGGTGTAGGCATGAATGATAAATAAAAAAGGGGGAAACATTAGAGTTCAAAGGTCAAAGATACCACATGATAGAGGTCATAGGGGGTTGGGGAGTATAGAGAAGACATTTTGATATAGAGAATTTTTATTATCCAATAGGGAAAAGAGGAAGAACACAAGATAACTTGTGTTGGTGTAAATAGAGTCATTATACAACTAGTTAGTTAAGCACCTATTAATTGATCTATTTGTACCTAGCTTAAGTCTAAAGTTTTTTCATGATTTTATCTCACCTTGTAGTATTGATACATGTGTCCTCATCACTTGAGGCACATATTTCATGCATACGTGCTAGTTTCTCACATACTTGTCATATGTCTGACAAGTGTTGCAACTTTGGAAGGTAGTCAAAGTTTCATTCCTACGTTCCCACTTTCTCATCCTTTCTTGTATATGTAAAGATGGTCAGCGTATTAAATATATTCTTTATTTGTATATTAATTAGCATACTATTGTGCCCATCTTTGTTCACTTGTGGAAGATTATAAATTTACATGAAGATTATCAATTCACGCTTTTAGACCTTCTCCACTTCCAACAATTTAGACTAGAGGAATATTTGGAATAGGAAGAAGGCCTTTAGTCCACAAACATAAATATATTGAAATGGGGAAATTGTATTAACAACCATATTAGATATATTCAAATGTTTATCTACAAATCCATCATCGTCCATCTTGAGGGTATACAAATTTATCAAAAGAGTTTTTTAAATAGACATTGGGCTTGATACACATCTCCTAATCTCATTTTGTGACAATCTCTTTACATACATTTAGCAGTAGGAAATCAACCAAGTGGGGAAAAAAATATACCCTTAGCTTCATATGCATTTATTCTTAGTCATTTTGTGACATAGAAGTAGATTTCGATTTAGATGTTATAACCCCTAAATATTTCTCTATAGGCACATCCTCCACCTTGAGATTTTAAATCTCAAAGTTTATACATTATAACTTCTGTATTTATTTTTTGGATGTGTTTTCCAACTCTTCTTTTATTATGACCAAACCATTTTGTATAAGTAACGTAGGAGCACCCAGGGTATAAGAGAAATCTTGCATCGCCCAAAAATATTATCTAGTTTTCAATAAGGGTTATCTTTGGACAAGGTTTCTATTTTTAGTATGTTGTTAATTTAAGTATGGATTGTTCCAATTTCTTTCCCAGAGGTTCATTTTGGAGATATTCGCCTTTCCATAAATTTTTATGGCAACATCAAGTCTGACTTTGAAGATATTGAATTTTCTATTTTGGTGGGGTCGTACAAAAAATTTGTATTCATTTTTGAAGGATATATAGGATCTAAAAAGGTGTAAAAATTTTATTTGTTGATGCTTCATGATCCTAGGTCATAGAGTACTTTGTGACATTTCCAAAATGGGGTGATAATAGCCAATTGACTCGTTGGTTCACAAGTTATGGTTTTTAGAGTTTTTACCTTCAAGATGCCAATTTAAATACAAAATAAAGAGAGATAAAATCACTTAAGGTAGTAAATTAAACTGATATCCGCCAAAATGGGAACATTTCACTTTCTATAATAATCTAAGGTGGTTAGTTGTGCTACTTATATAAGGCTGAAGAGAGATTTTAGGGTTCATTTCTAGAAGTGTAGAGTGTGGCTCTATCTTGTAGATTATTATAATGAAGATGCCCATGTGGCTATAGCATGTTATTTTTATGAATATTGTAATACCATTTCATTGAGGATAGTAGAAAGCAAGTGTTTCTATTCTTGCGATTTTCTTTTTTATTTCTATATTGTGTTGCATGTGTTTGGTTGAATAAGGGGAGTACCCTTCATCAATAAGCTTCCACTTAAATGAACATTAGTACAAAAGACCTCTACCCAACACTTGAATTAAAGTTGATTAGGCTCAAATATCAAATAAAAGGAATCAAGGTACATGAAACCACTTTCTAAACTAAGCTTAAAGGAGATTATTGTGAAAATATAAATATTTTCATAATAAAGGAGTAACACATATAAAACATAAACAAAATCATACCACAAAAAATGTGCATGTGTGGAAAACTCTTTGGATGAAAAAACCCACACTCCAAAGTAACCCAATATAATATTTAATAAACTAAACATAGTTACAATATATTTGTAGAGAAAACTTAACATGAGTACCAATAACTAGAGATTTGGAGTAATTTTGGTAGCATATGAATACTTATAACTCACTATCATATACCTCCATCTCAAGCATCCTATAAATGTGATATGTAGCACATAAAACCATCAACTAGTAAGTACAAAACTATGAGCTAAAATGACAAAAAAGGTGGTACCCAAATCCCTAGTTAGAAAACCAACACTTAAATACCAAGGTGAGTTCACAAGATAAAAATAACATATTCCTTCCACCTATCATAACCATGTCATAATCCACTCACCAAATTAGATGTAACACTTTGGCTTTATTCTTTCCATTCAAAGATATATTTGGACGTGTTGTAACACACATCATAAGTTCATGAGCAACTGTAACCCCATCTTACAACACATTGGATAGAGGGACACCCTAGGTAAGGAGAAGATTAGAATTCCATTTTTCAAAAAGAGAAATCTAAATGTAGAAGACTACTCTACAACCATGAACTTGTCTTCTAAACAACCACGTATCCAAATCAAAATCTAGATTCTTATTTGATAGAGAGCCATCATTTTTGGAGCATATCATCTAATATCTAAATATTCATTGTTGGCACACACTCTTTGACCATAAAATTAAGTATTTCATTCTAATTTATATTTACTTTCTTAATTTAAGTATTACAACTCTCAAATCTATGAATCCTAGTTGTAATTACTTATTTTATTGGATTAAGAAATATAGTAATACAAAGGAACTATAGTTACAAAAACATAATAGTTGTAACACAAGTAATATAACAATGAGAACATAACATAATACTAGAAGAATGAACAATTACAATTGTTGTTAAATAAATCTTTAATAAATAATAACAAAAGGTAAACCTAATTTATTAATAATAAATAAAATAAATCAACATTAATTTACAATAGCTTTTTAAAATTTATTTTCATTACTAACACAAATATAATATGTATGAGGAAAAGATGGAGTAAGAAGTTATGGTGGAAGGCTGAAGTTGATAACATGAAGAAAACATTGTTAGGATTAACAAGACAAAAATAACAGTTACATGCAAATATAACCAATATCAGAAAAAATAATAAATCACACAGAAAAGAAAACAAGACACAAAGATTTAATGTGGTTCACCCAATCCATGGGCTACGTCCACCAAATAGAGAGACCAATCTTATTATCCAATAATTTTAGCCTTCTACAATCTGTAATCACTAGCAACTCAATACCACTACAAGAAGATATGGAATCCTCATATATATTGAGAAAACCCTAACCCTAAGCCATTATAACAAGACTTATGTCAATTAACAAGATAACCCTAAAATACTTGATGAGTCAACCTAGGAAAAAGCTTGACGAGTCAACCTACAGAAATGTTTGATGTGTCAACTCAAAAACGCTTGATGAGTTAACCCCCAATTTTTTTTTTGATGAATGAGAAGTGTATAGTACTTCCCCGATTAGTCACCACAAGCCAACAAACATAAGAGGATTTGAAAGGTATACTTCAAAACATTCTTGAGCTACCAAACCAAGAAGTCTAGACATGCAAGTCAATAGAAGATACCCATGTATTTATATGTATTTACATCAAGGTTTTTAAGAAGTTTTGGTAAACAGATTCATCACTATGAATTATCCTTCAAACCCAACCCTAGTATTTTCCTTGTGAGTAGTGACAATCATACCAACAACTAGAGAGATTGTAATCAAATTGCAACCTTCCTTTGCATTTAAGAGGGGTAGCTCCCTCATATGATAGGGGTATTTGGTATTTTTGCATAATTTTCACCTGAAATAACAAAAAGGAGGGAAGAAAAAACTAAAAGAAATGGATAATAGAAAGCCCAATAGTAGACATAGAATACCATTTGGAATTCACAATGGATAAAATATTACAAGGGGTTTTTAGCACATAATAAGTTTGAATATTCAATAATGAAATAAGGATAACAAATCTCAACATACGAGGAAACAAGTTATCTTATCACATTCAAACCAAGGTACTAGGGCATGATTGTGCTTCATCAATTACATATGTCATTTGAATTATAAATTAATGGATTCCATAAATACAAAAAGATATTACTAATTTATCATACGATAAATCAGTAATGATAACTCAAAAAAATATCTAGACATACAAACTAAATGCATTCTTTATTGTCCTTTTCAAAATACACAAGTTCAAAAAGCTTTGAGTATAAAATGTCAAGCCAAAATTTTCTTTGGAAATTTCTCCATAGTATCACCTTTTGTAAAAAGTCCCCCTCCTTACATTACAAAAACCTTGTATCTATAGGCTCACTTTGATAACTAAATTGTAACCACTTAGCATAACCACCTAGGTAACTACTTAGGAAAATAACTTAGGATAATTACCTAGGTGAGCCACTTAGGATAACTACTTTAAGGGTCAACTATAATAACTACCTCTTTGAAGACAAGTTAGGATTTACATAACTTTTACAAAAAGTAACCCTAGAATATAAATTTTGTTTACAACGAGTTTGATATTTAAGTCACTTTTACAGAAAGGAAAATTTGAATCCCACAAGATCAAATTAAGATCAAGACAATGGTGTCACCAAGGTGAGATTTACGTCCTTTCTCTATCCATAAGTTACCTATTTATCAACAACTTAAACTCTAAAGAAACACATTCCAACTACATTTGTCAGAGATCCTTTTCTTCTTCGAGAATATAATGTGTTCTTGAGATATTTTACATGATCAATACTTTTGCATTCATCTTAATTACCACCTTATGTATTTTGATAAACATATTTGAATTAATATTGACATTTGGATAACATCTCATTGTTGCCCACACTTTATCCAAATTTTGGGGAATACTTGTTAGTATTTTATACATAATAATTGATTATTCCTCCCAAATCGACTAATTTATCAAATCAAGGTTGTGCATGTATTGCTTATGAAAAATATATTTATAAAACACAAATTTCCATGATTCAATATTCTTTCAAGACATATCTCTAGAGCATGTTCCAAGCATACACTAAATGTCTAACAACACCCATTTTTCTTTGTTTATCAAATCTACATCCATGCATGTTTTAGAATGCTTCTCCCTCCAAATTTTGATAATTTATTCACACATAAGTTGAATTATCTCTTTATGTAAATTGAGTTATAACTCTAGAAGTAATAATAGTCCAACAAAGCCTCAATCTTAATATTTCCACTATTCTAGAAATGACAATGTCATCATCACTTCAATTTTCTCCAAAGTTGATGAACTTTAATTCTTTAGTGTGACCTAATATGAGTTAATGCGTATATTCTAAACCAAATCATCACTATCATACATCAAAATTCCTTTTGTCAATTTGGCCACATTATCTTTAAAATTTTAAAACCCTCAATTGTATATTCTGCAAGAAGATATCACCTTTCACCAGAATTTCCCATTTACAAAATAATGGCCATCATAATATATCTACTTGTGTAATATCTTTCAGGGTATTTATCATAATTTTTATAAGCAAGATCTAATAAAATAAGTTTACACAATCATGAGAGCTCTAAATGGTAACCTGAATATAAGTTTTTGCGTTCTCTCAAGATACCTACCATGGGCATGAAAGTTGACCACTACAAATTCAATTGATTGAAGTATGTACAACTATCTCCCACTAATTTAGACACAATATGAAGTGTACAATGTTGACATGCACTTGAGACTGCTTCATTAATTCGATGGTTTCAAGAGCTCCATTGCAGAATCAATTTTTATGCTCATTCCAAAACCATTTCATTTAATTCATTCTTATGATATCCTTTTGAGGCATTGTTCCAAACAATACAAATATAGTATCTATGATTACACATTTTTCATGAATGTCTATCTTTGGTGAACTTTTTAATTTCTTCGATGGATTTTTATTACTATTTTAAAGCTCCTATCTTGGCACAGATAGTTAGAATAATGGAAAAGGTTGTGAAATTTGGCTCTCCTCTTTCTCTTTGTATTGGTTCGAAGGTTTCTAAAGCCATTTTGACAATCATTTTTGTAATTATTTCAATCATAGCATTCCAGGAGGTGGCATTTATTTGTAATATTCTCCCAAACAATTAACTCACCCTATCCATATTCCACATTTCATTTGCATTTCTAATGGAGCATCTCTTACTATGATAATTGACATAAATCTTTCCACAAAAATGCATTGATGAATGCTAATAACCTATTCTAAATATCCATTTCATGCAGGCAAGCTGGGAGGATTTGTTGGATTTAGGTGTGGAAAGGTAAGTACTGAGAGGGGAGGGGTGAATCAGTACTTAAAAACCCTTTTAAAATTTTTTGAACTTCCTTCGCATTCATTCACTGATTACTTATCACTTGCATTCATCACATGAAATAAATAAAACATATGATAAGCAATAACACATAAAAAAATATTTTGGTATCACAGAAATCCTTGTTAGAGGATAAAAACTGTGGTGGTGATGACACCCACAACACTTCACTATTGCAGAATAAAGTTGCTTGGTTAGAGATAAAATGCTTAGCTAATTTTGATAGCTTACCTTGTTAAAGGTATTAACTCGGTTAAGAGTTCTAAGACTACTAAGTCTACTCTGTTAAGATATTTCACAACTCTAATCTAAGACTTGTACTTGGTTAAAGGATTTACAATTAAGATCTATTAGGATCTACTCGATTAAGAGACTTATACAATTATGATTAATCCTTAATCATTAATAAAAAAATGTCTTTCAAACATGCATCAATAAATGCTATTCAGACTCTATATGCTCATCAATTCATTACCTCATACTATGTATCCATTACATTAATCAATTCAGTACTCGGTAGCTCAATTATGAATCTATTCCTCAATATTTTGTTATTTGGTAGCTTCACTGTTCATTCACCTTCAACTTTGATCTGCAATCTCCAATTTCTCTTCACACATACATATGCCACCTTTTTGATCTTCATACTCTGATCTTCTTATATACAAAATTTAGGCTATGCTAGAAGTTCTAGAATCTTCATTACAAGCAGTGCTAGCATTGGATACACTTACAATGTATATTTCATCCTTAATTATCATAGGATAAAATCACGTTGTAATCATGTGTAATAATTATATTTCAATCTCCAATGTTTTGTTATACGATCTCCTCAAGATTGGTAAACCATTTTCTAATTGGTGTCCAAGTACAATGTACTTAGAATTCATCTAGTGTCAGTCTGTTTTGCTCGGCAACATGTTTTCTTTAAATCAGTGACTAAGTTCTCTTCTCGATTAGGTGCTCGGTAGAACTTGGTTCTCGGTGCTTAGTTCTGCCTCGCTCGGTGCTTAAACTTGCTTTCTTTTTATTGCAATTCCTTGTTTACTTGATCCTTTTACTGAATGATTTCCCTTCCTTACCGACTCATCTTTACTTACTTATAAAATGAATTTGACAAACATAATAACTTCCTCATAACTAATGAAAAAAAAATTCTTAGGAGTATCAATCTCCCCCTTTGGCATTAGTTTGGTATGTTCGTTAAAAACCTTCAAAATCTTCAAAGTCATAAAACAAAATTATGTCTTGGTCTAGTTCTCTTCCTCGGTAAAACTTATTACTCCCCCTGAAGTAATAATTTTGGCACATCTCCATACTATGTACATAATCATCTTCTATATATACATTTTCCTTTTTCTACTTATATTCCCCCTTTTGTTACTTATATTGTATATTCCCCCCTTTTTAAGAAAAATGTCAAAATACTTACTTTGTATCCGGTTTGGGGATCTTATAAAAAATACTTTTATATTTCTCCTGTGCATCTTTCAATGATGCCTTGTAGTTGTCCTAGAGTGTTTGAAACACTATTATCTACTCACTTATATCAGCATTAAGACTAACCATGTTGTCTATAGCACTTAAATCTGGTGTGCTCACTAGATCTTTAGATTTTTGTATTTGCCTCTGCAGTGATTCAATGTTCAGTAACAAAACTATTTGGAGTTCTAAGAGATCCATCCTAATCTAGTTCTCCTCCTTTCTTAATTCAAATTGTACTCCCAACAAGTGCTTGAGCTTCTCATAATATTCAGTTATTATTTTTGGTTCAATGGAAATCTTTGATAATAGCTCGGTGAGCTCTTTTTCCACATAATTGTCCTTGTCCTTTATTTCCTTTGTAAAATTTGAAAATAAATAGATCTTTTGGAATGTAGAAAGAATGGATCTAAGCTCTTGTTCTAATGCATTGATTAACTCAGAGATAGTTACCTTGTCCAATGCTATTGATTGAAGAACTTATTCAATCACCTTGGTCTCCATATCTTTCTTGTGTACTTTCATCATATACTCGGTTGAGTCAGTTCCAAGTTGATTGATTTGACTAACAAGTTATTTCAACTATGTATTCCTTTTCATTTATGGTTTCCTCAGGCACAATATCATTTAAAATTCTCTTAATATGCTTGAACACATCAATTTTCTTCTTTTTAGCTATAATCTTGTCTTGTGCAGCTTTCCTCTTCAACAAGTCACCAAAATTAGAGAGTTCCTTAGGGCTCATGATAGTGTAGTCAACGTTTAGTATAAATATAACCTCATTTATATCTACCTCTTTTTCTACTTTTCTCTTCTTAGACTTGCCCTTTGAACTTGATGCCTTCTTTGCATCTGATTGAGTTTAAGTTTCATCAGTTTATATTCCTTCTCCTTCTTCTCTCTTGTTTCTTATCTTCTTGTTTTTCCTTTTTCTTTTCTTGTAAATTTTCTATCTCTATTACCTTTTCTTTTTCCTTCTCTTGTTCTTGCTGACCTATGGTCTCGGTGGGGGTCACTGACTTTGTATTTTGACCTTGAGTAGTTTCTATCTCTGTGGTCTTCTCTTCGGTCTCTTTAAGTTCATTTTCCTTAGCTGGCTAGGTAGGCATCTCAACATCCATAGGTGCAACATCAATTACCTCTATCTCTAGAAAATCCATTAATTGTATGATTATAGGATCTTTTGTTAGTAATCTTGTAGTAGTCAAATCATCTATATCCATGGCCTCGATAGCCATGACATTTTCATCTTCTTTAATTATGTCATCAAGGTCTTGCTCAATAATGTGTTTTATAATTACTTCTCTATTTTTTATCAATCCAATTGGCTTGGATTTGTCCTCTTGAACTGTTATACCTTCGATTGTTGGTTGGTCAATGGAAAAGATATTTCTCTAAAGATCATTAGTATCCTTTTGTACTTCCTGCAATTGACTGACCATTATACTTAAGGCTCTTCCTTTCACCAGAAATCTTGTAGATTATTCTTTCAGAGTATCTTTTATTCCTCTCTTTGTGATGTCTAGTACTGTGATTTCTAGTAATCTCTCTCTCATCACCTTTTCAACAGCAAGTGCATATTTCCATCTGGCATCTATTTTCTTATACAATTCTTCTTCTATATAATTTTCCACTTCAACTGGTATCATCCTAAATTTGTGCAGTGTGGCAATGACTATTTCTTTTATTTTATCATTTTCTTCATCAGTCCTAGTGTCATAGTTTAGTTGTTGCATTAGCTTTAGTCCACCATATTTTTGAAGTGTCTTGAGAAAATCATCAAGACTCTTCAACTTCTTACTTGATGAAACTTTAAATTGTGACAATTCATCCGACTTAGTGTTACTTTCCTTTGCCAACTTCAATTTTCTTCTTGGCCTCCTAGTGGCCTTATTTTATCTATTGTCTTTACAATCTCAACTTCTACATTCTTCTTTCCACTCGGTGTAGAGGTAGATCAAGTAGATGGTCTTACACCAATAGGACTAGGGGTTTCCTTTTTTATTTTTATTTTCTTCCCCTTTATTGTTCAATTTCATCAACATCAATAATACCTAGTTTCTCAGATAATTCACTAATCATTTTACCTATTTTCCTTATTACTTTTGATATCAATATAACTATTCTTATTTTCTCCTTCACCTCTTCATAGGTTCCATACCCATTTGCAGTTCTATCCATTGGCTTCTCCAATAGTCATTTTATTTGTACAGTGGCTACATCTATGTTCATTTCATAACCCATTGGGGTAGCCACTCTATTCTAGGCTCTACTTACCTTATGATACACACATCAGTGTCCACTTAAAAATGTAATTCATCTTTATATTCTTTCACTAATTGAGGTGGAATCCTATACCTCTTATGCATTCTAGACTAGAATTTATTGGTCATCCATTATGACATTAAAGTTGTCACCCATGCTTTGAATAAAATCACCAATTTGATAAACTATGGGTTTATCTATACTCCATGTGACTTCACCGACTGTTGGAAATGAATTTTGAAAATAAAAGAATATACATATCAACAATGGACCAAACTTTAGTGTGTTTGAATTAGCCTTCTGAATGGTATTCATATTGTCATCAAGTTGTTTATACAGAATCTCGCATAAGTCAATCTCCATATCCTTCTTCACTATTTTGTATGCAATAGCCATAGCTCCATAGGGTACACTGTCTACCTGAGATAATTGGAATATCCTATATGATATGCTATTCGATGCAAATTTTAGTTTAGGGTCTTTAACTATAGATAGCTTCAAACCTCTTCCATCCCATTTAGCTTTTTTTAGCTCATAGAGTTTGTTCTTGTCCATCTTCTTATAAGCCCTCAGTCTATCACCGACTAGAAATCGAATAACAATGTGTATAACATCTTTAGTTATCTTTACTAGCCTATGAAGCCACATAAACCTATCATGAACTCTAGTTAACATAATTCTTATCCACTCATGCTTGAATACTGTCGGTACATGCATTGCATGAACCAAACCCTGGTTTGTAGGTGTGTGTGATCACTTTTTAGATTACCATTTACACACAACTTCTTATATGATGAATCAATCTCAACTTGACATGTATCCTTGATCTTGCAATGAATGAAGACGTAAATGTCTTCAATCAAAATAACTCTTGGTAGGATTAGAGATAGGGCTATGGTTTTATCAACTTCTACAACAATGGAGGGTGAAATCTTGTACTTCAGATTTACAGGGTCAATCTTCTCAACTATGACTACCTTTTGCAATTTTAGCACCATTGACCTTGAAAATATCTTGACAAATTCTAGGGTTCAAATAAAATAGAAATATAATCTCTTAATTCAGCTCGATGAACTCTAGAGATACCTCAGATGATCTTGTAGATGTTCAAAATGCTCAGAAATAGCTCTTTGATCTCGTATTTGTCACTGCTCAAATGTGCTCGCAATAATGTAAAGTAAAAATGAAGTAGCTTTCCTTCTATTTATAGATTTTTCTTTAGGTTAGGGCTTTGAATGACTATATAGGCATTTAATACTTCTTACCTAGCTTTATTTTACCGTTTAACCAAACTATACTTTTCTTCGCTGAATGGAGTAACATAAATCAAATACTTCACCGATCAACACATGAAATAATAACTTCACAACTCTTATCCAAATGCATCTAGATATGTTGATATGGATCTTTGTACTAAATTTGGGAACTGATTTAAGATAAAATTTTAAGTTATCAACTCCTATTCATACCTTGACTGATTAAGTGAAGATATGTGCACTTGATCTAGAGGATGTGGTGCCATCACTAGTTCCCAATTTTGTTTTTTCATCTTGTGACTTTCTTCTCTAGGTCTTATTCATTTGTTCTTAGATTTCATTAATGTTTACTAGAGTCTTTTCACTCAGTTTCTCCTCAGTTGAATCCTTATTTTGGTACTTGCAGTCCTTAGCTAGGTGACTAACTTTGTGGCAATGGAAATAAGTCATTCCAGTGTTTCTCCATGATTTTCTATAATTCATTCCATACATCCTAAAGTAGTTTTTAGAAATGTGACTGAATCTTACACATGCAATACAAGCAATCGTTGTATTATAGTCCCCATGGTATAGTGGGTCCTTGTCAGTTGTTGTCAACATTCTATTGTATCACCTAAAATTGGGCTAATAGAACCTAAGGCCCTATTTGCCCTAATTCAAGATAAAACCCTAATTGTGTTAATTCGATCCTTGATTATTAACATAATTCATTAAATTCAATAAAATCAATAAAATCAATAAAATCTCTTAATTCAAGAATTTATCATCAAATAATCAAGCAAATTCAATTTGATTACCTCTATGCCTAATTAATTAAATCAAACCCATTAAATTCATGGCTAGAGTAATTAATTAAAAGAAATGAATTAAATCCCTCTCAAAATGACATGTCACTTAAAGGGGACAACAAAGACACCTCAAACCAATGAGAGGTAATCACATGGATCACTCACATGGATCAAGCTTGGAGGCATCTCAACCACTCCTCATGGATGCATCCTAATCATCCAAAATCTCAAGATTCTATAAAAGAGAATTTTAAAATCTTTAATTGGCTCCTAACTCTTTGAATTTGCTAATAGTTAATTTGAATTCATACATGCATGCTATTAATTTGATTTCATACATGCATGCTGTTAATTTGATTTCATAGTTAATTAGATAACACTTCATTTTGGATAATAGTAATGAATTGATGAATCAATGAATTTCATAGTTAATTTGGATGAATTTGTTAGTTTCATTGCATATTTACTTAAATCTCTCATTCTAACATGCATTGTCACTGTTTAGGATCACAATCTGAGAGCAATTTTTAGATCCTTTCCATACTTGTGTTAGTTAGAGAGCAATACGACAATTTTGTTAGTATTCTTACATGATTTAGTTGATTGATTTTCTAACAATATAATGTTCTATTGAAGTGTTGTGTTGCAGCTTTGCAGGTTAATAATTCACACACACATTTTTGGCACCCACAGTGGGGCCAAGCCCTATATTTCTTCATTTTTAGACTAATTTTTGCCATGTTTCCTGTCACTAGAGATCACATACAAGAAATTAGATCACACCTAGGAAGAAAGCTCGCACCCCGCATTTCTTGGATTACATCCGAGATTTCCTGGATTGCATCCAGTAAGGTATCGCTTCTGCTTGAATTTAGGATCACATCTGGGATCCTTTGTCACATTTGGATAATTGAATTACATGTAGGAAATTGGGTCGCATTTAGTTGAATTTAGGATTGCATATGGGGATATTTCATTGAATTTTGATTTTTATAACCCTTAATGGATTGATTTGATGTTTCTCGTGAATTATAACAGCCTAACAGTGGTTTACAGAATGAAATGACAAAGAATTTATCATATCAAACTACTAATGATTGTGTGCAAGTTGCCTAAAGGAATCAACTAGACATATTGCTTATTTTTCTAAGGAATTTAATTACAATTTGAGTTCATTGTGCAAATTGACCAGAGGATTATGCTCTTTTCCCTTGAGGAAAATCAGAAAGTCAAAAGTTGATTTGCATTTTGGGGTCAAATTGGGGAAATTTATTTAAAAGCTTGCATGATGTGTCTTGGATTCATAATTTGAGTTAGGAGATTATGCTCTTCTCCTTCATGGAGAATTAGAAATCCAGACCTTGAATTGTTTATCCACTTTCTTTATTGCATTACCTTTAGAGGGCTTGATGGTTGAGGAAAAAGCTCCTGGGAATGATCCAAGTGGGGACAATTCTTAAGTAGACTCTTCCACCCCATTATAAAATTTGATGCTTGGTTGGGGTGAAAGCCTCAGAAGACATAATTCATTTTGGCCTTGGAATCTTAATAATCTTTTTCTAAGGACATGCTTAAAATTTGTGTAGAGCGGAGCTGCTTGAATCTTGCTTGCAAGACTACACAATTTTGAGTACTCATAGGGCTATAGGCCTCAATCCTACTTACAGGACTATGGGAGATGGTTATGAATGGATGCCTTCAATAAAATCCTTAAGTTAGATGCTACCCGGTTCACCTTCGAAAGGTTGGTACCACTTGTGTGAGGCAAATAGTAATTGCCCCAAGACATTCACCATATCAAGTCCTCATTGATGTTACTACTTAGCTAATATGGGCTCCAATATCCATTGCTTGTTATTGGACTGCCCTATTCTGAGGAGTCTTTGAGTGTGTTCCTAAGTCAGTGAACACATGTTATCAATCTCTACCTACCATAAGGAAGGTTAGGTGTGTTTTCATAAATATATTAGTTGATGTGTTTTAAATATAAATCTCAGATAAATCCCCCCAAATAAACAAACACCAAGCACTATTGAACACCTACAAGTCACTGGAATTAGATAGAAAAGACCCATTTCCCAGAATTCACTAAAACTTGCATCAGACTATCTTTCATTGAATAGCATTTGGTATCCTGAATCGTATCTCGCATTCCATGTCATATCTGGTCAATCCTAAATCACATCTGGTGTCTACCACATTTCCTGGATTACATCTAGTAACTACAACATATCCTGAGTCACATCTCATATTTTCTGGGCCGCATCTGGGGCCAAAACACTGTCAGTCATATTTCCAGTGTTGCATCTGGGACAAAGAGCTTTTTTGTACCATTCAGAGTTTTGATTTTTACATTTTTAGATACCCATTTTGGCCATTATTAAGATTCTATTATCAAAACATATCTACATGTTAGCCTGAGAGAGTCATTTCTGAGAACATCTTTTCACCTTGCATGGTCTATTCTGCATTGTCTAAACTGTGGAGTCTTGTTATCCCATTAGCTACAATCAAGTTCCCATCTCACTATCATGGCACTTTGACACCCTTTGATGCTGGAACTTTCACACTATCAGATCTACTTTCATTTTGGTTCCCAACTCACTATCAGGGCACTTTGATACCCTTTGACGTTGGATTCATAAGACATATTCAAACCCACTTTTGCATCCTTGGACTCACAATTGGATATTTGCAAACATTTAGACCCACTTTAATACAAGACACTCCAAAATTTCTTAATCTAAGCTTTCATGGCTAACACAAGACACAAATCTTACAAATTTGAAACTAATCCATTCTCAAATGAGGTACCATTAATCACATTTGAAAGAGGAGAAACTTCTAGACTTAATCCTCTATTTGGAACAACACCTAGCACTACTCATACAACAACACCTAACATGACTAATAAAGAAGACTTTTGTTGGGATGAAAGACATGATGAACAAGATACCCAAGATGAACACAATAACCAGGATGAACACAATCAAGAGGAAGTAAGACACCATGGAGCACGATATGACTATGATGATGATGAAGACCCTGAAAAACTTGAATATCAAAGGGCCTTGAAAAGTAAATGATTCAAAAAAGTCCTTAAGAGAACTTTGGAAGAAAACAAGGAAAACTATTTCCTAGAACTTGCCTCTCAAGGAGTAAAGCTACCAAAGGACTATGACGTAAACCAACTTAAACAGAAAGAGGATCTTAGTCCTATATCTATCTTAACAAGACAAATACTTGCCATGCAAGATGAGATCAAAGAACTCAAGAAAGAAAAGGACAAACCAACAAAATAATACTCTTTGGAACACATATGTCCTTTCCCTTTTGACATGGGACTAAATATGATTCCATTTCCTCAACATGTCATGATTCCAAAATATGACAAATACACTAGAAATTTTGATCCTCAAGACCATGTGAGGGAGTTTTTCACATCCAGTATGGAATTCATGCATGAACAAATGTACCTTATGAGATTATTTCCATGGAGCTTAGGTGGACAAGCAATGGACTAGTTCTCAAAACTACGTACGAGAATCAAGACATTTGATGAACTAGTGCAAAATTTTATACAACAATACTCCTATAACATCCAACACATAGTGACAATGTTGGATTTATGCAATACTAAACATAAAATGGGAGAATCATTCTTGACTTTCTTGCAAAGATGGAGGAAAATATTTGCATGATATGCTCGACAGATACCTAGAAATGAAAAATGGATATCTTCATTAATAACTTGGTACCATAAATGAACTTTCCTATACAATTACAAGGTCCACAAAGTTTTGATAAGATGATAGATAGTGCCATCAAGATTGAAGAGGTATTGATCAAGAAAGGGGAAATCACTATCAACAAGGAAAATAAAGACAAATATTATCCCTCCAAAGATAAGTACAAACATGGAAACAAGAACAAGAATGTCATTAATGATGGAGTGGTGGATGCTCCTAATCCAAAACCTAAGTCAGATGTCTTCAATCTCACAACGAGTCTCTAAGCGAGCAAGACCTCTAATTCTACAGTGACACCAATGACTAATGAGAATTTCAATAAAACTAATAATCGAACAGAGCCTTGGGCAGAAAGACCTAAGAGAATATTTACACCATTCGGAGATACATTGGAAGTGGTCTTAAAGTCACTATTAGACAATAAAATGATTACAATTCCTGACTCCAAACCTTGGGAACCAAAAGTAAAACCAAGTTGGTGGAATGATAATGATTATTGCAATTTCCATCGCAATAAAGGACATAAAACAAACAACTGTATGAAGTTAAGACATGTTATCCAAGGTCTAATTGAAGAAGGAAAAGTTAAGGTCGATGGACATCATACAAACAATGATCATAAAGCATTCCAAACTCCATTACCTATCTTTGAAAAAAGATAATCTTCCAAGAGTAACAAGATTAACTATACATACACTGATAATGATAATGTAATTCATATGGTGGAACCATGCAAACCTTCCATCCATGTGATCACTCTAAAAGGAGTCCAAAATCAAACTGATTCTTCTAATGCTATAACAAGAAATCAAGCTAAGCTCACTCTCAAAGGATCTTCAACCTCGAACACCCTAGCTACAACAATAACATCTAAACAACTGGCATTACCTCCAAAGTTTAATCTAGTGGACCAGTTGCAGCATATGCCAGCTCAAATATCTATTATAGAGCTATTAAAAATCTCTCCTAGTCATAGGGAAGTTCTTGATCAAGCCTTTCTTAATACTAATATGCTGAAATATCTAGATGTGGATAGATTCCAAACTATGGTTGGTCACCTGAATAATCCATATTACCTATCTTTTTCCAAGGAAGATGAAAAATCATTGAACCAGTTACATAATCAACCATTGCATCTAGAGGTCCTGTAGACACCGAAAAATCCTTTAGAAAATAAATTATTTTTGTTTTCTGAAAATCCTTGATGACATCATCATTTATTAATTAATTAATTATTTAATTAATTAATTTATTTTTATGGCATTAAATACCTCTCTCTTAATTAAAAATCTTTAATTAAGGAATCTAGCCTAAAAATGTCATTTAGACATTATCCCTAATTTATTAATTATTTAATTAATAAATTGACCAAAAACTTCAAAAATAAATTAATTTATTTTTAATTTATTTTTTATCCCAAACTTGGCCAATTTCCTCTAGACCACTAACCTCTTCCAAAATCTTCTAATCCCTTCTTAATTTCGATTAAAAGGCTAATCCCATCTTTTCTAACCCTAATCCCAAGGTTAAATATTTAATTAAGGTTAAATATTTAATTTTCATATTTATTGAAAATATTTTAATAAATATTCCTAAAACTTAGGCTTTTGGAATGAATAACCTTTTATTCCATGAAACTAACGAGAAATCTAGACTCTTCTAGAATCTTCTCAAATCCACCCTCTTCACCCATCCTAATCCTTTTCTTGTCCTAATCTAATCCTAATCCTACCCTTAAACCTTTGTGCAATCCTAACCAAGCTTAAGACTTTCCTAAACCAAAGAAAAGTCTTTCCTTCCAAATATCTCAACCACAAAGCATTTATTGCTTCCCCAAAGTCTTCAAAGCCTCTTAAAGCCCATTCATTGCTCTTACAAGCATTTATTGGAGAGTTATGAGCTTGGAGCCCCCTTTGTTGACTCCTCTTTGCCCTTCCCTTCATCCACTCACCTTGTGACATGTGTCACCTCCTGATTGGTTGAGAACTAGCACAATCCATGTGCTTCCCTTTTGAATGAATCTTGGCCTCTCTTAAGGATTTCAATCCTGGCCATTCATTCCTCCTACCCCAAGCCTTAGAAATCCTATAAATACCCTCACTTCCTAAGACAAATCATCTCTCAACTCTCAAACTCAATAGCAAAGTTATAATGCCATTTTCATTCTAGCATAAGCATAAACTCATCTGTTTTATATCATTTTTCAAGCTTAAATCACATCTAAATTAGCTTAAATGGATTAACATAGATTCATTTCTTGTTTTAATCTTAGTTCATCATCTAGCTTTGCATATTTGTGTGTTCTTGAGGCCTTTGAGGCAAAATAGGTTCCTCATACCTATTTTGTGTCATTTTGGGTCTTCATTAACCTCAAATCATCATTTATCTTGCATGCTCCAAGTGCTTGAGTTTGCACACCCACATCCCTCTATATCTAAGCATATCAAACGGTGCATGGGCGCATCCGTTTTAAGCTTAAACTGAGGTGGCTTTGATTTTAGTTTGTTAACCATTAAACTTGATTTGATTATATGCTATGACGTTTGTTTGTCTTTGGCCTTCAAAACAGGTTTAGGTGCACTCTCAAATCCTAGTCTACATTCTGGCACGCCCGGTGGGACTCAAACCACAATCATCTTGATGAAATTATGCTTTATATGCTTGTATTTTGCAGGAAATAAAGAAATGTCGCCTTCATGAAAAGAAATGATGCCTACAGCAATTAAATGTCGCCTTCAAACAAAGAAATGTCGCCTTCAACAAAAGAAATGTCGCCTACAAAGAATTCAGTCACGCCTTCATGCAATTAAATCACGCCTTTGAGGAAAGAAATGACGCCTATGAGTTCTGTTTTCACGCCTGCATAACTGAGATTTTCCTGTGATTGACAATTTCTGTTCCGTCTTAGAATTCTTCTTCTGTCGCCTGCATGTAAAGAAATCACGCCTGTAACAAAAGAAATCACGCCTGTGGTTTTTTATCTGTCACCTTTTGAGGTACAGAATGTCGCCTGCAGGAATTAAATGTCGCCTCTGCACTTTCCAGCGTCGCCTATAAGCTGGACAGTGTCGCTTTCTATTTTTTGCTTGGAACTGGTTTTTCATTTCTTTTACAGCAAAAGTCAAACTCAAATCTTGAATGACATTAAGGAAATGAACTTAGGTCCTAGAGTGTCATTGTCAATTTGAAAAGCAAACCAAATCTCGAATGCACTAAAGAAACAAACAACTCTATTCCCTCATCTATTTCAGTTTCCAAAACAAGCAAAACAAATTCAATCTTGAGTGATCTAAGGGATAAAACAAAGCTTTTTCAAAGTTCTTAAATCAACACGCACACTCAATCTTGAATGCCCAAGTCAAAAAACTTGCAAACGCTCGATTTACTTTTTGGAGAAAGGAACAAATCAAAAGCTAATCACGAGTGTCTTCATTTCAAAGTTCAAAACATCACTTAATCAAATTGGGAAAATGAACAAAATCTGCTTGATGTGCATGTAGGAGTTTTTCAATTCTTGCATAAACCTTGTTAGAATAAGCAACGTGGAACATTTGAACTTGGACAAGTTCACTTGTTCTACTTTTAGCGAGGCCTGTCCAAGGAGAAGCGCTTCCTCCTCGGAGAACGACCTCAAACCGGTATCCCCCCCGGCCGGTATATAAATAAGTGAATACCAAAAGAATCACTTACATCTCCTAATCGCCGGGTGTTCGTGCCAAACACGTGACTGGGGATGGTAAACATTCCTCTCCCCCAGCATAATTGGCAAGGCTCTTAAGTGAGTCACGGATGATCAGCATAACCGGGTATGGAGACACCACGGAATCATTAGCAACCTGATAAACTAGAGGCTACCCTATCTACATCCGAAAGTATCAAAATCCTTGTGCAAGGACCTATTCCAAGGGGTTTACCGGGTCGCCTCAAGATTACTCACCATTTGTATTCCCTTCTAGGAGATACCAAGCTGTGGGCAAGTGATTTTGATACTCACCTTCCTTAGGTAGATCTGTTTGAAGTGCTTGACAGTCAAAGACTCTGTGAAAACACTTGTTAAAACATACACTTTCAAAGCTTTGTCAGAGTCAGTTGCCTTTGTTTGTATCCCGCAGGGTTGCTTTGTCCCTTGCGGAGATTGCTTTGACTTTAACCTTTGCCATTGGAAACCTTTGCCTCAAAATCAGAAGCCTCTTTTCCAAGTAATGCCCAGCAAGAACAAACATCCTAAAGCAAAGTTGCCCAAATCCCAATCCTATCAAGAGCAAAAAGTTATCAAGAAGAACACCAAGACCTATCAATCCATTATCCAAGCAACCCAAGCATAGGAGAAGTCCCAAACCAGACTTGAGAACATTGCCCATAACGCCCGCATCAAACAGTTCACCTTCCGTTTCCAAGTTAACCATCACTTTGTCAACCTTGAGCCAGAAGATTAGCCAATCCTTGTTCATGTCTTGTTCCATCTTCAGATCTTGAAATCTTGTCTCAACAGCCTTGCATCTTAGTTTCATCCTAGTTTCACCCTTTGCATCAGCATCAAAACCTTAGTTACATTTCAAAACATCATAAAGTTGCATATGCATTCATCTTCCTACCGGCATTCTAGAATCAATCCTTGTCATTTACATTATCTCTTTAGATAGAAGCATTGTCCCTTCAAACTTTGATACCTTTTTCACCAGCATCCCCCCCATCAGCTTTCCATGTCTTTCCAGCAGATCCACCATCTTTTGCTCCAAATCCAGAGATCCACCAACACTTAGTGTTCTACCTTTTGAGTTGTTCCTATCCTATATCCAAGATCAGAGACCATCATCCTCTTTTTTGGCACAACGTGTTGTCATAAAAAAATCAAACCTTGTCCTTGCATAGCCATCATCTCGAGCAAGAGATTGGAGTGTATTGATAAGAAACTTGTTGACCGAAGATCATCAGTCTATCTTAGGTTGAACCCATCATATCTCTGATCCTCCATTTGGGAAAAATAGCAGCTCATTTGTTGACCACTCAGTAATCTTTCACTAGCTTTCCATCAGCAACCTATCTTTCCTCCACCGTCTTGATCCATATCAGTTCCATCCAACTTCCATCATCGCCATCTTGATCCATCTTTGCATTTGCATCTTAGAAGTCATCATCTTTAGAAGTTCATCAACTTTGCATCCATCAACATCTTTTAGCCAAACATCTTGCATCCATTTAGCACTTGCATCTCCATGCCTGTTGAGACCAGATCTCGGAAAAGAAGAAGCATGAATCCTTATCCACCAACAACCTCATCCGATCCCAACCTTTTCACTAACGCCATGATGACCTACAATCCCCAGATCCAAGCCAGTAACCCATGTGAAGATCCCAACATCCCTTCATCCCCCTTGGCAAACCAAGCATTTGTGAATCCTCCAGATAGCCCACCAGCAACCAATGCCCTTGTACCACAACATCAGCAAAGCACGTTTGTTCACTACCTGCCAGAAAGTACCTCCATCCCACCATCTCTCTATCCACGCATCCCCATCAAAACTATCCAAGTTCCAGCACAAGCATATTCTTCATTTGTCCAAACATTTCCCGATCCTATCATGCAAACACCCCAAGAGCTTTCCACCATTCCCCTTTTCTTGCAAGGAAGCCTTACCAATCCCGCAACACAAGCTGCAGCGCCATCTGCTCCATCTCATACCTCTTTTGCTTCATCATCTGCTATGGCTGCCCAAGCCCAAATCCAACACTTAACCAAAAGTCAGCTTCCACCTCTCACGCAAGCTTTCACACCAAAAGATTCGCCACCATTCACAAGTCAAGCAACGCCTTTCACCATCAAAGGAGCACCGTCACCCTTCACCCCCCAAGCGCCCGTACCTTCTTCTTTGGGGTTAGCGCAATCGCTCCCCATTCCAACCTCATCTTTTTCTTGGGTGTTTCCTTCATTTTCCTCTTCACAAGCATCCACTCAACCACAACCTCAACAAGCTCCTCTCTCTCAACCATCATTCGTGTCCCAAGCTCCCGTTGCTCCTACCATTCCATCATCCGCTGTAGTACACCCTAACACAAGCTCACAGTGGGGCCTTACACAAGAAGAAATGAAGGCATGGGGGATCCCATCTCAATCCCCTACATCTATGGTTGCAAGTCAACAAACCGCCTTCGCCCAAGCAGCACAGCAACAACTACCCCAAACACCGCCAGCTTCAAGCTATTCATCCCAAATCCCAAATACCTTCCAGCAAGTTCCACCACCTCAACAACCAACTTTCCCCAACTATCTTACCCCATCACCCTTTGCTTCTAGCTTCCCCACATCTGTTCCACCTCTAAGTAACGCAGGCATGCACCCAGCTTATATCAGCCAAACCCAAAGCCAACCTCAGCAACTACCACCATCATACCCACAAGCAGCATTGTTCCAACAACCTCCCCCACAACAACCACATGTCCCCTTTCAGCAAACAACCATCATTCCTCAACAACAGCAAGTCCCTTGCTATCAGCCTCAGCAACAAATCCCTATCATCCCTCAGCAACAACAAGTTCCCGCCCATCAGTTACAGCAGCAAGTTCCAAATGTTCAATATCAGCAAGCAGTCCCACAACAACCGCCAGTTCAACAACAGCAAGTAGCCCAACAACATCAAGCAGTTCCATATCATTTACCACAATATCCCCCCGTGCCACACCAGCAATATCCCCAACAACCATTGCCCCAAAATCAGTTCCAACCCATTTATCCACAGCAAGCACCATATCCAGTTCCACAGCTTCCATCACAAGCAGAAGTTCCAGTTCCCTCGCCACTCAATGCTGAGTGGGAAGCAATGAAAAATGCTCTAAAAGAGCTACAAAGTGGAACAGAGAATAAAACATACAAGTTCGAAGAGGTGTGCTCATATCCCTTTGATCGGTCCATAGCAACTATCCCTTTCCCCAAGCATTTTGAGATGCCCAAGTTTGACAAGTATTGGGGGAAAGGAGATCCAATAAACCATATCAAAGAGTTCTACATGGCGTGCCAAGAAGTGGCTTACAGTGATAATTATCTCCTGCGCCTGTTTCCCAAAAGCTTGGGAGGAACTGCTGTTGAGTGGTTTTACAAAATACCACATGGGACAATAAAAACCTTTGCTGAACTCTCTGAGAAGTTTATCACACACTATGCCCATAATGTGGAGAATGAGTTGTCCTTGCTAGACCTATGCAACTCAAAATAGAAAGACGGAGAAAGCCTTGCAGAATACTTGCAAAGATGGCAGAATCTTACAACCAGGTTATCATATCAGCCGCCAGAGAAGCATCTAACAAAGATCTTCATTGATAACCTACATCCAAAGCTATCCCATCACATGCGAATGAACTGTCTCCAGACATACCAAGACATCAAGAGCAAAGGCATAGGCATCGAGAAAGCTCTCCTAGATGAAGGCACTATTCGTCACTTCAAGGATGATTCCAAGAATAAACCCAACAATGATAAATCTCGTTACTGGAATCGTAACAAGAATGTTGTTACAGATGGAGCCACTGACACTAAAAATGTACAATTCATTGTGGCTAGTCCTACACCAGCTCAAACATACCAACCACCACAAGCGCCCATCTATCAGCAACCACCAGCTCCCGCATATCAAGCACCTATTTATCAGCAGCCTCCTCAAGCTCATCAACCACCTGTGCAACAGTATCAGCAGCAATACCAACAGCAACAGCCAGCACGTCAAGGCAATCCTGTTAACACAGTTAACGTTGCCCCAAGGCAGAACAAATCTAACAATCAGAACAATCCAAAGAGGACTTTCACACCTTTGGGTGAGCCTCTGGATTAGATCTTTTATCGGCTAGCCAAAGCAAATATGATCACATATCCGCCCATCCCACAGAAGGATGACAACACACCAAAGTCTGCTTGGTATAAAGAACATGAATACTGTGATTACCATCGTGTGAAGGGGCACACAACATTGAAGTGCATGCGGCTTAAGCACTACATCCAGGATCTCATCGATCGCAAAGAAATCCAGGTCGATGCACCAACTCAAGCTTCACCCAATGCCAGTTTGCAAATATATCAAAATGTGTTCCCTCAACACGATACCAGGAAGAATCAAGCCAACACCAATCAGTCCCAAAATCATGGCAAAGGCAAGCAAGAAGATCACACAGCGGCCTACATCAACTATGACAAGTATGTCGGATGCATAACTCAAATTGAGCCCATCCAAGATGAGCCTACCATCAATACCATCCACGTCAGAGGGCCGGATCGACAATGTGCTGCAACTACCCGCAGTGGTAGAATAACTGTTGCCGGTGCTCCTCTGAGATCAGCTGCTCCTCCAAGGCCAACATCTACTGCATCCACAGCACAGTCTAACACCAGGCCAGCATCAAATGCATGTGCAACACAGCATAATGCACCAAGAGCACAATACAATATCATAGAGCATCTTGGGAACATGCCAGCCCAAATATCTATCTTGGATTTGCTCCGCACATCACCCATCCATCAGGAGATCCTAGACAAAGCTCTAAAAGAAGGCCATGTCCCCACGGACATTAACACAACTCAGTTTGAAACTCTTGTGGGACACCTATCAGCAGCATGTGCCTTATCCTTCAAAGAATCTGATATACCAGATGTCGCTCCTGACCATACTCTCCCTCTCCACATTGCTGTCATGGTCAGAGATTTTGCCATCAAACGAGTTCTAGTGGATAATGGCTCAGCCCTCAACTTGTGCACATTAAAATTCATCAAGAAGATCGGGTTCACGGAAGCTGACATACAACATGAGCAAATCACTATCAAAGCATATGATAACTTGGAGCGTACCTCTGAAGGTACTATGACTTTGCCTATCCAACTAGGCCCAGCAATGCAAGATACTCTCTGCCACGTTGTTGATCTTGACCTACCGTTCAATATCCTCCTCGGTCATCCATGGATCCATTCCATTAAGGCCGTACCATCTACTTACCATCAGTGCATCAAGTTTCCACATCAAGGCACTGAGGTTACCATCCACGCTGACCCTAACCCCTTCGCATACTGCCTTGCGATGGAAGCATCTTTCCCTCATTCTACTCATTGTCCTGGAACCGATATTGGTACTTCTATTGCTAGCTCATCCCGATCCCATCACGATCCAGAGACCATCCTCTCTTCCACCTTATCATCCATCAAGATCAACAACCAGGGTTGTGGTGAATACAGCCTCAGTGATGCATTTGCTGTAGGAGCTCTTCCACGTGATCCACATACTCAAGGGCGCCCAAGTTGTCAAAACAAGCCTGCTGAGGAACATTATAAGCTCAAGCAAATCGGAAACATGACTTTTGAGTCTCATGGTACCATCAACAGCAAAGAAATGGATCCAGATATTAACAAATGGTTATACAAAGATCCCCCATCCCGTGACACCCAACTTCTTGAGTACTTCAAAGAGAAATATCCAATCCCCTACAAGAATGTCACAGAACAATATAACTATCAAGGTGGTGGTCTAGGACCACAAGAGGATGGAAATTTGTTTCCTATCATACCATCCCAGAATCTAGAACAGCAAGGACTTGGCTTTAATACCCCTCGCCTGCTTGAACAAGAGCCCAATACCATAACTGCAGACACTAACATGACCAACGTGAAATTTTTGAATAGCCAGGATGACCTTGTGGAAATCGAAGACATCCCCGAAGAGAAAGACATCCGATCCTACGATGATATCTTTGCCGACGACACCCTCCTGGGGACTTCTGTCCTCCAACAACTCTCCATTAACCTCATAGATCTTCCCCTCACAAACCCCGACCTCATAGATTGGGACCAGCCAAGCATCGCACACATCGACGAGTTCCAAAGCGCACAAGCACTCCTAGAATTCATGGGGGCATCAGGTCCAGCAAGCAATCAAGATCCAACATCAACCTCTGTCTATCAGCTTCACCCAAAAGGATATTTTGGGGAAGAGGCAAGCTTTAGTCGCAAAAATGAAATAGCAAAAGAACATCATGAGTCTTTATGTGAAAACCCCCTTAGGGCACATTCTGATTCCAAAATAGTAAAAATAAAGGGCGTATCTTCTAGTGAAAACCTGGCAATTCAGGCGCTAGAAGATGAAGCCTTGCCTCTTCCCCCTATCCAAGATTATAGACCAGAGCAGTCGCCGATCATCATAGAGGAGACCAAGCCAATCAACTTGGGAACAGAAGAATGTCCAAGGATCACCTACATTGCAGTCAACCTAACAGAAGGAGAAGAAATCGCTCTCAGTGCCTTGCTCAAGGAATCCATCATCAACTTTGCATGGTCATACACCCACATGCCTGGGCTTGATCCAAACCTTGTTGTTCATCACCTATCAGTAGATCCAAACGTCAAGCCAGTGAAGCAGAAGCTAAGGAAAATGCATCCAAAGGTAGCATTGCTTGTCAAAGCAGAGCTTGAGAAGCTCCTCCAAGCTAAGATCATCAGAGCAATAGATTATTCAGAGTGGATCTCTAACATGGTGCCAGTCACAAAGCCTTCTGGCGACATCAGAATATGCACAGATTTCAGGGACTTAAACAAGGCATGTCCTAAGGATGACTTCCCATTGCCAAACATAGACATGCTTGTAGACCTCACAGCGGGTCACGAAATGCTATCACTCATGGATGGATTTTCAGGCTACAATCAAATTCATATAGCAGAAGCAGATCAACATAAAATAGCATTCACAACCCCATGGGGTACCTTCTGCTACAACATGATGCCATTTGGGCTAAAGAATGCAGGGGCCACATATCAGAGAGCAATGACAGCCATCTTCCATGACATGATCCACAAGATCCTTGAGGACTATGTGGATGATATCCTTGCAAAATCCAAAACAAGAGATGAGCACCTCAACATCCTAGAACGTGTGTTTGATCGTCTGAATCGTTATGGCTTAAAGCTTAATCCTAAGAAATGTGTCTTTGGTGTTACATCTGGCAAGCTTCTAGGCTTCATCGTCTCTAGACGAGGCATAGAGATCGATCCTAAAAAGGTAAAAGCAATAACAGAGATGCCTCCACCAAGAAATCTCAAACAGCTCAGAAGCCTACAAGGCAAGCTTCAATCAGTTCGGTGGTTCATCTCGCAACTAGCAGACAAGTGCCAACCCTTCTCACATCTCTTATGCAAAGACACCAACTTCAAGTGGGATCCCATATGTCAAAGAAGCTTTGATAAGCTCAAGGAGTATCTAGCTAATGCTCCAATCCTAGTACCACCAGTTTCAGGATGCCCACTCATCCTTTACATCTCAACAACAGCTACAGCACTAGGGGCACTCCTAGCACAGCATGATGATGAAAATAGAGAACGAGCTATCTACTACATCAGCCGCACTCTTGTGGGCTATGAGCTTAACTATTCACCCATGGAGAAAGCATGCCTAGCAGTGGTCTTTGCCACTCAAAAACTTAGACATTACATGCTTAGCCACACAATCAAGCTCATATCAAAGGTGGACCCTCTTAAATATCTGTTATCAAGGACGACCCTCACAGGCCGTATGGCAAAATGGGTCATGTTACTCAGCGAATTTGACATTCAGTATGTAGATCGCAAAGCAATCAAAGGGCAAGTCATTGCCGATCAACTAGTAGAAGCACCACTGGTGGATGCCTATCCACTAATCATGGAATTCCCCGATGAACATTTATGCATGATTGAAGAGCAGCCCATGTGGAAACTATACTTTGATGGCTCCAACACATCCCATAGCTCTGGGACAGGAATCCTATTCGTCACACCTCAAGGTGACTATATTCCAAAATCATTCAAGTTGGGATTCCCCTGTACCAACAACATTGCAGAATATGAGGCACTCATCTTAGGTCTCAGAACAGCTATCCAATGGAACATCACAGAACTACAAGTCTTTGGAGATTCACAGCTGATTATCAAACAAGTCCTAGATGAATATCAGACAAAGGATGACAAATTGCTACCCTACAAGCAACTGGTGGATAAACTGAAAGAGCATTTCCTACATCTACAATTCAATCAGATCCCAAGGCTTCAAAACAAAGCAGTAGATGCAATGGCAACCATCGGATCCTTATTGGAAATACCACGAGACGCATCATAGTATGAATTTCTAGTCGAGCAGCTACATTCACCAGCTTATGAGAACGCCGATGCAGACATGGTGTGTGTCTTGGTTGGTCCTCAATCCCCATGGTACCACGAAATCCATGCATATCTAAAAAATGGTATCATATCTCCCCATCTCACCAATAACCAACGCCAAAACCTTATTCACAGAGCTTCCCGCTACACTCTTGTAGCCAACACCCTATATCGTCGTGGGTATCATAATGTCCTATCTAGATGTTTAGACTCAAACGAGGCCATCCTGGCCTTACAAGAAGTTCACGCTGGAATTTGCGGTGCCCACACGAGTGGTATGGTTCTAGCAAAGCAGCTGCTTAGAGTTGGATATTATTGGCCAACAATGGAACATGATGCTTGTGAATTTGTCAAGAAATGTCTCCCATGTCAACAGCATGCCAATTTGATACATGCACCAGCACAGAATCTACAGCCTATTGCACCACCATGGCCTTTTTCATGTTGGGGCCTCGACCTCGTTGGCTTGATCACCCCCCTCTCTTCGGATGGACACAAGTATATCATAACAGCCACAGAGTACTTTACCAAATGGGTTGAAGCGATTCCGCTCACCCTAACCACTGGCATCCAAATATCCAAGTTCATCCTCTACCATATCATTTGCCGCTTCGGCATACCATCTACCATTTTCACAGACCATGGCACACCTTTTGAAAACCAGCATGTGGATGATCTATGTGCCAGACTCCACATCCATCACCGTTTCTCTAGTCCATATTTCCCTCAAGGAAATGGCCAAGCTGAGGCAACCAACAAAACTATCTTGAAAATCCTCAAGAAGGTTGTCAATGATTCTGGTCGTGACTGGCACCTCCAAATCAATCCCGCCCTTTGGGCCTATCGCACTTCTTATCGCACTCCCATAGGCACCACCCCATACTCCCTTGTATATGGTGCTGAAGCCGTTCTACCGATCGAGGTTGAGCTCCCATCCTTGCGCGTCTCCATGAAGAACTATACAACTGATGAAGACTATCGTGTGGCCCGGCTCACACAGCTAGATCTGCTAGATGAAAAGAGACAGCAAGCCTACGATCACCTGGTTGCATACCAGAATCGACTCAAAAGGAGTTATAACAAAAAGGTCCATCCTAGACAATTCCAAGTCGGTGACATGGTCCTTAAAGAAAATCAGAAGGTCCTAGCAAATAGAGAAAAGAAAGGCAAGTTTGAGCCTACTTGGTTGGGCCCCTATGTTGTCACCGCATCCTTTGGCTCCGGAGCCTATCAGCTATCAACACCAGAAGGTGAGCCCTTGAATGATCCTATCAACATCATCCATCTGAAGAGGTTCTATGCCTGAACCTGATCCTGCATATATCAGAAAATCCAAAAACATTCAAAAAAGCAAAAACATTCAAAAAAGCAAAAAAAGCAAAAAAGCAGAAAAGAGAAAAGAGAAAGAGAAAATAATCGTCCAACGGTGAAAACTTGGCAATTCAAGCGCCTTGGACAAGTATGTTGGTGAAAACCTGGCAAACAAGCGCCAACATAGTAAACTGAGCTATTTATCTATTCAGTTGTCCTTTCAGCTACCGTCCTCATCCTCCATTCCATAACAGCTCTCCCAGCAGTTCCATCTCCCCTATCTTCCAAGCATTCAGCTTCCATCTTCCTCCAACCCATCTGCAATCCATATCCTATTCCAAAGCTTTGTACCATATCCCTTTCCCTTTCCTGTACAGCGCATTCCTCCCTGTATTTATCCTTCTTGTCTCCGTCCTAGTGAGAGTCCCGCTGAGTGTGATCTTCCTATCCCCAATCCTGAGCTTCTGTACATATCCCTTGTGCATATCGTTCCTTCTTGTTGTACATAACCTTTGTCCGTCCTGCAGCAGCATTTGATCAAAAATCTTGTCCCATCCCCAGCCTCAGAAAATTTTTAGTCCCACTCGGGCCTTGTGCTTCAGCAACATCAATTGTTGACTTATCCTTGCTCATCCTGATTATTCCTGGAACTTCAGCTTTTGCCAGCAAACAACTACACTTATTCTCTCACCAACCCATGGGTCCTTGAGGATATATCGTTCCTCTTGTCTGATCTAATCTTCCATCCTGGTCCTTGAGGATATATCATTCCTCCTGTCCGACCAATCTTCCCACCATCAATCAAACCTAATCTCTCTCCTTGGCAAAGGATGTCTTTTTGGAGTTATCATTTTGATCTTGGATTTTTGTCCTTTGGGTCTTGTTAATCTTTTTGGCTTCTCATTATCCCACCAGGGTCACCATGATTCATTATATCACGGTGTGCTGCATGTGCGGATAATCTGGGGCAAGGTCTTTTGATCTTTCGCTTCTGCCTGTGAGTCAGTTGTGTGTTTGTGGTTCTTTCAGCATCGGTTCCACCATGTCGCCTCTGTGCTTCATGTGTGATGTTGGGGCAACCCTGTGTGTTTGTTTAGCATCAGTCCTCGTCAGTCCTCTGCAACACTGGTGACAAGGCCTCGTGATCCCAGTATCCTTGGTAGGTCTCTAGCATTGCTATATTAAATCTAGGCTGTGCACTCCCGTTTGCACTTGGAGCTATCTGGTCCCTTGCATTTATCATATAGATTAATCTTGCATCTTTGCATATAGCTGCATCTTACATCTTGCATTTCCATCTCATCTTGCATATCATCCATATTTGTTCTTAGAAGTGAGGTTATTTATCTCCCCTTTCTTCCTACCCCTCTTCCTTCCTCGTCCCGCCGGGCACACTCTGTCCCAGGACGTAATCCCTCTTTCTCCTTGTCCCACTGGGTGCATCTTCCATGATTTTGTCTCACCGGGGCATGTTTCCTCTTTCTTCTAGTCCACCCGGGCGTCATACCCTCTTCTTCTGATTCTAGCCTCGGCATCTTGTTTTCTTGTCTTTGACGCCATGCCACTTGCGGCATCGCATCAAAGAGGGGCAAAATGTAGACACCGAAAAATCCTTTAGAAAATAAATTATTTTTGTTTTCTGAAAATCCTTGATGACATCATCATTTATTAATTAATTAATTATTTAATTAATTAATTTATTTTTATGGCATTAAATCCCTCTCTCTTAATTAAAAATCTTTAATTAAGGAATCTAGCCTAAAAATGTCATTTAGACATTATCCCTAATTTATTAATTATTTAATTAATAAATTGACCAAAAACTTCAAAAATAAATTAATTTATTTTTAATTTATTTTTTATCCCAAACTTGGCCAATTTCCTCTAGACCACTAACCTCTTCCAAAATCTTCTAATCCCTTCTTAATTTCGATTAAAAGGCTAATCCCATCTTTTCTAACCCTAATCCCAAGGTTAAATATTTAATTAAGGTTAAATATTTAATTTTCATATTTATTAAAAATATTTTAATAAATATTCCTAAAACTTAGGCTTTTGGAATGAATAACCTTTTATTCCATGAAACTAAGGAGAAATCTAGACTCTTCTAGAATCTTCTCAAATCCACCCTCTTCACCCATCCTAATCCTTTTCTTGTCCTAATCTAATCCTAATCCTACCCTTAAACCTTTGTGCAATCCTAACCAAGCTTAAGACTTTCCTAAACCAAAGCAAAGTCTTTCCTTCCAAATATCTCAACCACAAAACATTTATTGCTTCCCCAAAGTCTTCAAAGCCTCTTAAAGCCCATTCATTGCTCTTACAAGCATTTATTGGAGAGTTATGAGCTTGGAGCCCCCTTTGTTGACTCCTCTTTGCCCTTCCCTTCATCCACTCACCTTGTGACATGTGTCACCTCCTGATTGGTTGAGAACTAGCACAATCCATGTGCTTCCCTTTTGAATGAATCTTGGCCTCTCTTAAGGATTTCAATCCTGGCCATTCATTCCTCCTACCCCAAGCCTTAGAAATCCTATAAATACCCTCACTTCCTAAGACAAATCATCTCTCAACTCTCAAACTCAATAGCAAAGTTATAATGCCATTTTCATTCTAGCATAAGCATAAACTCATCTGTTTTATATCATTTGTCAAGCTTAAATCACATCTAAATTAGCTTAAATGGATTAACATAGATTCATTTCTTGTTTTAATCTTATTTCATCATCTAGCTTTGCATATTTGTGTGTTCTTGAGGCCTTTGAGGCAAAATAGGTTCCTCATACCTATTTTGTGTCATTTTGGGTCTTCATTAACCTCAAATCATCATTTATCTTGCATGCTCCAAGTGCTTGAGTTTGCACACCCACATCCCTCTATATCTAAGCATATCAAACGGTGCATGGGCGCATCCGTTTTAAGCTTAAACTGAGGTGGCTTTGATTTTAGTTTGTTAACCATTAAACTTGATTTGATTATATGCTATGACGTTTGTTTGTCTTTGGCCTTCAAAACAGGTTTAGGTGCACTCTCAAATCCTAGTCTACAGGTCCTTATTCATAAACACTGTGTCAAGCGTGTCTTGATAGATGGTGGGGCTGGTTTGAACATCTGCACATACAACTTGGTAAAACAGTTGGGATTCTCTGAACATGCAATTGATCCTAGAAGAAAGATAACAATCAAGGCCTATGATGAAGAAGAAAGATCCTCCAAAGGATTAGTTTTTTTACCTATCAAAGTGGGGCTAGTGGAGAGAGATGTCATATGTCAAGTTCTTGATTTACCACTCATGTACAACATTCTTCTTGGAAGGCTGTGGATACACCCAATATAGACTGTGCCTTCTACTTACCACCAATGCATAAAATTTCCTCGTAATGGAGTTGAGGTAACTATTCTAGCTGACACAACATATCCTTGTAATAGTCTTAAAGAAATAGAGAGCATGGTTCCACATAATAAATAAGTGGAGACATCCAAAGAAATGGTCCTACAGAGCTTTGCTAAAAAGGTCAACATTCAAGAAATGAGTATGGGTGAATACAAGATAGATCCTTCCATGTCTCTGATGGATCTTGTATGCACCCTAAAATGGTCACCTATACTTTGGGCCCCCATTCAACAATTTATCAAATCCTTGAATCAATATTTTCCTAAATCAACATTTTTCAATTATATCAATTTCCTTGATCAAATCCTATTTTATCATTTTTGATTATTTGCCTTGGGCTAACCATTTTATCCTAAAGTCTTTATTTATTTAAAAGGAATTTCCTCCCCTTTTAATAAATAAAAAGCCCCCACTTTACCTCTTATCCTAAGTTGCACAAATAAAGCATTATTCTTATTTTATAAAAAGAAGAAAATCATTTTTTGTCTCATATGGACACAAAAGTCAACTCTTATTTTCTCATTGGAGGATATTTGTGCACATGGATTGCTCCCCTTTCAAGCTCCACCCTTGATTAGATATTTTGCCTCTTAATCTCCATGGTCCATTCCTTTTCAATTCCTTTAAAAGGAGAGCTCTCTTCTCATTTTAGAATCTATCTTTTGAATACTAATGTTATGCTGCAGGTTTTCTAGGTCACTTTGGAGTTTTGGAGATTGGAGCATTCTTATCATTTACATTCTTGCATCCATCTTTCATTTCTTGCATCATAGCTTCATGTTTATGCTTTCTTAGCTTAGTTTCTTTTATGCACTATATTAGCTCACATAGCTTAATTAGCAAGGGTTTGTAATACTTTCCTTTCATAGCTTAGCTTTCATCTTCATTTTTAGTGTAGTTTCATTGCATTTCCATTGTTGATTCTTAAAGATATTGGCATTCTTTCCCTTGTCTCTTTGAATCTCCCATTGTGTGGTTTACTAGCAAGGTTGCATGCTTTAATAGCTCTAGTTGAGAGCACCATCAACATCCTTGTGACTCCATGCCTATGGAGCTCTAGGTCACTTTCTCATGGTTTCTCATTCATGGATTCCCTTGGAAGTAATGACTTAGAGAAGTGCACTATTTAGTGTATACATTTTTGGCGCCCACCGTGGGGTAGAACACTCTTGTTTTGTCCTTCATTTTTATGCATTTCCACACTTTTTTTGTCACTTTTTAGCTTACTATTTTCGGTAAATTTTTACTTCTTTCTTGAAGATTATCGTACGATACTTCACCAGTGTCATGTAATAATTTGTCCTATACTAGTGTGATACTTTACCAGTTAAAGTATTGCACTCTGTGAGAGATTCTGTCGCACTGGTATTCTATATTCTGTCACTTGCAGGTAACACGAACTGTCACACAGGAGGAAACTATTGCACCCGTATGCTGGAAACTATGGCATGATATTTCTAGTAACTGTACTATCACCTGTGCCTAGCAAAGAGTTGTTTATTAGCTTTTTCTTGCCGAGTTTTGATCTAATTAGCTTGCTGGTTTAGTTTGTTGTGGTTAGGTAGAGTTTATTTGTAGATTTCATTTGGTTTTTGATGTGCTAACCCTTGTAGGGCTAACAAGTGGTGCTTGTAGGTGCTCCTATTGCTTGATTATTTTCTTAAAAATGCATGCACAAGGGCTACTAACAGTTTTTGTAGGGCTGCCCAAAGCATAAAAACAAATCAAGTGCTTGTTTAATTGCTTTTGTTTTGAGTGTGGCATCTACTAGTTGTTTCATTTAGTAGGCACTTAATATCTTGTTGTAGGAATCTTTCGATGGTGGGAGAAGTATGCTCTTCACCCTTGTGGTGAACCAGAAAATCTTGACCCATCTTTAGGTTTTGAAAGCAAGAGGGTAATTGAACCTTTTCTTGGTGTGTTTGGGAGATATTTTTGAGCTAGGAGATTATGCTCTTCACCCTTGAGGTGAAATAGAAATCCTGACACTCAAAGGTTGATCCACTCTTTGTTTAGCTCTTAGAATCCTTTAGCGGGCCTGCTCTTGAGCAATCAAGAGGAATGACCCAAGTGGGCACAAACTTTTCGCCGGTTATTCCAACCCACTACAAACTCAAGGCTATTAAGGACACAAAACCTTGGTAGATGTAGTACTTGTCTTTGCTTGATATGAGTACTTGTGGGAGTGTGACCATGAGGAAAGTGTCGAGCAAGAATGCTTAAGGTACTCTTGTGGCCGCAAGGTCCTAGTCCCTTTTTGGGAGAAAGAGGGGTATTACGAATGAAAGCCCTTATTAAGAACCATAGATAGAAGCCACCTTATTTTGTTGCTTAGCTTCTTTGTGCAAGGATTGATCCAAGTGGAATAACCCAGATCACCCCAAGATTACTCACCATCTGTGTTCCTTTGGTTGTGTCATTGGCACTTCCGCGACAAAGCCAATATCTATTGTGGGTAACCACTTTGTGTGAGGCAATGGGACATCAAGTGTGGGCCAAGTTTTTAAGTATTAAGCCATTGAATTTTTAGGTTAGTAAGTGCTTGAAGTGTTCTCATTGTGATCTACCCATGTAAATGTTCTCAAACATCAAACATCACGGTAGCATTCATAGGATTTTATTGCTTTAATATCACAATTGCTTGTCTTGGCAAGGTTTCTTTTGCCCTTGTTTCAAGTGTTTTATGACATGTTTGATCACCTATTGTTTGCAAACCTATCTATTTACTACTGTCACTGTGCTTGAAATAAAAAAATCCAACCTTCAAACTGAAATTTTGAACAAATTGCCCTTAAAATTGAGATTTTTAGCACTCACTAGTCAAGAATCATACAACACTAGAACAATATCGCACCCTGTACTAAGAAATATCATGTGATAGTTCATCAGTGGAAGACTATTGCATCACTTGCCTGAAAAGTATCATGCAGGCTACTTGGAAACTGTCGCACTGCTTACTGCGAAATATCACTTGGCCAGAAATTATCACCCTTTTAGCTTGGAAACTATTGCATAGAGTCTTTTTGTTGTCTTTTTGATTTATGCAATTTTTAGTCTTTCCTTAGTCGACCAGATTTTAGTGGGTGACTTACTCTACTGCTATAAACTTGTTTGTACCTTGGGTTCCTGATTTTAGGCCCCTTGAACTAGTGTTCTTTGATTTTACAAAGTAGCCTTGTTTGGCATCGATAAGTTAGGGATTATCCTTGTTGAAAAAGTACACCTTTAGATTCTTTGGTAACACACTTGGAGATTTTTAGTACTCTTTTGTCCAATTCACTTCCATCAAAATTCAATTTCAATTTCAATTATATATTTGGTTAAATCCATTTTCTTGGCCCATATGTGTTAGGATACTCATCCTTTTATTATGCACCTCTATGGCAGGATTGGTTTACACCTTTTGCAGCTTTCTATCTTACCATCTCTTTTTGGACAATTGAACACTTTCACTATCCTTGTTTGGTATTGACATTTCATAAGGTCATCTTATCACCAAGGGTCTTTTTCTTTCATGTCGGTTATGACAAGGTACCAAGCTAGTCAGGGAAAATGACCTCAAGTTGTCTTTGAATAATTACCCTTAGTCCAAACTCATCAAAAGAAAAAGGGAAAGAAACTTGTCTTTGATCAATCACCTAGGAGCAAGTCTAAGGCTTGGTTTGACCCAAAGAGCAATCCTAGTGAGTTGAGTACCTCTTTACCATCCTCTCAATCAAATATGGACATGAGTTACACTTTGACTAGGAGACAAAGAGAAGCAATGGATCAAACTCTTGATGACATTTTCAAAAGACATAGGGGTAACATGTCATTTGGTGATGACAATCAACTTGAATCACCCCCTATTAACTCAAGATATCTAGATGCTCATCAAAGAGATGAAAGACACTATGCACAAGCTCACCAAGATGCATGGTCACAACATGAAGACCAAAACAACAAATCTAGTGATGCTCATGTGAATGCCGCATTCACTAACAGCTTGTTTAAACATTCAAGGTCCAACTCACCACTCAAAACAACCTCAAGATATGCTAATGAAAGGCTTAAAATAATTGAGCATGAAAAGAAAGCCTTTTTGGATGAACAAGCCGCTAAAGAAGAAAGGTTTAGACACCTAGAGGAAGAGCAACAAGCCTTGTTGGAATTGAGAAGAAAAGCATTCCAAGAAGAGCAAGATAGGATTTTAGCCCAACAACTCAACGACCAATTTAACAAGAGGGGTACCAACAGTGGAAACAACTCTCCACCCTCTACTCCCTCAAGAACCCCAAGAAATAGAAGGCTGTGTGTGTGAATTTTGTACCTATTCTGTAGACACAACACTTTAGTAAAACATTAGAGGTTAGTTGAAATTGAAATCATGCAATAAATTGAAAGCTAAACTAAGCAGGTGATTTACTACCTTCTAATAGGTGCGAGTATGATGTTCTCAGATTGTATCGAGATCAGTGACCTTGACGACACCTAAATGAAGGATTTGAATGCAAAACTGATATGAAATATGAATGCAATTAATGTATTTTTTTGATTTTCTATGCAATGATATGATCAAATATGATATGAATCTAGAATCTAAGATGAAAAATTGATATGCAATGAATTGATCTAAGATGAATTCTAAATGATATGCAATACTCAAAAAAACAAGAATGATCTCACAATAGCTTGGATTCGCAAAGATGATTCTTCAGTCTCCAATTCGACAGCATGAGGATGCAAAAATATGAGATGGATTGTGAAGAGCTAGGGCCTTAATTTATAGAAATCCAGGGCTTTGGAGGTGCATGGGAAAAAATCCATAAATCACTCAAATAACTCAGGTTGATTTTTGAGTTATTTTTAAATAAAGAATAATTAACTCACAAAAACATGCAAAAGCATAGATCAACTCAAAATAGAGTTTAGATTTAATTGATAATTGATAGTTGTCTGCTTTTATGATTGTGCATGTTTTAATATGAATTAATTTAATAATAAAGTGATTTATTTCCAACTTAACTGATTTTGAAAAATAAAACAATTGATTTATGGGCTAATCAATTATTTTTCAAACTTTTATTCAAAAACAATATTATTAAAAATTGACAACTTGCTTTAATTAATTAAATAAGAATTTAATCAATTATTCATAGGATTTTGGATTTATTGTCAAATTAAATAATATGATTTAGGAATAAATAGAATTAACTTCAATTAAATAATTAAGTGGCAGAATTAAATCTAATTAATTAAATATTGAGAATATTCAATTAATCAAACTTTAGGATAAATAGGATTTATCGCCAAATAATCATTAAATTAAAGATAATTATGATGATTAGGAATATTACTAGGAATATTCCCTGATGCAAAATTTGTGATAATCAATTAGGATTCGATGATGTTCAGATGTGCCTTAGGTTAGGACTTTGATGTCAATTTCATTCGAATGTGTTGATATAGGAGGTTAATGAACCTATAGCCCATTTTTGGGGTATTACAAAGGTGGTCAAGGACTCCTTCAAGATCTCCTAGTCCTAGAGGAAGAAGGATTTCACAACATAGGAGATGAACACCTCCTAGGAACTCAAGACAACCCTCCCAACGAGCTCATCATGGCTCTCAACATGGAGGAAGTAGTACAAGTTTTGATGATCAAGATTTTATGAGAATGCAACAAGAGACACTATTCCAACAATATGTGGAGAAGTACCTTGATCAAAATAAAGATAGGTTCCTAGAGAGTTTGATTAACAAGGGTGCTAGAGTCCCTTACAACTTTGATGTGGATAGGAGAATCAAGAAACAAGGACCTTCTCAAGAGGAGGAAATCAAGAAACTCAAACGCATGATGGAAAAGGTGTTGGCACCTAAAAGTTCCTTTTCACTTGATTCTATTTGTCCCAATCCTTTTGACAAAAGTGTGACTATGATGGATTTTCCTAGGAAAGTTGAAATTCCCCAATACGACAAGTATGATGGCAATGGTGACCCACATGATCACGTGCGTCAGTTTTACACCATGAGTTTTGAGTTCCACCAAGATGACTCTTACCTTATGAGATTATTTCCAAGGAGCCTCAAGGGCCAAGCCATGGAGTGGTTTACAAACATAATGCCTCCTATCAAAAATTTCAAAGAACTTGTCCATAGATTCGTTCAACATTTTGCATACAACTTATCAAGATTAGTCACTATGCTGGACTTATGCAATTTGAAACAAAACCAAGGGGAATCCTTTGTGACCTTCTTGCAAAGGTGGAGATTATTGTGCTCCCGCTATTCTAGGACTATTCCTAAGCATGAAATGATTGACATTATTGTTAGTAATTTGGTGCCTCAAATGTGTTAGGAGGTTCAAAAGATGGTCTTTGATTCCTTTGATACTATGGTTGAGACAACATGTCAAATTGAGGATGTCTTAAAGGAACAAGGCATTTTGACCAAACATAGCAATAACAACAATGGTCAAAATCCTAACAATGCCAATAAGGATAAAGGAAAGCACTGGAACAAGAATAAGCAAGTAGTCAACAATGGAGTTGTGGACTCTTCCCAACCCAAGGATCAAGGAATCCTCAATTTTTCTAGTGCAGTCCAAGCTATGAAGCTCAACACATCCTCCAACCAAGAAGAGTATAAACCTAAGTACCAAGAAAAGCCCAAGAAAAAGTTGAGACAATTTTCTAAATTGGGTGATTCTTATGAGAATGTTTTCAAGACCCTTATTGCCAATTATCTTGCACAACCACAAGATCTAGCAAAATTTCACATACCTAATGTTAAGCCACATTGGTCAAATGAAAAATCTTTCTGCAAGTACCACAATGGCATTGGACATGACATCAAACATTGCTAGAAGCTTAAACACCTCATTCAAGATCTTATTGAAAGTGGTAAACTTCAGATTGATGGGTTGAATACCAATGCAAACCAAAAGGAATTCAAGGAGCCTTTACCCAAATATGAAAAGGGGGAAACCTCTCAACCCAAGAATGGCAAAGCTTCAATCAACTATACCTACATAGGTGTAGAAAATGTGGTTAATATGCTTGAGATTGTTGAGGAAAATGTCGACATGATGCGAAACAAAGATTCTTATAGTCATGATGTGGGCTCTCCTCCTATATTTGATGAAGAACTTGTGGTGGTGCTTAGGGGTCCTCACTCTCAAAGGTCATCCCAAGCTCTTAACACTATCACCTGAAGCCAAAGTCAAGGTCTGGTGGTTATTAGAGGTCCTAATTCCAACCAATCTAGCAAACCCAAGCAAGTGACATCCAAGAATGTCACCACCAAGTCAGTAGTCAATCCTAAAATGAACTACAATTTTGTTGACCAGTTACAAAGACCACCAGCTCAAATCTCAATTTTTGAACTCCTAGAATTGTCTCCAAGACATAAGCGTGTCCTTGAGAATGCTTTGCATACAATCAATGTTCCTAACAACATAGATGTTGACCAATTCCAAAACATGGTTAACCACCTTACCAACCCTCACTACCTCACATTCTTAGAAGAAGATGACAAAGCCTTGAGCCATCCACATAATCTTGCCCTTCATATTGAAGTCATGATCCACAAGACCCGTGTCAGGCGTGTGTTGATTGATGGGGGTGCTGGGCTCAATATTTGTTCCTTGAGTTTGTTGAAAATACTAGGTTACTCTAAGAAAGTTATTGATACTCATAAGAAAATCACCATTAAAGCCTATGATGAGGCAGAGAGAAGCTCCAAAGGCTTGGCTATCCTTCCTATTAGGATTGGCCCCGTTGAAAAGGACATTTTGTTCCAAATTGTTGATGCTGGTCCTTTAGCCTATAATATCCTACTTGGTAGACCATGGATCCATGACATGCAGGAAGTGCCATCCACCTACCACCAATGTGTCAAGTTCCCCTATAATGGAGTAGAAGTTTGTATACCCAGGGATATCACATTATCTGTTAATGCAATTTCAGCAGGGACTCATGTTCCTCTTAATAGGGAAGTAGAGAATTTTGATGCAACTCTAGAATAGTGCAAGAACAATTTTAAAGCCATAGACCTTGGTATGGGAGGTTATCAAATTGACTCCTTTATAAAACTGCCAGTCTCACCTAGGTCCTATGGTAAACCTTCACAAGAGATGTGTCCCTCATCTTTAGCAATGACTCTATTTGATACATTTGTAGAGTCCTTAGTGCCCATACATGATGAAAAAGAAGAGGTAGCTGTTAGGGATTTGATTTACAAGGAGGAAAAATAAAAGCATAATGAAAATTTCTCCCCATCTCCTAAGGCTTATGGGAGAGGGTACATGTTGGTCAAAAGTATGGGCTATCCAGGTCATGGTCCTCTTAGTCATAGATTAGATGCTAAGGCTGAGCCACTCAATCATGCTCTCTTTGGCCATAGAGTTAAGACAACAGTTGGCCTAGGTTTTGAAGGTCATAATAAGAAAAATGCTCCTATCCTTGCTGTGATAGATAGTGATGATGAATCTAGCTACATTCCCAATTTGAAAAATCAACAAGATAGGTGTGAAGATTGGGTCCCTTCCACCAATCTCCTTTGGGGAGATTTAGATGCTCCAGTTATCAATCCAATAGTTTCAAACCTAGAACATGAACAATCCACTATTGAAGATCATGTTGAGGATCCTATTCAAGAACATCAATACACAAATGGCATTCAAGAAGGTGTTACCCTTGGTGACATCAAAGCCTCTACCTCAAGGCCTAAAAAACATGCTTGGTATAAACATCCTAGCCAGGATTCAGATACAGACTCACATGAGTATGAGTGGGAGACTCTCTCTGATTGTTCTATAGTTGACATGGACATTGATGTTGTCCATACATATGGTTCCCAACCTGAGGTAGCTAACAAGTCTAGTGTAGGGTTAGAAGATTGGAATTCATGAGTCGCTTTAGTGGATGATGCTTCACTTGGTAGGATAAGTCCTAATTTGGGTACCTTAGAGGGATACTTGATAGATCCTAACTCTGCAATCACCAGAGATGATACCATTTGCATACACAATATTGAACTAGTCACTGATCTACCCCTTGCCAATCCTCACTTAATTGATTTGTCTCAGTGCTCTCAAGAACCTCAGCTTCTAACTTTTCAAAATGACTATGAGATAGCATGTTGCCTAAAAACCCTTGAACCTATAGTCTCTTCCATGAGTGAACCAACTACAAGCATGACATAACCAGATATCAAGTACCTTAGTCACAAAATGAAAAGAAAAGAAAAAAAGAATAAGAGTTCTAATGGCAAAAACCACTATGTGGTAGTGTCAGAACCTAAAAAAGTAAAAATAAAGGATGTATCTGAGGGTGAAAACCTCTCCGAGGCACCCAAGGATGAGGTACTTGATCATCTTCCAAGTTACTTTCAGGACAGGTCTTCAGTGCTTGTTGAGCCTACACAGCTAGTTAATCTTAATACACCAGAGGCTCCACAAATTTTGCATTTAGCTCAGTCTCTATCAACACAAGAAAAAGAAGCATATGCCAAGTTTCTACAGAACAAGAAGATTAATTTTTCTTGGACTTATTTAGACATGCCAGGACTGGACACTAATCTCATTATGCATCACTTGTCCATAGCTCCAAGTATCAAACTAGTAAAACAAAAATTGAGGAAAATGCATCCTCACATAGCTCTTCTCGTCAAAGATGAATTAAAAAAACTCCTCAGTGTAGGATTTATAAGAGTCATTGATTATGTTGAATGGATATCCAATATTGTACTAGTTTCAAAACATGACAAGTCCATTCGTGTCTGCACAAATTTTAGAGATCTTAAAAAAGCATGCCCAAAGGATGATTTTATACTCCCAAACATAGACATGATAGGGGACATGACTGCGGGCTATGTGATCTATTCTTTGATGGATGGTTTTTCTGGGTATAATCAAATCAAAATAGCTCCTGAAGACCAGGAAAAGACTGCATTCACTTGTGCATGGGGAACCTATTGCTGGAATGTCATGCCATTTGGATTGAAAAATGTAGGAGCTACATATCAAAGAGCTATGACAACAATCTTTCATGACATGATGCATAAGAATATGGAAGATTATGTGGATGACACCTTGGCAAAATCCAAGAAAAGAGATACACACCTAGGTGATTTGGAAGTAATTCTAGATTGTATGGAACAGTTTCAATTGAGATTAAATCCAAAAAAATGTGCATTTGGAGTCACCTCTGGAAAAATCCTAGGATTTATCATTTCAGCTAAAGGTATAGAGGTGGACCTAGAGAAAGTTCAAGCAATATTGGATATGTCACCTCCCAAAAACATTAATCAAATGAGGAGTCTTCAAGGATGCCTTCAATCTATAAGGAGGTTTATTTCACAACTGGCTGATAGAGCTCAACCCTTTAAAAAGACTTTACACAAAAGGGTTAAATGTGTCTGGAATGAAGATTGTCAGCAAAGCATGGACCAAATCAAGCAATACTTGGCCAATCCTCCAATTTTAATGCCTCCTATCCTAGGAAAACCACTCATATTGTATGTGTTAGCAATAGAATCTTCCTTGGGGGCATTATTGGCTCAACTTGATGATACTGGAAAAGAAAGAGCTATCTATTACATCAGTCGTACTCTTGTGTCATATGAGGTTAACTACACTAGTATTGAAAAATCTTGCCTAGCGGTGGTGTTTGCTTCCCAAAAGTTGCAACATTACATGCTTGCACATACAATACACCTCATTGAAAAAATTGATCCTCTAAAATACTTTCTTGGTAAGGTTGCTCTCATAGGTAGACTTGCTAAATGGATGATGATTCTTTCAGAATTTGACATAGAGTATGTTGAGCATAAGGCTATAAAAGGACAAGCCATTACAGACCAATTGGCTGATTTTCCAATCCAAGACAAAGCACCAACTCAAGTTGAATTTCCAGACGAGCACATAATGTACATGAATGCAAGAACATGGAAGATGTTCTTTGATGGCTCTTTCATGCAAAATGGTTCAGGTGCAGGAGTGTTGTTTGTTTCTCCTCATGGGTACACAATCCCTAAGTCCTACAAACTATTGTTCCCATGCACAAATAACATTGCTGAGTATGAGGCCTTAACAAATGGACTAAAAATGGCTATAGAGTGGAGAATCACAGAGCTGCATATTTATGGGGATTCACAATTGATAGTCAACCAAGTTAATGAAGAATATCAAACAAAAAATGAAAAACTGGTACCTTACAAGAAAATGGTTGATTCATTGTGATGATACTTTAGCTTTGTTACATTTCAACAAATCCCTAGAGCAGAGAATAAAGTAGCTGATGCTATGGCTACATTGGCTTCACTCCTTCAGCTAGAACAACATGAGTCTAGATTTGAATTCCTAGTGGAAGAGCTATGCTATCCTATCTATGACTCCCAAGAAAGCCAAGTTATTTGTACCCTTATTGGCCATGAGTCATCCCGCTATGGTGCCATTTACTCATACCTCCATGATGGTACTATTCCTAAAACCTTCAATCATTTTGAATGAAGAAACCTAATCTAAAATGCCTCTTGCCACACCCTTATCTTTGGTGATTTGTATAGTAGGGGTTTAGATGGGACACTTCTTAGGTGTTTGGAAAAGGATGAGTCCAACCAAGTGTTAGTTGACATTCATGAGGGAATTTGTGGAGGACATTCTAATGGTCTTGCCATGGCCCAAAGGTTGCTTAGGGTGGGGTACTATTGGCCTACCATAGAGACAGATGTAGTAGCTTTTGCTAAATCTTGTGAAAAGTGTCAGAAACATGGAAACCTGATACATGCTCCAGGCAGGGAGCTTATTCCTTCTATTTCTCATTGGCCATTTCAGCGCTGGGCCTTTGACCTTGTTGGGAAGATTCATCCCAACTCATCGGGTGGACACAAATTCATTATCACTGCTACTGATTACTTTACCAAATGGGTAGAAGCTGTCCCACTTTCTGTTGCCTCAGGCAAGATAGTTTCTTTGTTTATTTTGAACCATATCATTTGTCGATATGGAGTTCCTTCTAAAATAATCACTGACAATGGAGGTCAGTTTAAAAACAAGGACCTAAAACATCTCTATAAGAAATTCAAGATAAAATAGCATTGGTCCTCCATTTACGTCCCACAAGGAAATGGACAAGCAGAGGCTTCAAATAAGACCATTCTCAAAATCCTCCATAGAATAGTTCACAAGAATGGTAGAGATTGGCATCTATAGATAAATCCGGCCTTATGGGCCTACAGAACAAGTATTTGTACTCCAACAGGGGCTACTCCTTTTGCCCTCACTTATGGTGTTGAAGTAGTGTTACCTTTAGAGGTGGAGATTCCTTCTCTTAGAGTTTCCCTTAAAGGTCTAGTGACAGATGAAGACTACCGCGCTATGAGGTTACAAGAACTGGAACTTCTAGATGAAAAGCGTAAAGCATCTTTTGATCACATGAGAGTTTACTAGAAGTGTATGACCAAAGCATTTAACAAGAAGGTTCACCCTAGAGAATTCCAAGTGGGGGATCTTGTCCTACAAGAAAACCCTAAGAACCAACAACATAGAGAGCAAAAGGGGAAATTTGAACCTAATTCACTTGGACCATACATCATTATTGTAGCTTTTGGTACAGGTGCTTATTTACTATCTGATCCAGAGGGGGAACAACTCCCTGATCCTATCAATGTTTTGCACCTCAAGAAGTTCTATCCATGATGCCTATTCTGTCTGGGAGCATTCTTTGTACATATTTATTGATCTTGAAAAAATTCCAAAAAATTTATATATGATGCTAAAAAAATCCTAAAAAGTCCTGAAAAAATACAAAAAAATTGAAAAATAAAAAAAATCTCCAAGTGGTGAAAACTTGGAAACAGGTGCTACTTGAGGCCTTTGCACCCTTGTTTCTTAGCATGCATCCTTGACACTTAGCCTATCTCCATCATGCCTTGACCTTATTGCCTTGGTTTGGAATTGGTCTTTGTCTTTGTCTAGGGGGCATAACTATGTTAGCTTTGGTCTCTAGGATGCGTTGGTCTATAGGACATCTTGCAAACGGTGTTTTTCAACACCACCCCCAAACAATGTTTTTCAACACTACCCTAGTGTCAAGTGTTTCTCAACACTTATAAGATATCTTACCCACAGTCTAGCATGATATGGTATTTCTCATTAGCAGATGTGATACTCAAAGTTTGACTCTATGACCTACACACATGCACTTAAACACTTGACTCACTGAGACTTGTTTGACTTTATTTCTTTGTGTGCTGTTTATGATGATTTCTTTGATGAGTGTTCTCTCCCTAAGAAGTTTTTGATGATGCATAGCTAGAAGATTGAGGGCATGAGGACATGTTTTATTTCTTTTTCTACTTGTGGGTATATTTTGTTGGTCCTAACTGTCATTAGCATTTATGCCTATTCCACTTGACATTAGGATCTACACGGTATTATCCTTGACTATTTTTGTAAGTGCATACTTATAGCCATCTTGACTTTCCTTGTGTCTCGATACAAGTATAATCTTGCTATATTAAACTTAGGTAATCTCACTGCACTAGTAATCTTGACCTATATGTCTTTGATGCCTAGGTGGGATTGCCACATATCTATCTGATATAGATCATATTCAGATTCACATAGTCATACTAGTGTGCATTGTATGATCTTGCAATGTTGCCAATAAAGCTCGATGATGATTATTAGAGTCTAATGGCTTTGTGACCTTGCAAGTAAACCACTTTTCATATAGCTTGCATTTTTAGACTTCATGTTAATTTGCATTTTTAGGCTGCATTATGCATTGGAGAGGGTTTTTCCTTCATCTTTCCTTTGGACTTTTAATCAAACTGTGATCATGTTTTGATCTTCATTTCCTTATCTTCTTTCATGATCTCAATCAAAATTTCCTATCTTAAACAGTTGATTGATTTGGGGCATCCTCTTTCTTGAGGCAAATCCTCTTTCTTCTCTCCATTTCTTTCCACCTCTTCCAAACTTTGATCTTCCATCCGCTTTCACCCCACTTCTTTTCTTTTGATTCAACCCTGGGGCATAACCTTTCAGGATGACCTACCTTGGTTCTATGATCCTTATATCTTTCATCTTACATCAAGAACCTTATCTTTAGTGATTTGATCAAATTTATCAATTTTTTATTTCTCCTCTATCTCATTTCGATTTCAATCATGAGGGGGTAGAACCTATCAAAATTCAATCCTTGATTCAACTTATCAATTAGCTTTGCTTGAGATTCTTATCTCTTATTTGAGACTTGATTATCACCTAGCTATATAGGTGTTGATCTTGTCTTTCAGCTTATCCATCAAACACATGTCTGGATTGTTTTGTGATCCCAAATCGATCTCACATTTTGATTCCATTCTTTGACTGCATGTGATCCCAAATCAATCTCACATTAGTCAAAGAGGGGAAAATGTATGCACCCTAAAATGGTCGCTAGACTTTGGGCCCCCATTCAACAATTTATCAAATCCCTGAATCAATATTTTCCTAAATCAACATTTTTCAATTATATCAATTTCCTTGATCAAATCCTATTTTATCATTTTTGATTATTTGCCTTGGGCTAACCATTTTATCCTAAAGTCTTTATTTATTTAAAAGGAATTTCCTTCCCTTTTAATAAATAAAAAGCCCCCACTTTACCTCTTATCCTAAGTTGCACAAATAAAGCATTATTCTTATTTTATAAAAAGAAGAAAAGCACTTTTTGTCTCATATGGACACAAAAGCCAACTCTTATTTTCTCATTGGAGGATTTTTGTGCACATGGATTGCTCCCCTTTCAAGCTCCACCCTTGATTAAATCTTTTGCCTCTTAATCTCCATGGTCCATTCCTTTTCAATTCCTTTAAAAGGAGAGCTCTCTTCTCATTTTAGAATCTATCTTTTGAATACTAATGTTATGCTACAGGTTTTCTAGGTCACTTTGGAGCTTTGGAGATTTGAAGCATTCTTAGCATTTACATTCTTGCATCCATCTTTCATTTCTTGCATCATAGCTTCATGTTTATGCTTTCTTAGCTTAGTTTCTTTTATGCTCTAGATTAGCTCACATAGCTTAATTAGCAAGGGTTTGTAATACTTTCCTTTCATAGCTTAGCTTGCATCTTCATTCTTAGTGTAGTTGCATTGCATTTCCATTGTTGATTCTTAAAGATATTGGCATTCTTGCCCTTGTCTCTTTAAATCTCCCATTGTGTGGTTTACTAGCAAGGTTGCATGCTTCAATAGCTCTAGCTGAGAGCACCATTAACATCCTTGGGACTCCATGCCTAGGGAGCTCTAGGTCTCTTTCTCAAGGTTTCCCATTCATGGATTCCCTTGGAAGTAATGACTTAGAGAAGTGCACTATTTAGTGTGTACAGATTTTCCCATATCTCCTAGGTCTCAAGGACAACCTTCATTAACATTTACACCTTCCAATGTTAGTGCTCTAATAATTCATGAAGGAACTAGAATGGTCAAAGAAAAAGTATCTCTTGAAGAAGAAAATGAAGAGAAAGCTGTCTTACAATGGCTTTATAAAGAAAATGAAGAAGATGGAAATATCAAACATGTTGAGATAGCTACAAATAAATATGGAAAAGGATATGAGATTATGAAAAAAATGGATTAAAAAGGAAATGGACCCTTGGGACAAAGAAAACAAGGACTTGTGGAGCCTATACATATGGACTTTAGAAATCCTAAAGACAAGACTAGATTAGGCTTCAAGGAAGTAATATCTCATCCTATAGCAGAAAGTGGTCCTATATTTGATAGATCAAGGGACTCAGATGATGAAGAAGAGGTAGAAGGAGAACTTATTTCCTATGAAAGGTTGCTACTCTTACAAGGAGAGCCATTATCAAAAATTGGTACCAATCTTGTAAAAGAACTAGAAGAGAGACAAGCAGAAGAACCCGAAGAAGAAAAAGAATAAGAGCTCCCTATTTTTGACATACCTCACTTTGATGAGGAACCAACGATGATAAATTCACAAGAACCATTGGAAGAACAAGAGACCAATGCTAATGAAGAAGATGAGATACCTATGACTATTGCCCACTTCTTGGGGGTTTCAGATGATAGTCAAGTAGACTCACAAAAATATGAATGGGATGCTCTTTCTGATGGTACTATGGATATAGAAGTGGATGTGATACATAAATTTTCTCCTAAAATCTTGATTGAAGAAGGAGAGAGTTCTAATTTTAGATCACTAGAGTTATATTTTCATAACACTAACATGAATTCTAATAATAATGAAAAATGAATCTAATAATCCTAACACTTATTTAGAAGCAAACTTAATGGAAAACATCTTGCAAGTTAATAAAATTGATAATAATGTAGTGCTATCTCTTGAACCCACTGAATCTTTGTCCTTATTACATCCTGAATTGATAGACTGGAATGAGCTTACGTCCACAAGCCTATTAGCTTTTGATAATGACTATTCCTTAGCCTATTATCTTAATGCTTGTGAACCCTTCCTTTCTTCCATAGGTGTAGAGAGTGAAACCATGACTGTGGAGGATATCAAGTTTCTCAATCTCAAAATGAAAAACAAAAAGAACAAGAGATATGATGGTGAAAACCACCTAGTGGAAGTGTTAGATCGTAAAAGAGAAAAAGAAAAAGATGTAAATGATGGTGAAAAGCTCCTAGAGGTGCCAAAGGATGGGATTCTTGATATCCTCTTAGATCAATTTTAGGAAAGATCCTTAGTTATGATTGAATCTACACAACCCATTAATTTGGGAACAACAGAAACTCCTCAACTAGTCCACATTGCTCAATCATTGATTGAAGAAGAAAAGATCCAATTTACCAATTTCTTCAAAGAAAAGAAGATCAATTTTGCTTGGTCTTATTTAGATATGCCTAGATTGGATATGGATTTGATTATGAATCACTTGTCCATTTCACCTAATTTGAAACCAGTAAAGCAAAAACTAAGAAAAATGAACCCACATGTGGCATTGCTAGTAAAAGCAGAATTGGAAAAACTATTAAAAGCTGGATTCATTAGAGCCATTGATTATGGAGACTGGATTTCAAACATAGTTCTAGTTTATAAGGTGAAAAAATCCATAAGAGTTTGTAAAGACTTTAGGGATTTAAACAAGGCTTGTCTAAAGGATGATTTTCCACTTCCCAACATAGACATGATTATAGATTTGACGATAGGCTATGAGATGTACTCATTAATGGATGGATTTTCTAGATACAATCAAATTAAAATTTCCCTTGAAGATCAAGAAAAGACCACATTCGCATGCACATGGGGAACATACTGTTAGAATGTGATGCCATTTGGTCTAAAAAATGTAGGTGCAACCTATCAAAGGGCAAAGACCACAATATTCCATGACATGATGCATAGAAACATGGAAGACTATGTAGATGATACATTAGAAAAGTCAAAGATAAGGAATACACATATAGAAGATCTAAGAAAAATCTTTGATAGAATGGAACAATTTCAATTAAGGCTTAATCCTAAGAAGTGCACATTTGGAGTATCATCTATAAAACTATTAGGATTCATAGTCTCCAAAAAAGGAATTGAAGTGGATCCAGTAAAGGTGAAAGCTATTCTTGAAATGCAACCACCTAGAAATATTATTCAAATGAGGATGTTGCAAGGCAAGTTACAATCCATAAGAATATTTATATCTCAATTTGTGGATAAGGCACAACCTTTCACAAAGTTGATGCGTAAAGGAACTACATTCACTTGGGACGAGCAATGTGAAGAAAATTTTGCCCAAGTCAAGAAATATTTAATGAATCCTCAAATCCTAATGACACCAATCTATGGAAAACCTCTACTGCTATACATATCAACTACATATACATCATTAGGAGTATTGTTGGCACAAGAAGATGAAGCCAAGAAAGAAATAGCTATATACTATATCAACCAAACTTTGGTCACATATGAGTTGAACTATTCAATGATTGAGAAAGCATGCTTAGTAGTGGTATTTGCATCCCAAAATCTTAGGCATTACATGTTGGAACATAAGGTGAAGCTAGTGGCTAAGATTGATCCACTTAAATATCTATTGAGTAAAGTAATGCTAACAGGAAGACAAGCAAAGTGGGTCCTAATTGTAAGTGAATTTGACATTGAATATGTTGATAGAAAATCCATTAAAGGACAAGTGATTGTTGATTAACTTGTAGAAACACCATTAACCTATGACAAGCCATTACATGTGGAGTTTCTAGATGAATCTATTATGCACTTGACATAGCACCCATGGAAAATGTATTTTAATGGCTCCTTCACACAGCAAGGATCAAGAGTTGGACACTTATTCATTACACCACATAGATATAAGATCCCAAAGGCATATAAGATGATCTTTCCATGTAAAAACAACATAGAAGAGTATGAAGCTCTTGTAAATGGACTCAAACTTGCAATAGAGTGGAAAATTGTTGGATTACACATCTATGGAGATTCACAATTCATTATCAATCAAGTAAATGGTGACTGTCAAACAAAAGATGATAAGCTCATGCCTTACAAAAGAATGGTGGATGACTTGAAGAAATACTTTGTCTTCATCACATTTGAACAAATTCCAAGATCAGAGAATAGAGTAGCTAATGTGATGGCTACTTTAGCATCTATGTTACAACTTGAACAACATCAATTTCACTATGACTTCCTGGTAAAAGAACTCCCATTCCCTGCCTATGACTCACCTGAATCCCAAATTTTTTGTGCCCTTGAAACCCAATTTGTATACAGATATGCCCATATCTATTCTTACCTAAAATACCAAACAATCCTTGAAGGTTATTCTAGAAATGAAAAGAGATCACTTATAAGAGTGACATCGCGTTATATAATCATCGCTAATGACTTGTATAGACATGGTCTGGATGGTACACTTCTTAGGTGTTTAGAAAATGAAGAGTCTAATCATGCATTAAAAGAAGTTCATGAAGGTGTGTGTGGGTCACACTCGAACAATTTTTCATTAGCCAAGAAACTCTTAAGAGTTGGATATTATTGGCCCACAATGGAAAAAGATGCTAGCCATTTTTCAAAAACATGCAAGAAATGCTAGATCCATGGTAACTTGATACATGCTCCAACAAGAGAGCTAATTCCTTTCATAACAAATTGGCCATTCCAGCAATGGGCCTTTGATTTAGTTGGTTAGATTTACCCAAATTCATCAAATGGACACAAATACATCATTACTTCAACTGAGTATTTCACAAAATGGGTGGAAGATGCCCCACTATCTAATGCAACTGGAAAACAAATTTACATATTTATCTTGAATTATATGATCTACAGATATGGAATACCCTCATCAATTGTGACCAACAATGGGGGTCAACTTAGAAGAAAAGACATAGATGAGTTGTTTCTTTAATTTAAAATCACTCAGCACTATTCCTCGATCTATTACCCTCAAGGTAACGGACAGGCTGAAGCATCAAAGAAAACTATTTTGAAAATCTTGCATAGGATAGTGAACAAATAAGGAAAGGATTGACATTTGTAAATCAATCCAACATTATGGGCTTACAAAAAAAGCATCAAAACACCAACTGGCACAACTCCTTTTGCACTAGTTTATGGATCAGAGGAAGTCTTACCAGTTGAAGTAGAGATTCCATCACTAAGGGTATCATTGAAACATCTAGTCTCTGATGAGGACTATAAAATATCTAGACTACAAGAATTAGAATTGTTAGATGAGCGCAAACAATAGACATTTAATCATCTTAAAGTTTATCAAAAGAGAATGTCAAGAGGATATAACAAGAAGGTAAAACCAAGAAGTTTTTAGGTAGGAGATCTAGTTCTAAGAGAAAACCCTAAAAATCAGCAAAATCGAGAATGAAAGGGAAAATTTGAACTGAATTGGCTTGGTCCCTTTGTTATCACAACAAAATTTGGATCAAGAGCTTATCAACTGGCTACGCCTGAAGGAGATGTTTTACTAGATCCAATCAATACTCTACACCTGAAAAGGTTTTATGCATGGCATTCTTGAGGTAAATTCTATACAGTGACAAGAGTCCTGAAAAAAGTACAAAAAAATATGAAAAAGTTCTTGAAGAAAAGCAAAAACAACAAATATGGATCCTGAAAAAAATAAAAAATAATGGAAAAAGTTCTGAAAAAATGACCATCTTGGTGAAAACCTAGCAAATAGGTGCCTTGGTGAGTTCAAAAAAATAGAAAAAGTATAAAAAAATTGGAAAAGAGGAAAAGTGTCTTGGTGAAAACTTGGTAAACAATCGCCATGATAAAAAAAATAGAAAAAAATTGGCCAAGTGGTGAAAACTTGGTAAACAAGCGCTACTTGTAATCAACGCTCTATCTATCAAGACAACACTTGCAAATTTGGCCGATGTAAATTTTAGTTTGTACATATCTTCCAATCACTTTCGTGACACACCAAATTCTAAGAGCCTACTATCAGAAAATCGTATCTTCCTAAGGATGAAATCAGTCCACATTAAGGTCCTAGGTAAACTATTTTCCCTAGGGGGAAGTGATCAAAACCATGCATGTTGCTAAGTCATTGTTAGGACTATCTCCTAAGATGTAGAGTCTGCAATAGACATTAAACTACGAACAAAGGTATTTCTCAATACCATCCTAGTCTGCAATAGATGTTAAACTACAAAAACAAATGTATTTCTTAATGCCACCATAAAAAGTATTTCTTAATACTTGGACCTAAAAGTGCTCCTAAACACTACGTAATGATGATAAGAGTGTTTCTAAACACTAAACAGGTAAAGCTACTTATGGATAAAAGATAAATCAATAATTGATAATAATTTCTATGTGTGTATTTGCAAAATTAATCAACAGTGTTCCTAAACAGTATAATCACAACTGTCTATTTTAAAGAAAATACATTAACTATTTTAAAGGGATAATGAACTTTTTCTTATTATCAATTTTTGATTGTTATGTTTCCTTGAGTGACTCGATGATGTCTAAATTGGACTAGAGAAACAAGGACTCCGGGCATAACGTTTTCTTTGTCTTCTATTTGTGGTGATAAATTCGATGATCTAAGGTGATCGTAGGAAATTGGTGTCTACTATAAGTGCCTCCATCATGATTGGAACACCATGTATACCTCAACCTATTTCCTATGAAAGCTTTAGTGAGGTTTTATTTATTTCCTTTCCTGTTTTAAACTACAATGAAAAACTACTTCCTAGTAAGGTATATAGTAAATCAGATTATACCCAAAGATATGAATATAAAATGAAAGGTCATTGTGGGTATATATTTACACATTATGCACCATAAAAGAAAATGGTTTATATTAAACATGAAGTAACTGACATAACATTCTATCCTATATGCTTTAATGTTTAGGTTATCTTTCGACATGATGAATGAGAGGGAAGTATTCATATTTTCTGTTAGCTTGTGGTGATTGATCAGGAAAGTAATGTACACTTTGGAAATTTTTTTTTGAGGCCGACATATTTTTGACTATTTTTGGGCTGACATATTGTAACTCATTCTAACCCTAAAGTGGAAAAATATTGTATAATATGGCTTAGGGTTAGGGATTTTAGTATGTATGATTTTAGCACTTGCGGTGGAATTGAACTATAAGGGATTACAGATTGTAATCACTGGATAATAATAATATTGGACTCGCTATTGGTGGACGTGGCCCAAGGATTGGGTGAACCACGTTAAATCTTTGTGTATTGTGTTCTCTTCTGTGTGGTTTATTATTTTCTTATATTGGTTATATTTGCATGTAATTGTTATTTCTATCTTGTTAATCCTAATAAGTGGTATCAGAGTGAGGTTGTTTTTCAGTTATCCGCTGCAAGAAGATCTCACGGTTTAGTGGGAGTCTCACGGTTGAGTGGGAGCAATGGCATATGAGGGTAGGATGAAGGTTGACAAGTTTAATGGGTAGAACTTTTAGTTATGGAAAAAGAAAATGGAGGACTATCTCTATTAGAAGGATCTATGGCGGCCATTGGAAGGAAAATCATTTCTGATGAGGACTAGGTAATTCTTGATAGAAAGGCCCTTGGTAGTATTTGATTATGCCTAGCACAATTGGTGGCATTCAATATTGCACAAGCAATGATGACTGAAGATTTGATGAAAACCCTAGCGAAGTTGTATGAAAAGCCCTTTGCTTCAAATAAGGTATTTCTCATGAAGTGTTTGTTTAATATGAAAATGGTGGAAGGTGGGTCATTTTATGATCATTTAAATGAGTTTAATATAGTTACTAGTCAATTAATTTCTGTCAATATTATTTTTGATGAAGAAGTCAGGGCTCTCTTGATTTTGTGTTCTTTCCCTGAAAGCTAGAATGGCTTGGTAATGGCTGTTAGTAATTTTGTTTTTGGTTCTAATACCCTAAAATATGATGATGTTATTGGTGTTATTCTGAGTGAGGAAATTTGTAGGAAAAGCTCAGGTGGATCCACATCAGGTAGTGTCTTAAATGCACAAAGCAGGGGTAGAACCAATGAGAGAGGAAACAACTCTGGAAATCATCAAAAATCAAGAGGAAAATCAAAGGGAAAGAGGTTCGAATCCAAAGGGCCAAATGATTGCTAGTACTGTGGAAAACCAGTTCATAAGAAGAAAGATTGCTAGTCTCAGAAGAATAAAGAAGGATACAAACAAGAAGGTAACAAGGAGGTAAATGTGGTAAGTAATAAATTTAAAGAGGATGCTTTGATTCTTTCTTTAGAAAGTATTGATGATTTATGGGTTTTAGATTCTATGGATTCATTTCATGCTACACCGCATAGAGGTTACTTTCTTGATTATGTCCAAGGGGATTTTGGGCTAGTTTATTTGGGAGATAATGAACCTTGTTAGATAGTTGGAAAGGGAAAAATTAAGATTAAGTTGCAGAATGGGAATCATTGGATACTACAAGAGGTAAGACATGTTCCAAGGCTGAGTAGGAATTTAATTTTAGCAGGGCAACTGGGTGATGAGGGTTGCACAGTTACTTTTAATGATAAAAATTGGAAGGTTTCAAAAGGTTCCTTAGTAGTAGAAAAAGGTGTGAAAGTAGGCACCTTATATCTTTGTACAGGTCATACTATTCCTTCTACTTTAATTGTTTCATAAGATAATGAATGTTCAGGAAAAGTGGCTGCAGCTGAGTAGGAAGAACATCAAACCGTTTCTATAGATTCTGACACAACACTGTGGCACAACAGACTCGGGCACATGAGTGAAAAAGGTATGAGATTAATTCATTCAAAGAAATTTTTACTTGGTCTGAAATGTGTCAATATGGATTTCTGTGAAAGTCGTGTTTATGGAAAACAAAAGAGAGTTAGTTTTGTGAAGAGTGGGAAGGAAAAGAAAAATGAGAGATTAGAGCTTGTGCATATAGATGTATGGGGACCAGCTCAAGTATCTTCCCTTGGTGGCTCTCTATATTATCTTACATTTATAGATGATGCAACAAGAAAAGTATGGATTTATTTCCTTAGACATAAATATGATGTATTTCAAACTTTTAAGAAATGGAAATGCTTGGTTGAGAATGAGACTGGTAAAAGGTTAAAATGTCTTAGATCTAATAATGGTGGTGAGTATTGCAGCATATAATTTGAAGATTATTGTTCCTCTAATGGTATTTGTAGGCAAAAAATTGTACCAAGGACTCCACAAGAAAATGGAGTGGTTGAATGCATGAACAAGACAATAATGGAGCTTGTAAGGAGTATGAGGTTGCATGATAGGCTGCCCAAAAACATGTGGGCAGAGGCTGTGAACACTATTTTTTATTTAATCAATAGAGACCCCTCTACTCCTTTGGACTGTGGTATTCCAGAGGAAGCACAGAGTGGTAAGAAGGTAAATTATTCTTTTCTCAAAACCTTTGGTTCTGAAGCATTTGCACATATAGATTTTGAAAATAGAATCAAGCTGGAAGCTAAGTCAAAGAAATGTGTATTTGTTGGATATGGAATTGATGAATTTGGTTATAGGCTTTGGGATTTTGAAAATCATAAAATTGTAAGAAGCAGGGATGTCATATTCAATGAGAAAGTATTGTACAAAGATCTATTGTAGCAGCATGAGAAGAAAGAAAATGAATATATAGTATTGGATGATACTCCAAAAGATGATGTTCTAGTAGTTCCTTATGCTTCGCAACAACAACAACAACAAATACCACACACCCCTGTGAATGTTAGATGGTCAACAAGGCTAAGTAGACCTCTAGAAAGATTTTCTCCATCTTTGTATTCTGTTTTGTTAATAGATGCTGGTGAACCTAAATATTCTAATGAAGCTGTGTAGGTGGATACAAAGATTTAGTGGGAGTCTACAATGATAGAGGAAATGGACTCCTTGTTGAAAAATCACACTTGGGATTTATGCAAGTTACCTGTAGGTAAAAGGACTTTACAAAATAAATGGGTTTACAGGATAAAAGAAGAGGATGGAGGTAAGAAAAGATTTAAAGCCAGGTTAGTTGTAAAAGGATTTGCACAGAAAAAGGATATTGATTTTGATGAGATATTTTCTCTAGTTTTTAAAATGACTTCTATCCATACTGTTTTAAGTATTGTGGCTACTAAAGATTTGCATTTAGAGCAGCTTGATGTTAAAATGACTTTTCTTCATGGTGATTTGGATGAAGAAATATATATGGTCCAGCCACAAGGATTTGAGGTCAAGGGTAAGGAGAATTTGGTATGTAGATTGCATAAAAGTTTATATGGCTTGAAGCAAGCACCTCGGAAATGGTATATTAAATTTGACACTTTTATGAATGAGCATGGATACAGTCAATGTCATTCTAACAATTGTGTTTATTTTAAGAGGTTGGATAATGACAACTACATTATTTTATGTTTATATGTTGATGATATGCTTGTAGCTAGGTCTAACATGGATCACATTAAGGGGTTGAAACAAAAGTTAGCACATTCATTTTCTATGAAGGATTTGGGGGCAGCAAAACAAATCCTTGGTATGAAAATTTGTAGAGATAGGAAAAATAGGAAGTTGTCTCTATCTCAGGCTGATTGTATTGAGAAGGTGTTGCAACGTTTCTCTATGGAGAATGCCAAAGCTGTCAGCACACCTTTGCTTGGTCATTTGAAATTGACTAAGGAGATGTGTCCTAAGACATCATAAGAAGAGGCAAAAATGTCTAAGGTACCTTATGCTTCAGCTATAGGGATCTTAATGTATGTTATGGTATGTACTAGGCCAGATATTACACACATAGTGGGAGTTGTTAGCCGATATATTAGTAACCCTAGTATTGAGCATTGGAATGAAGTCAAATGGATTCTCAGATATTTGAGAGGTAAATCTAGTAAGTTTTTACACTTTGGAGGTTCTACTACTACTGTACAAGGCTATGTTGACTCAGATTTGGTAGGAGATATAGATAGTAGGTGGAGTACTATAAGTTATGTATTTATTGTTGGTGGGACAATAGTGAGTTGGATTTCTCAACTACAAAAGGTGGTTGCTTTATCCACTAAAAAGGTAGAGTATGTTGCTGCTACAGAGGCAACCAAGGAGATGATATGGCTTCAATTATTCATGGAAGAATTGGGACATCCATAGATGGATAATTTTTTGCATACATATAGCCAAAGTGCCATTCATCTTGCGAAGAATTCTGCTTTGCACTCAAAGACAAAACACATACAGTTGCAATACCATTTCATTCGGTCAGTTTTGGATGATGGGAAGTTAAAGCTGGAAAAGATTCATACAGATGATAATCTAACAGATATGTTTACAAAGGTAGTAACTGTACACACTCAAATGGTGCACTTCTCTAAGTCATTATATCCAAGGGAATCCATGAATAGGAAACCTTAGAAAGTGACCTAGAGCTCTCTATGTATGGAGTTGCAAGATTATTTAAAATTTGCTCTCAGCTAGAGCTATTAGGCTTATGACTTTGCTAGTCAACCACACAATGAGAGATTCAAATGAAGACAAGGGCAAGAATGCCAATATCTCCAAGAATCAAAATGAAATGCAATGCAAAGCTATACTATGAATGAAAATGCAAGATATGCAAGTTAAGCTATGAAAGGAAATATGCAAGTATTACAAAGCCTCCTAATTAAGCTAGATGAAGTAATCTAAAGCATAAAGGAAACTAAGCTATGAATGAAGCTATGAATGCTATGACAATACAAGAAATGAAACTATGATAGCATGTAGATGCAAAAGCCAAGAATGCTCCAAATCTTCAAAAGCTCCAAAGTGACCTAGAAAACCTGTAGCATAACATTAGTATTCAAAAGATGCATATGAAAAATGAGGAAGAAAGCTCTTCTTTTATAGGAAATGAGAAAGAATGGACCATGGAGATTAAGAGGCAAAAGATTTAATCAAGGGTGGAGCATCAAAGAGGAGAAATCCATGTGCACAAATATCCTCCAATGAGAAAATAAAATTTGACTTTTGTGTCCATATGAGACAAAAAGTAATTTTTCTCTTTTTATAAAATAAGAATAATGCTTTATTTGTGCAACTTAGGATAAGAAGAAAAGTGGGGGATTTTTATTTATTAAAAGGGGAGGAAATATTCCTTTTAAATAAATAAAGACTTAGAATAAAATGGTTAGCCCAAGGAAAATAATAAAAAATAATAAAATAGGATTTGATCAAGGAAATTGATATGATTGAAAAAATGCTGATTTTTGAAAATATTGATTCAGGGATTTGATAAATTTCTGAATGGGGGCCCAAAGTCTAGGTGACCATTTTAGGGTGCATACAGTAACAAGGGAGAAGTTGAACTCATGTTTAGCTTCAGTTGGTCTTCTAGACTAAATAGAATAAAGGAACAATTGAGTTTAGGGTGGTTTGATCCAGTGGGAGCCTCATATGGTAGTGGTATTGCTATAGGATCAGTCTCCAAGTGGGAGGTTTTTTAGTGTGGATACTGATCAGTCACCAAGTGGGAGATTGTTAGCTTGTGGTGACTGATCAGGAAAGTACTATTTAGGAAAGTACTGTACACTTTTCCTCCTGACATATTGTAACTCATTCTAACCCTAAAGTGGAAAAATATTGTATAATATGGCTTAGGGTTAGGGATTTCAGTATGTATGATTTTAGCACTTGCGGTGGAATTGAGTTGTAAGGGATTAAAAATTGTAATAAGGTTGTAATCACTGGATAATAATAATATTGGACTCGTTGTTGGTGGACGTAGCCCAGGGATTGGGTGAACCACGTTAAATCTTTGTGTATTGTGTTCTCTTCTGTGTGGTTTATTATTTTCTGATATTGGTTATATTTGTATGTAATTGTTATTTTTGTCTTGTTAATCCTAACATTTTCATGATTGCTAAATCTATCAGTGAAAATTGTACTAACCTAATGAGGTCCCATTACAAACACTCTATGATGATAATTGATCCACTTTGAATAAACAATGACTGTCCTAGGTGTCTTAGTCTAGGTGCATTTCATTGGTTAATTGCATTAAGGTTTATTTTAGTTGCATATCATATTAATTTGCATTAGGTTCATTTAGATGCATTTCATGTTGTTAGTTGCATTGAAGTTCATTTTAAATTGCATTCATGTTAATATAGTTGCATTCATTTTAAGTTGCATCAATATGAATGTGTGAATTCAATTATCTAAAACATCTAATGTGAGCTGAAAATTCTAAAAAATTAACCATTTTATATGTTTGACCAAGTATATCATGAGATCATAAAAGAACTTAAATGAAATGACTGAGTATATATCACTGATATTCATATTCATAAACCATTTCATATCATATAACCATCTGCATAGTGCATCCATAATCATCCATACATAAATAAAAGTGAGATGTCCATACATCACATCGCATTACATCTCATACATATCCATATGCATACATAAAATAAAGATTGCATACATTCACATAAGCTTGTATCCATACATTCATAAAGCTTTGAAAATATAAAAACATAAGCATATATCAGTGAAATATATCATGATGTCATCATATCATCACTAGCTAACATAATCTAATCAAGACCAAATATGACCATCACATCGATATCCAAAGCTTGAGACACATATCACTATATATCACATGTGTAGAAATCAGGAAACATCATATGAAGGAGCATAAATCAGATAAGATATCATATGATCAACAGAATCCAAAGCATCAATATATCATCAGGAAAGAGTATAAGAAACATCCATAACATAGTATCAGAACATCAGAACAATATATCAAAGCATGAATGAAACAATATATCAAGATGAACAGTATCAATTTATCAACAATAAAAATTCCATGGGACATCATAAGAGTCCCTCTATCAAAACTGGTACAAGAGACAAGATATGTTAATATATCAATGATACAAAAATGAGGAGTATACAAAGATCTCAAATTTGACTGGCACCCTCATCCTATCATGGAGGATCGGGAGAGGGAAAATCTACTCTACCAGGGATCGGTGGATGCATCACACCATTAGACTATTGTACTATCACTGAATATAATGGTGCTCTCTAAGGAGAAGGAACAACAACACAATATAATGAAAAATAATATGTGGTCCTCTGTCCCTAGTGGGTGGCCGTATGGGTGTATTTGTCCCTCTTTCCTCTCATATGTGATAGCTATGAATCTCTCTCTAAAAGACATTCCCTAAGAGTGGCAACCTCTAATCATAACATAGCTCTATTCTGCTCGCATTGAGACAAGGGATTCCCATCACCACCTGTAGGAGGATCTCTAGGTACCTACCGCTGATCTCTACTGCTGCCTCCTACTGCTGCGCATGTTGATCTCTATGAAGTAGAGGACCTATATCTCTCTTAGGAGGAGTAACCCTCAATCTACATTGTCAACTTTGACTGATATCTCCATGAAAGGCTCATCACTTGCTACCATCTCCTCCACCTCCACCTCCATCCCCTCCGTCTCCTCTGCCTCCTCTGTCTCCACCTCCGTGGGCATCATCTCTCCCTCTATTGTGTCCCCTATCCCTACCATGACCCCTGTCCCTATCTCTACCTCTGGTAGCTCAGCCTTGGCCACCACCCTCATCAATTAGATCATAATCTAGGGCATCCTCAAGGTGAGGAGCAACCTCATCAGGAGCTGTAAATCATGGATATGGATGTTGCGTATAATATGTATGATAGCCATCAGTGATGTCACCATCAGTAATCTTTGGATGATAGTCCTAGGCAACAGGTGCAATCTATGAAATCTCATGTAAGGCCATCTCATAAATCAGATGTGACCCCCACTATGCCTCCTCATCCTTGATCATGCATAAATGGATGTCTCCTGAGAAACACCCTATACTCTCCTATACTACCTCGATACACGAGTAATCAAAAACTACTCCATAATATAACAAGTCCTACCAATCATATATCTTCTCTGAAAGAAATATGGCATCTACCTGACGTCAAATGGCCACCCCTCATAATCTAGGTATGACCTCCATATCACATCAGTGACACTGTCAAGGATGCACCGCTAGTACTCCAACTTTTCTAAATGGGGCTACTAAAGCATACCTGAATACATATAAATATATGGCAATCTTGCATCGTGCTGCCTATCCACAATCAACCATGTGATGGGGATGTGCTCCCACGTCTAGACCTAAAGAACAAGGATCCCAACTATCATGGTATGAGAGTGCTGGTACACAATCTCATGAATCTCCCTATACATATGAGCCAAAATGAAGCTCACCCAAGAAAATCTATGAGGAGATTAGATCATATCCTCTATCACCTTGGACCAGCCACACATAAATCCATGCTATCCTAGTTCAGGCATCATAAGCCCTCCAAAAAGTCCAACCAAATACATAGGAAGAGGCTCATAGTTAGCCACAACGTGGTCCTAACTGATGTATCACCTAGCTATGGTATCATCACGAAAAAGTCTTTGAACATTCACCATTGCTACCACAATAGTTTCCTCATACTCAACTCGCGACCCAATCACAAGAACATGTAGGATACGCCAAATGTCCTTCGGTGTCACAATCATCTCATTGGTAGGTAAGTGAAAGATATTATGTTCAGAATGCCACTACTTGTCAAGGGCTGTTAGTAACCCATGATTTACCCGAATGTCAGGTAAATCGACAAAGCTCCATAGGCCATGATGAGAAATTATACGCTGATCAACTGTAGAGAGATGCTCATGCAACTTAAGGACCTGAGTCGGTTGAAGAGATCTGAAAGAAATGACACTAAAATATGTCTGCACAACATAAAATAGGGGTACTATGTCAGTATTAGACAAAGGAAATTGATGAGAAATGGCTTAAAAAGTTCAAATAGACAAGTGAAATTGGCTCAAAATCAAGAAACTAAATGCAATCCTATTTTCCTAGATGCAATCCAAGAAACTTGGGATGTGACTCTATAATGGGATACAAGCCAAGAAATCCTAGATATGACACAAGAAATCCAAGATGCGATCCAAAATCTGGATGCGACCCTATTTTGACCAAATGCAAATAAATTGAAAAATTTCTATGAACTTGCTTGAAAAATACCGGATGCGACCTGATAGGGTGTGATCCGAGAAATACGGGATGCGACCCTAGATTGTTTTAGCTCTAAAATGCATAAGAAGTATGAAAATTCAAATTTTCAAAATTGAACGGGATTGTTATTGGGTACTCACATGTGCTGCATAATGTGGAGGATGGTCCTGTCACCTAGCTAGCTCAAAATGATGTTTCTCTATTGGATACACCATTTCACCTCAGAGCTTAGAAATTTACTATGGTAAAAGTGAAAATGAATAGTAAAAATGACCTTTTTGACCTATTTAAGCCTCCCGGGGACCCTAGAGCCTTAAGGAACATTCATAGTAAAACATCACAGAAGCTTCATATCAGGACCAAAATCAAAATAGGTGATTTATATCACTTAAATACAGTAGAAATGGAGTTATAGAGTAAAGTCAATCGTTAAAATGCAAAAGTCAACTATGGTCAAAATTGCAGTCAAACAGGGGCAAAATGAGCAAAAATGATACCGTAAACATGGAAAATCAATGCAGTAATGGTTATTACTCAGATCAATGATCAATGAAAGTCAAAGTTCAGTCAAACACACTTAACAAAAGTTGTACAAAGTGTAATTAATGCACAGAAAGCTTGCCAAAAGCTATAAAAAGTGATTTTCTCACTAATGCATTGAATTTTCAAACCCTTAAACACCAATTAAACTTGGTCAACTTTCTCATTTTCTTGGTCAAAAATGGTCAAACAGTGTTCTGTTAACACTAAAATTAATCCTAATTACTTATTAACACTTCCTAAATGATCTACGCTTGATCCAGATTCATTTCGATTGCCGTAATTCTTCCTAATTGATTGAAAATATTGATTTTATCTGAATTTATTTTGATTTTGGTCCCGAGGGGGCATAATCATACTAAAATTTAATTCTTCAAATCAAATTCTTGAACACCAGGGGCATGACAGTTTTCTTCAATCAAGTTGATGATGTTAATGTTTACGACATTAATCAATTTCATCGCTTCAAATCAAATTGGTTATTTGTCAGCATGTTCAGTTACTGCAAAGCAAATTTAATTGGAATTTCTTTTCAAATCTCTTATCAGTTTTTGTTCAATCAAGCTTGGAATTAGTATGGTCAATTCTTGTTCAATCAAGTTCAGAATTGATGATGGTCAAATCAAGTAGGATTTCATTCAATCAAGTTCAAAGTTTTCAAATTTAGAGTAGTTCTCTTTACTGCTCTCTAAATCTTTTAGAGTGGGTTCACTGCTCTCTAAATCTCCTTATAATCAGAGTGGTTCTCACTACTCTCTAAATCACTTGAGTTCAGAGTAGTCCTTGCTGCTCTCTAAATCTCATTGAATCTATCAGTTCTACTAAATCATGCTTTAAATCAGATTTTCTTTGAATCCCTATGCTGTTCGCAAAGCAATTCAAAAAGGGGAAAATGTAATCACCTAAAATTAGGCTAATAGAGCCTAAGGCCCTATTTTCCCTAATTTAGAATAAAACCCTAATTGTGTTAATTCGATCCTTGATTATTAACATAATTCCTTAAATTTAATAAAATCTCCTAATTCAAGCATTTATCATCAAATAATCAAGCAAAGTGAATTTTATTACCTCTATGCCTAATTAATTAAATCACACCCATTAAATTCATGGCTAGAGTAATTAATTAAAAAAAATGAATTAAATCCCTCTTAAAATGACATGTCACCTTAAAAGGGACATCAAAGACACCTCAAACCAATGAGAGGTAATCACATGGATCAAATTTGGAGGCATCTCAGCCACTCCTCATGGATGCATCCTAACTGTCCAAAATCTCAAGATTCTATAAAAGAGAATTTTCAAATCTTCACTTGGCTCCTAACTCTTTGAATTTGCTAATAGTTAATTTGAATTCATACATGCATGCTATTAATTTGATTTCATAGTTAATTAGATAACACTTCATTTTGGATAATAGTAATGAATTGATGAATCAATGGCTTTCATAGTTAATTTGGATGATTTATTAGTTTCATTGCATATTTAATTAAATATCTAATTCTAACATGCATTGTCACTATTTAGGATCACAATCTGAGAGAAATTTTTAGATCCTTTCCATACTTGTGTTATTTAGAGAGAAATAGGATGATTTTGTTAGTATTATTACATGCTTTATTTTATTGATTTACTAACAATATAATGTTCTATTGAAGTGTTGTGTTGCAGCTTTGTAGGTCAATAATTCACACACACATCTGTCGGTTAGGGACCCATTTCTCATTTCTCCTTTGTGACCTACATTATCTATATTTGTGACCATATTTCCTGTAGTTGTTATAGTAACCATCAAACCTTGGTTTCCTTGGAGTGTTCACAACTCTTGATCTACACTCAAATGCCTTATGTCCAAAATTATTGTAGTTATAACAATGACCTATAAATTTAGGAGAATTTTGTGGATTACCTCTCTTACTTCTATAGATGTTAGTTGTATGTCCTAGTTTCCCACAATGATACCATGTAGGCTTCTTAGGCTTTGGAAGGGTAGCAAATTTGTCTCAGCTGGTTTCTTGTTTAGAGGACTCACCCTTCTCGGTAGTATTGTTTTCATTTGAAACTAAGTCCAGAGGTGTCATTAGGTTGCCTTTGATTTCTCAGTTGTTCATCTAGAATCTTCCATGCTTCTTCATTTATTTTCATGATTTCATTAGCATCTCTCTTAGCTTTCAAATCATTCTTCAAGTGTTCATTCTTAGATCTCAATTCTACAATCTCACCAACTTTCCTAGCAACATCCTGATTTTCCATAACAAGTTGATCTATCAAGTTATAGTGAGTTTGTGTCAACCTCATGATTTCCCTATCTTTCTCATTTACTCTTGTATTCATTTGTCTTTTTTCTTCTTCAAAAGTTCTCTTGTCATCCTCAACTTTTCCTTTTTGTTCCATGATCTCACACATCCTTACCGATTGTGCTTCTTGTTCTCTTTTTAGTGTTTTGACCCAATCAACTAGATTCTTATTCTTTTCAAATAGTTTTGATATGAGTGCATTAGATTCATTATGCATGCTTCCCTCATATTGTCCTTCAAGTTCCTCAACTTGATCTTGAGTATCTTTCAATTGTAGTGTAAAATCTTTCCTTTTACTGATTGAATGTTTCAACTTTCTACTTAATTCTTGAATTTTTTCATTAGCCATCTTCAGTTCTGTTTCCATACTGTCAATTATTCTTTTTTACTTGTAGCTTTCCATCTTTCCATGTATTTCCTCTTAAGTGACTAAACTCCTTAATAAGAGACTAAGCTCTGATACCAATTATTGGATTCAGGTGTGGAAAGGTAATACGGAGAGGGGAGGGGTGAATCAGTACTTAAAAACCCTTTTAAATTTTTCTGAACTTCCTTCACATTCATTTACTAATTAATTATCACTTGCATGCATCAAATGAAATAAATAAAACATATGATAATAAAAAAAACATAACAAAATATTTTAGTATCGCATAAATCCTTGTTAGAGGATAAAAACTATGGTGGAGATGACACCCACAACACTTCACTACTACAAAATAAAGTTTCTCAGTTAGAGCTACAATGCTTAGCTATTTCTGATAGCTTACCCTGTTAAAGATATTAACCTAGTTAAGAGTTCTAATACTGATAAGTCTACTCTATTAAGAGATTTCACATCTCTAATCTAAGAATTATACTTGGTTAAATGATTTACAATTATGATCTTCTCGGTTAAGAGACTTATACATTTTTTATTACTCCTTAATCAATAATAACAAAATGTCTACTAAACATGCATCAATAAATGCTATTTAGACTCTATGTGCTCATTAATTGATTACCTCATATTGTGTTTCCATTGCACTAATCAATTCAGTACTTGGTAGCTCAATTCTGAATCTATTCCTCAATATTCTATTATTTGGTAGCTTCATTGTTCATTCACCTTCTTCTCTGATCCACAATCTCCAATTTCTCTTGACACATACATATGCCACCTTTTTGATCTCCATACTCTGATATTCTTATATACAAAATTTAGGCGGTGCTATAAGTTCTAGAATCTTCATTACAAGTGTGCTAGCATTGGGTATACTTCCAATGTATATTTCATCCTTAATTATCATTAGCTAAAATAACTTTATAATCATGTGTAATCATTAGATTTCAATCTCCAATGCTCTGTTATACGATCTCCTCGATATTGGTAAACCATTTTCTAATCGGTGTCCAGGTTCAATGTACTTAGAATTCATCTGATGTCAGTTTGTTCTTCTCGGTAACACATTTTCTTTAACTTGGTAACTAAGTTCTCTTCTCAGTTAGGTGCTTAGTAGAACTTGGTTTTCGGTGCTCAATTCTGCCTTGCTCGGTGCTTAAACTTTCTTTTTCTTTACCGAAATTCCTTGTTTACTTGATCCTTTTAATGAATGCTTTCCCTTCCTTACCAACTCATCTTTACTTCCCTATCTAATGACTTTGACAAACATAATAACTTCCTCATAACTAATGACAACAAAATTAATTCTTAAGAGTATCAGGATGTAGGGAAAGGGTCATAATTTTGAGGAATTTGGCTTTATCTACAATAAAATATTTCTATAATAAATTCAAAAAGTCACTTTCTTGCAAATATTGTAGTCATTGCATTCCATATATAGCTCCACTTTGAGGCATTCCAATAAACAATAGAGGTGCACTATGTAAATATTGAAATAATGAAAAACAAAGAGAAAAAGGAAACAAGAATAAGACAACAAATTTATCATGGTTCACCAAAATATGGCTACATCCACACTGAGCAGAGGAATAGTATTACTCAGTTAAAAGATAATATCCAATGTTACAATAGTAGATATATAAAGACATTGATTAGTTGAAGAGTCACCAATAATGGAGGGAAAAATAAAAGTGTCTTTTGGCCTTCAATAACTCAACAATCTCCCACTTGAAGCGTAATGGATGCCTCAATAGATCAAACATCCCCCTTCTCTAAATGTTGATTTACTTCTTCTTAACAAGCCCAAGAGAAGTCCTAGCACATTCAAAATTCTCTTTGGGAAAAACCTTGGTCAAGATATCCACTAGATTGACCTTTGTGTCAATTTTAACAACTTTTAACTTGCCTTCTTCAACCATATATTGCACAAAATGAGCATGAATATTAACATGTTTCAAATGACTCTGAGATGAGTGATTATGAGCCATAAAAATGGCACTACAACTATAAAAAAAGAACATAATCACTTTGTTTATATTTCAAATCATGAAACAAATGCTGTAACCAAAGCATCTCCCTACTACCTTCAAAAAGTGCCAAATATTCAGCTTTGATGGAAGAAAGGGAAATGGAATGTTTCAGCCTTGAGGCCCAACTAATGACAACCCCAACAAACATGAAGGTATAACCGCTTGTAGACCTTTGCTTATCCAAATTGTCATCAAGATCAGAATCAATAAATCCTTGTAACTGTACATTATTGCCACCAAAACATAGACAATAATCATAAGTACCTTTTAGATATTTCAATATCCATTTAAATGGCTTCCCAATGAGTCTTCCTAGGATTTCTCATGAATCTAATCACAAATCCCACCTGATGCAAAGGCCCTAGGTGGACTTGCAATCATTCATGCTATGAGGGACTTCCCAAGGGTTTCTATGACACCAACTAACATCTTCATAGGATTATTCTCCTTGATCCAATCAACTCCAAACCTTATCAGAGTGCACACAATGAATTGTGCCACCATAGGCTCTACATCTCATTAAAAATCACCAATGTCCCTCAAATACATTAGTGTCTTCATCCAAACAACTATCTATTACTAAGTATTCACTAACCCAATCACCCAAAATATGCCTCCTTGTTGTCTCTGGATAGACCCGTACACAAATAAGTGTAAATTTTTAATAAGATACAAAATTCTCAATCAATCCATTGAGAATGGGAATAATTAGTTTCTCACTAACATAATTCAATATGAGAAAGATCCAACGGTTCAATTTGGAGATATGTCCCCCACACTGAGACTAGTTTTTCTATGACAGCCATTCCTCAACTTTCTTCAACATTGTTTAAACCTTTCTTTAATCTCCCATCCATCCCTGCAAACCCTACACACAAACATGTATGGATACATTTATTACATGTTTTAGACTCTCCCCATAGTCACATTAACCACAATAAGTGGGGGAGTCTAATTCATTATTGAAACTTCAAATGAAACTTTTGATTGCACACTAAAATCTGGCAGGAACAGTCAACAAAATGACTGTGATTCTTGGCTTTACAACTCACAAAACCATAAACCAAAGCATGGGAATGAAAAATACTCAAACCATTACTATCCTAATTCATTCCCAATCAATATAGAATCCAAAGAAAGAGTTTAACAATCCAAAACAAGGGACTATTCCCTCATGGCAGCAGCCTGACAGTTTGCAGTAGATTTAGATTTTATTGATAAAAAAATTCTTTTACATTGTCAATTCAACACAAAACACCAAAAAAAACTCCCATACAATCTCCTTACTCTTCCCTCCTTAAAACACACGCTCAAACCCATCTAATAACTTACACACTAACTGGTTAACTACTTGTAACTGTTCTTTAACTGACAATAGTCAGGTAATGTCTGATTAAAAACTTTAGTTTATAATTTCAATTTGACAACAAAGTTGTCAATTCTAAAAATTCTTATCCCTTGTATTTTATAATAATTATCCAATTTATTTTTAGGCTCCTTCATTTATTCTAAAGGGTAAAACCCTTCTAAACCCTTACATAGCCTCAAAAGGCCTTATTTTGCCAATATGGGCAAATTACAACTTTAACACCTTGAGTGCTTTTGACATCACATGTAAGGCTCTATTGGACATTTACAAATATTTTAGACCATATATGTCATCATTTAAGTTCTATTAACCTACGATCAACTTGTTCTTCCCTAATGACCCCTACGTACCCTTATCCTTTCTTAATGCCATTGAAGGCTTACAAGTTTGATCTTCAACAAAATGATCAAATGATTACAAAACATATTTAAAGGACCATTACATGGTCTTATTACATCCAATGACCTAGCATGGTCATATTGATCTCTTGTTGCCCCCTAGGATCTATGAGTGACCCTAGTGTCTTCATAAGTCTTCATCCTTGGTCCTGGTGCTCCTGCACCACCGTCGCATGAGGAATTTTAGGATGTGTAGAAACCATAGCATAAATAATGCTACCAAATACCAATTTGTGAGGAAATCCTTCCATAAAATCCTTGTCCTCTTGTGTTTATAGGCACAAATTAGAAGACACATGAAAGTGAGAGGCAAGGAGAGTAGAAACAACCTTTGTATCAGCCATACCAAATCTATCAACTAATTTGTCAATGTAGTATTTTTGTGATAAAATGATATCATTCATTATTCTATCTTGGGTGATGGTCATACCAAGAATATTCTTGGCTGACCCTAAGTCCTTCATAGAAAAATTGCTTGCCAAGTGAGCTTTCAACTCACCAACAATATTTGGGCTAGTACCATCTACTGACATGTCATAAACGTAGAGAAGAAGAATGCCAAAATCACCATTAAGAAGTTTCTTAAAATAAATGCATGGATCTGATTCACATCTAAGGAAGTTGTGAGTAATCATGAACTGATCAAATTTCAAATATCATTGTCTCAGGGGTTGCTCGAGCCCATACAAAATTTTCTTTAGTCTGCAATAAATATGCTCTTTTCCTTTCTTGATGAATCCTTGAGGCTTCTCCATATACAATTCCTCATCTACATCACTATGTAAAAATACGGTCTTCACATCAAGCTGCTCCAACTCAAGATCCCATATGAATGTCAATCCCAAAACTATTTGGATTGTTGTCATCTTGACAACTAGTGAGATGATTTCATTGAAATCAATCCCCTTTTTATGATCATACCCTTTTACTACTAGTTTGGTCTTGTAGTGTTTACTACCTCCATCTTCCTCTTTCAATCGATACACCCACTTGTTCTTAAGTGGTCTTCAATTTGGTGGAAGAGTGACCAAATCCAAAGTTTGATTGGATTGCACTGAAATCATTTCTTCTTCCATAGAGACCACCCATTAATCCTTATCATTTTTCTAAAAAGTGGGTTTATAATTAACCAGTTCAACTTGCTTAGAGATTAACAATTTGGGCTCTACCTCTTCAACAAATAACAACTCATAATCTAAAATTTTTGCAGGAAATCTTCTCTATCTAGAGGATCTCCTTAATTGAGGAGCTTCATATTATGTCTTAGGCAAATTAACTATGGAATTAGTAGTATGCTTAGTTGATTTCTTATCTATGAAACCCATGTGAATAACAATGTTGTTTGTTCCTAAATGCTTTGAGGTGGACGATGATTGGCTTCGATGACCACTGATTTTGATTCCCAAACCATTGACGGGTTCTGTTGAGTTTATGTGTAGAAGAACATCATCACAAAGACTATGATTAAGGCATGGGAGACCATCACGTGGTGAAAAATTAGAGATATCATACTATTGTGTGGGATTTAAGGCTTCTAAACTATGATTATATTCATCATGTGGCGGTAAGACATTGCTAAAATCCCCAAACCTATGTTCATTATGTGCTGTCGTGGGATTGTGTGCTTTCTGCAAGGAATAAGATTGAAAGGTGTGATTGTTTGCTAAGTCCACATCAGTGTGTTGCATGTGCTTTTTTTTACAAGTCTATGGTGATGAGAGATATTGAAAGGAATTCTACTCATCTATTTTCCCTTGCCTCCTACGAGGAGAAATATATGATTCAGACACTCCATTTGTTGCTGATTGTTTGAGAGTTGGATTTTGCTTCATGTGTGGAGAGAAATCCAAACACTTGCATAAATGGGGGCTTTCATAAACCCAATTATCATCTAGAGGCTATGGAATGTCTTGCAAAGAGGAATTAAAAATCTTGTGTCTATAGGCTACCAATTAGCATTGTCCCTGCTCACACTCCCTGATGTAGAGGATGGTGACATAGTAGGAATAGGAGATAAAATAGAAGTGGGTGAGGAAGAAGACATGGGCTAAGAAATTGGAACTGTATGTCCTTGTGAGATGTGTGGTAAACCATTGCCATTGTTGGAAATATATGATAGGGGAATGTATTCTTTGATGTGTGTTTCCTCCTTCAAAATTGGAAATGTCATCTCATTAAAAACCACATCTTTACTTTGAATAATCTTCTTATTAGCTAAAATCCATAATCTAAATCCAAACTAATCCTCTCCATACCCAAGAAATATGTAGTACTGCTGTGAATTGGGATCCAAATTTCCCCTCTTCTCCTTAGGAACATGAACAAAGGATTGACAACCAAAAACCCAAAGATGTGAGTATGCGACTTTTCTTCCCAGCCATTCCTCTTCTAGAATTTTGAAATCCAAGTGAGATAAATGACTTTAGTTGATTAAATACATTAATGTGTTACAAGCTTCAACCCAAAATTCTTTTCCCAAACTAGCATTAGAAAGCATGCATCTATCTTTCTCAAGAATGGTTATATTGATCCTTTCTGTTGCTCCATTTTCTTGAGGGGTGAAGGGAACAATTTTAACCCTTTGAATGCCATTATTTGCACAAAAACTATTGAACTCCAAGGAAAAAAAGTTACCTCCATCATCCATTTTTAAACATTTAATTTTGTGACCACTTTGGTTTTCAACAAGGGCTTTAAAAACTTTAAATTTTGAAAATACTTCATATTTTCTTGACATCATATAAATCCAAACTTTCCTAGTACAATCATCAAGGAAAGTAAAAAAGTAGCTTGCACCTCCTAAAGAGGTTACCTCCATAGGACCAAAGACATCTGAGTGCACTATTTCCAATGGTGTTGTCTTCTTGTCATATCCATCCTTCAAGACTCTGACCCACCTTTGTTTTCCATTAAGGCAATGTTCACAAAATTCCAATTTTTTTGATTGAAGACCTGGTAGTTGATCTCGGTTGAGCATAACCTCAAGTCCTTTCTTTCTCATGTGGCCTAACCTTTGATGCCAAAGAGCCACATTACTTCCCACAATAGTCATAGAAGCTCCCACCTTACCAATGGTTTCTACAATATAGAGGCTGCCAAATTTCTCTCCTTTTTCAATAACCAAAGAACCTTTAGTAACTTTCCATGTGTCTATGAGACTGGTGAGGAAACCTTGTGTATATATCTAACTTACAAAAACTAGATTTCTCTTCAATTTGGGAACATGTCAAACTTCTTTTAGCAACCATTTGACTCCTCCAGCTAGCTGCAAAACAACATCACATTTTCCAACAATTTCACAAGATTTTTTGTCACCCAAATATACATTTCCAAAATTACCTTCTTGGTAATTTGTGAAGACCTTCATGGAAGAATAGGCATGAAAGGAGACACTGAAATCAATTACCCACGACTCTGATTTTGTGTCACTTATTGATAGTATAAGAATACCATCATCCTTATCATGAGTTATGTTCACTTAACTATCCAACACCTTTTCTTTCACCTTCTTGTATTTTATTTTAACAACCATTTGACTCCTCTAGCTAGCTACAAATCAACATCACATTTTCCAACAATATCACAAGATTTGTTGTCACCCAAATATACATTTCCAAAATTACCTTCTTGGTAATTTGTGAAGACCTCCGTGCAATAAGAGGCATGAAAGGAGGCACCGAAATCAATTACCCATGACTCTAATTTTGTGTCACTTATTGATAGTATAAGAATACCATCATCCTTATCATGAGTTATGTTCACTTCACTATCCAACACCTTTTCTTTCACCTTGTATTTTCTTTTAGCAACCATTTGACTCCTCCAGCTAGCTGCAAAACAACATCACATTTTCCAACAATTTCACAAGATTTTTTGTCACCCAAGTATACATTTCCAAAATTACCTTCTTGGTAATTTGTGAAGACCTCCGTGCAAGAACAGGCATGAAAGGAGGCACAAAAATCAATTACCCACGGATTTTATTTTGTGTCACTTATTGATAGTATTAGAATACCATCATCCTTATCACAAGTTATGTTCACTTCACTATCCAACACCTTTTCTTTCAACTTTTTGTATTTTCTACAATCCTTCTTGATATGACCATCTTTGCCGCAAAACCAACATTCACCTTGTCTACCTCAGGACTACGATCTTCTTGCGGATTTGGACCTTCTCTTGTGATTATTTCCACCTTTATTTTGACTTATTTCACTTTTTTTGGTACTCACCATCGTTAAGGCTTCACTAGTTGAAGACTCCATGTTCTTTCTTCTCATGTCTTCACTAAGAAGAGTCACTAAAACTTCATCCAAGGCTAACTTTTTCAAGCTTGATGTTGTAGTGCTAATGGTTGTTACAACTCCATACCAACTATTTGGAAGAGAACATAATAATAGGACAACCTTTCTCTCATCATGTTGTGTCATGCCAACTGAATTTGATTGGTTGATCAAGGTATTACATTCATTAAGGTGGTTTGTCATGGATTCACCTTCCCTCATCTTGAGTTTGTATAACTTCTTCATGATGAAGACTTTATTTCCAAAGGATCCCATTGCATATGCAGCTATGATATTGTCTCATACCTCCTTTGTTGTTGATTCATTTGTAACATTCAACAAAACATTATCATTTAGTGAAAGAAAAAATGTTGCTTTGGCCTTTTTGTCAAGAGATTCTCAATCTTCGTTACTCATTGTGGTGGGCTTCTTAGTTTTTCCCCCAAGTGCAAGTGAAAGCCTTTTCTTAGTAAAAAAAATTTGCATTTTTATCTGTAGGATTTGAGCAATACAAATCCACAAAACCTGAAGATCACTTGCATACAAAAACCTGTTACAAGGAAGTAGAGATAAGAAGAGGGAAAGGGTTTGACTCAGAATATTGAAGAAGAAAATATCCTCAAATAATGAATGAATAATAGTGTACAATGGATCATCCATATAAAGGAGATCAAAGGCCTTGAAAAGGCAAACCTAAAAAGTAGAAGTGCATGTAATAATTAGTTAAACTATTACAAGACTAATGCATGCAAAAAACAATTGATACATAACTAGTGCATGAGTCAACTAAAGCAAACTGATGCATAACTAGTGCATGAGTTGACTAAAGCAAAGAGTTGATATCTTAAGAAGGGAGTAAAATATTAATAAAATTAATAATTTACTCTAACACCCCCCCTTAAGATGAGCAACGATGCAGCTACAAACAATGCAAGAAGAAAGCAAAGGAAACTACAATGCTGAAAGCAGAAATGGGTCCTGGCAACATGGCTTGATGAGGTACCCAGCACAACCAAATCTCTATAAAATGGAGAAATAGAGAAAACCCAGTGGGAAAAAACCCTACTCCAAAAAGAGATAGAAAAAGAAGGAAGGAAGGCCTCATCATTGAGACCCCCCAATGACAACTTCCTTCACCCCAAACATAGAACATAGCTGAAGATATCATGGGGATGCAAAAGGTTTGGTGAAGATGTCAGCAACCTGCTCAGCAGTGGGAATATACTCCAAACTTAGAGAGCTATCCTGAATCAAATGCTGGATGAAATGCATATGAAGCTCAATGTGCTTGGTCCTCTGATGCTCAATTAGGTTGTGGGAAATATGAATGACACTCTGATTGTCACACCAAAGAATAGTGGGACTATCAGGAGGAAAACCAAACTCTGTCATCAACTAGCGAAGCCATAAAACCTCCTAACTAGCTTGGACAACTGCTCAGTACTCTGCCTCTGTAGATGATAATGCATGAGCTGTCTGCTTCTTACAAGACCATGTGATAGGACCAGAACCAAGACAAAAGACAAAGCCAGAAGTAGACCGTCAATCAGTAGTATCACCAGCCCAATTTGAGTCTGTGAAACCAACAATGTGAGGATCCCCTGATGTATAGTGAATTCCATAAGAAGTAGTACCCCGAATGTACCTCAAGATACGTTTGGCCGCTTGCCAATGAGTCTCATGAGGATCATGTGAGAATTGAGAGACAAGGCCAACCACAAAGGAAATATTTGGATGAGTGTGTGTTAGGTACAAAAACCTACCCACTAGCACTCTGTATAATGTGGGTTCCACAGTAGGAGTAGAGCAAGTGGTAGATAAAACAACACCCAACTGAAATGGTGTGGGAGTAGGCTTGCAATCAAGCATGTTGAACTACTGGAGCATATCAAGAGCATACTTCTCCTGAAGTATGGAAATCCCATCTGAAGACTGAATAACCTGTAGGCCCAAAAAATAGTGGAGAAGTCCAAGATCAGTCATCTCAAACTGCTCTCTCAATGCACGCTGAACACTCTGAATCATAGAGGATGAGCTACCTGTAATGATGAGAACATCAACATATAGCACAAGTATCAATAGATCAGCCCCATGATTCTGAATGTACACAGTAGGATCAGAATGATAGCGTGTGAAGTGTGAGGCAAGCAAAAAAGAATCCATCTTCTCATACCAAGCCCTAGGGGCTTGTTTGAGACCATATAGAGACCTCCAAAGTTTGCACACCATAAAGGAGTCCTGCACAAAACCTTGAGGCTGCTCCATGTAGATCTCCTCCTGTAGGTCTCCATGCAAAAAGGCACTCTTTACAACCATTTTATATACTGTCCATCCCTGAGAAGCTGCAAGTGAAAGTACAAGGTGAATAGAATTCATCTTGGCAACAGGAGAAAAGGTCTCAAAGTAATCAATACCCTCCACCTGTGAAAACCCCTTCGCCACAAGATGTGCCTTATACCTATCAATAGAACCATCAACAACATATTTGGTATGGTACACCCACTTGCACCGAACCAATTTCCTTCCTTTTGGAAGAGGACAAAGATCCCAAGTGTGATTCTTCATCAAAGAAGAATACTCCTCATCCATAGCCCTATCCCACTCAGGGTGACCTGTCACCTCTGAAAATCACTAAGGATCATCTGAAATAACATGACTCAATAAACCAGTACCAGATGTCTGAGCACATGTGCAATGAGTATCTGAAGGATCATAGTATCACGAGCCCATTTGGGCACATGTGGAACATCTGGTGGTGGTGGGGAAGGTGGAGCATCATTTGACTCTTCCTTAGAGGAGATAGAATCCTGTAGAGGAGAAGATGAAGAACTAGGTAGTGAAGAAGAAGCTAATGATGGAGGATCCATCTGAGGATAGCGCTCATCAAATTGAACATCTCACCGAAACAAGACTTCTCTACAATCAGGATCAAACAACCTGTATGCCTTCACATCCTCACAGTAGCCAACAAATATGAGTGGTTGGCTTTTCCTATCCATGGATTTCCTCTGAGCATATGGAATAAATGCCCAAGCCTCACTACCAAAAACTTAGAATGTAGAAACATCAGGCTTGACATGAGTCCAAGCCTCCTTAGGAGTCAAATGTTGTAATGCTTTATGAGGCATTTGATTCTGAATATAGTTGGCCCAATTGATAGCTTCAGCCCAAAAGGAAGCACTCATAGCTCGTGACTGTAGCATACAATTAGCCATCTCTCGTAATGTTCTGTTCTTTCTCTCTGCAATGCCATTCTGCTGAGGGGTATCAGGAACTATGAACTGATGTTGTAAACCATGCTTAGTGAAAAAATCTTTGAAAGACTAATTCACATATTCCCTCCCATTGTCAGTCTGTATACACTTGATAGAAATGCTAGATTGTTTCTCTACAAATGTCTTAAAGATTTGAAATGAATCAAAGACATCAGACTTGTACTTCAAGAAGTACACCCATGTGCATCTAGAGAAATCATCAATGAAGGTGAGTACATATCTGGCACCAAAAAAAGTAGGAAATGACGTAAGATCACTGTGTATCAAATCCAAAGGTGTGAGAGCACATGAGGATCTACCTGATGGAAAAGGATCTCTATGATGTTTTCCAAGCACATAACCTCGACAAATGCCATCAGTACAAGAGATTTGAGGTAGCCCAATCACTAGCTCCTGTGTACTCATCTGCTGTAAATATCTATAGTTGACATGGCCAAAATGCTCATGCCAAAGCTTTCTCATGTATCTGCATGAGCAACAAGAGAAACACCTGTAGAATCAGAGCTCTCGAAGCCATCAAACTGATATAAGTGAGTCTTTGAATCAACACTCCCTGTAGCAATAACCAAGTCAGGATCATGGAGGTCTCGAATAACCACATCACGTGGTGAGAACTCAACTGTTTTACCAGAGCCAGAATGAAAAATCTAATAAATAGACAAGAGGTTCATAGAAATGATCAAAACCAAAAGAACATCCTGTAGAGAACCACCATCTAATGAAACAGAGCTAGAACCTGTAACTAAAAGTAGTGTTGAGTCACCAACTGCAATCTGTGTAGTAACACTCTGAGCAAGTGAGGTAACCACATCGGGTGAGTGTGTCATATGGTGCGAAGCACCTAAATCAATGATCCATGGAGTAGTGGAAGCCAACCACTCATATTTGTTGGCTCCATAAAACCCGAAGATCACCTGCATACAAAAACCTGTTACAAGGAAGTAGAGACAAGAAGAGGGCAAGGGTTTGACTCAAAAAATGAAGAAGAAAATATCCTCAAAATAATGAATGAATAATAATGTACAATGGATCATCCATATAAAGGAGATCAAAGGCTTTGAAAAGGCAAACCTAAAAAGCAGAAGTGCATGTAATAATTAGTTAAATTATTACAAGACTAATGCATGCAAAAAATAACTGATGCATAACTAGTGCATGAGTTTAATAAAAATAAACAACTAAAGCAAAGAGTTGATATCTTAAGAAGGGAGTAAAATATTAATTAATAAAATTAATAATTTACTCTAACACCCCCCCTTAAGATGAGAAATGATGTAGCTATAAACAATGCAAGAAGAAAGCAAAGGAAACTAAAATGCTGAAAGCAGAAATGGGTCTTGACAACATGGCCTGATGAGGTACCCAGCACAACCAAATCTCTGTAAAATGGAGAAATAGAGAAAACCTAGTGGGAAAAAACCCTACTCCAAAAAGAGATAGAAAAATGCAAAAGACAAAGAAATGACTTCAAGAGACTCTCTCAAAGCCATATGTACAATGTGTGCTACCAACCCCCTCATGAGAGAGGATCGAGGCTCCAAAGCCCCCCCAGAATGAAAGAACCCCTGGATCAATGAAAAAACCACTGTGACTCCAATACAAAGGAGTGAAAGTCAGTGGAAACTAAAGATGAGGTGTCACTGGAAGGCCGAGCTGATGCTCAAAGGAGTAAACACGAGGATCTTGAAAGGGAATCCCCAATGTAGGTGGTGTGACACTGTCATGAATGTCCTTTGTAGAATCCTCAACAAATGCACCTGGTGGCTCAATGAATGGAGCTAGAGGGTCTGGCACTGCTGAAGAAGAGTCCCACTGAAGAGAAAAGACCTCAACAGGATGTGGTGTGAAAGTCATAGCAGTAGTCTCAGAAAAAATACAAAGGTTCAAGCGACCTGACTGCACCACATGATGCTCTCTCGAAAGAGGAGAGCTATTCTCTGACAATGGAGATGGTGGACCAAAATGTGAGAAAGTGTAGAGACAGGTGGAATGATCAACTGTCCCTATAGCAACAATGTCACCTGTCCCACTATCCTGAATGAAGACTAAATCTGGTGTGAACTCAACTGTCTTCCCTGACCCACTATTTGTAATCTAATAAATCAAGAGAAGGTTTGCAGACATAGATGGAAAATATAATACATCATGGAATGTGCCATCCTGAATGCCAACATAACCTTTCCCACAGATTGGCATAATAGTGTTATTCCCCATAAGAATGTGAGGAATAGGAGAAGCCTCAAGAAAAGAGAAGATCTCTAGAGAAGATGCCATATGGTGAGAAGCACCTGCATCCAATATCCAAGGGACCTGTGAAGGGGATGTAGTTGAAGCCTGCAATGCATGACCCTTTCTATGATTTTGTCCAGCTATAGGAGATGTGGAAGAAGACTGAAAAGTAGACCCTTGTGAGGTGGAAGAGGATGGAGAGGAAATAGTGCTCTTCTAAAGAAGAGCTTGCAAATCTGCAATCTATTTCTCATAGCCATCAAATCTCTTCTGAAAACAATGTGACTCATCATGAGATCCCTTCTAACAATAGGAACATGTAGGTTTCTCAGTCTTTTGTTTCTCGTTCTTAGAAGAAGATGGTGGGCTTGTAGAGTGCTAAGAAGAGGAATTTGATTTTTGCTTTGGCTTCGGCTTCTCCTTTTCTTTGGATGGTTGGGCAACCAATGCTTGGTTCTTTGATCCTGTTAGAGAGTCCAACTGTGTAAGCTTGGCCTGCTCTCTAGTCAGACGATCATAGAAATCCTCAAAAGTGGGCATGGTAAAGGTGGAGCCCAAAGCATCCATGGTAGAATGAAAGGTAGAAGAGAAGATTTGAAAGTTCCCCCTTAGCTTTGACAGAATCAGATAAATACACTCTTTATCAATCTTTTTCTTTCCACATCTGTGTAACAAAGATCTCTGCTATTTGAAATTCATCAGAAAGTCCTCAATGGAGGGAAAAGAATCAGGTACAAGAGAGGTAAGCTCTACCTTAATCTGAAGTGCTCGAAACTCATTTACCGTACCAAAGAATGTGTTTAGCTTAGTCCACATGGCAAGAGAGGTATTGCACCCATCAAGATGAAATTGCAAGCTGTCTGATACCTATAAAGAAATCAACCCCATAGCCTCATCCATCTTGTTTCGATGTTGTATGACCTCAAAAGGCTTGGTTAAGACTGGCTGAACTACATCTAAATAAGACCAGAGCCCTTTTGAATGAAGAAGCCATCTCATTAGGGTTTTCCATGTATGATAATTATGTGGGGTCAGAAGTTCTAGACAAGAAGAGGTCTTGGCCATATTTTTTAGAAGGGTTTGATTTTGACAAATATCTAGTTTAACTGATAGAAACTAGAAATCAACACCCCCCACAAGCCAAATATTGGACCCCTTAGTCTAGAATGATATGCTTGACCTAGAGAAGAGCCAAAAACTTCAGTTTTGAATCTTGTGTACCTTGAAAAAAATCTAATGATGAGAGGTAGAAATATGGATGGGGCTCGAGAAGAGCTTTTCGACGCTTCTTCTAGATCGAAAAATGGAGCTAAAATGTGCAAAAAAGCCCCCCCGGAGTGCAAGAAAGAAAATCTGGTTTTGACTAAAAAATCAGCAAGCTAGATGGAAAAAAATGCCAAAAATCCTCCATGAGAGCGTTGGGCTTGGAACCAGCTTTCCGGCGATATCTTGTTTGTCAAAAACGGACGCTTGGAGCTCCCGGAAACCCAATTTTAGTAGAAGAGCCTCTAAAAAGCAAAAAATCCCCAAAAAATTTGTTTTCTAAGCGCTAACCCCTGGTCACATGAGACTCCAGGCGCTGGTGCTAGAGGGATAGCTGTCAGTGGTTTCACGCTAGCCTCTAGCAGTTTAGCGCTAGCCGTTGGCAGTTTAGCACTAGCCACTGGTGATTTAGCACCGGCGGTCTACGGGGTGGCGGCGCTTGGCAGTGGCGATGGCTCTGTGGCCGAGCGTGGGCGGCACAGCGGTGGAGTGGCCGAAATTTTTTTTTTATATATATATTTTTGAAATTTCTGCTTGTATTGTGCGCATTTAATTGCCTCGGGTGCGTGCACTGTCGTACGGCCCTGGGGCAAATTTTTTTTTGCCTCTCCTTGCAATGTTGTCCAAATTGGACGTGTTTTATATCAAAATAGGGGTTTTCGGGTGCTGCGAGCTCAACAGTGAGGTCCGTTTGAGCTCAAAGTGCACCAAAATTTAGGGACCCATTAATTTCAATAAAAAAAACATAAAAAAGCCCTAAAAAGTGCCAATTTTTTTTTCTTTTTTCTTTTTTGTAGGTAAAAAAGAAACAAAAAATAACGTCCTGTAGAGAATACTAGATCTGAGAAATATAACCAAAACTTCTCAAATCTGCCAAAAAATCCCTAATTTGAATCCTTCAAACACGAACAAGTTGTAGCCAATTAGGCTCTGATACCATGTAGGATTTGAGCAATACAAATCCATAAAACCTGAAGATCACCTGCATACAAAAACCTGTTACATGGAAGTAGAGACAAGAAGAGGGCAAGGGTTTGACTCAAAATATTGAAGAAGAAAATATCTTCAAATAATGAATGAATAATAGTGTACAATGGATCATCCATATAAAGGAGATCAAAGGCCTTGAAAAGGCAAACCTAAAAAGCAGAAGTGCATGTAATAATCAGTTAAACTATTACAAGACTAATGCATGCAAAAAACAATTGATGCATAACTAGTGCATGAGTCAACTAAAGAAAACTGATGCATAACTAGTGCATGAGTTGACTAAAGCAAAGAGTTGATATCTTAAGAAGGGAGTAAAATATTAATAAAATTAATAATTTACTCTAACAGTATCTTCCATATCTTGAAATTCTTCCATGCGAATTTGTTTTACCTTCCAATCTTCCATAGCTTTGGAAATTTTTTACCAAATTCCAAATTAGTTGTTCAACCTGCTTTGATACCAATTATAAATATTGAAAGAATGAAAAACAAAGAGAAAAAGAAAACAAGAATAAGACAACAGATTTATTGTGGTTCACCAAAATATGGCTACATCCACACCGAGAAGAGGAATAGTATTATTCAGTCAAAAGATAATAACCAATATTACAATAGCATATATATAAAGATATTGATCAATTAAAGAGTCACCAATAATGGAGGGAAAAATAAAAGTGTTCCTCGGCCTTCAATAAATCAACACACTATCCATGATTCCACTATTTTATTGCATGTTTACAAGAGAGTTGCAAATGATAAAAGTATCCCTTATGTGCCTTCTCAACACTTCCATAAATAGGTTTTATTGATTATATTTATGTCAGCGAATGGATTTTCTTTGAAAGTTTTTAAAACCTTTACAATGATACTCCTAGTTATACATTCCATACATGCCTGCATGCATGCCACAACAACATAAAAACATAGAATATCTAGTCAAAACACTTCATCGTTCTCGATGTAGGCTAGAAAAATAATGGCCACGATTGTGAAAGCTATTTTATATTTGTAAATGTGTCTTTACTTGTGTGTTTACAAAATCTCCAAAGATCTTGGATTTATCATGGGAGTTATGGGTAGTTATAACAACTACCATGTTATTTTTAATTCTCATTGTCTTTTTCACAAAGTAAGCCAAGTTGTCCATGAGCCAATACCTATCTCTTATTTGGGATTTGGCAATACACCACAACATGTCAATAACACTTCCATAAGGAATGAATATCTTCAAAGTTCTTAGCAAGCGTAACAACTCTCTTAAATATGACATAAAAACTCATGGTCTTCTTTTCCAATTTGGGCTTTTAAAATTTTTTTCCATGAACTTAGCATAAATTGATAAAGTGATAACAAGCATGTTAGATGCTTAAATTTCTTTGAACCACACTCAACGAATTCATCTTTTTAGTGAGAATAACTAACACTTTTCTCTTTCAATCAACTTCTTTCACATATGTAGCAACTTACCATATATGCCTTAATCACCGATAGCATTTCAAAGCCATGCTATCAAGACTCCTTCTTGGTTATTTCTTTTAGTAACTTTTCAACCCCAAAATAAGCCACATTTGGAAAATATTACTAGGAGTATTTGCATTTAATACATTTTTCCCAATCCTCACAAAGTTTTAGATTCAATTATTTTTGAATGATTTTTTACATTACACAACCCTTCCTAAGAATTTAGTTAAGACAAAAATGTATTTTCTTTGATATGAAAAGTAGCTCAACATTAGAGGCTTATTGGAGACCTTTTATACCAATAACTATCTCACAAAAGGTTTTAAATGCCAAAATTTTAAAATTTGACTAGTTTAGAATTGGAGCTAACAACTGGGTCTAACTGGGAAAAGGACCATAAGGGACATAGGATGAACCAAAAAAGCTTGCAAAGGATCAATTCTTTATCGATCAGGTAGTAGAGTCATAGGGAAATCACATGAGACTAACTAGAGAGACCAAACATAAACTAAAATTAGAACACGCTCAACAAAAAATCATACCTACAATATGTACAAGGTAGGTAACCCTACCTCAAATGACTCAAATATGATCATGCAAAGCCATTTATAATTTGGGAGAAATAGACACCTTTACAAAAATGATTTGTGCACCTTTGTAGCACCTATGAGCTTAGTAGGTTGACCAAATTGAAATATACAAGTTGAGAATTTTTTTTGACCAGTTAACCAAATATCCATTCCTCATCATAAATGTTTGAACTTTCTTGAATCAAATTGGTACCACCTTCAACATTATTGGCCATAACTTTTGTAACCTTGTCATGCATACCAATACCTCTATCTAAAAATTCTTTTGATTGTTTGGCTTGGAATAAATCTAACCATGAATCAAATAACCTTGATATAGTTTACAATGTAAATTTTTTTGCACCAATAAAAATGTGGAATCTAGTTTTTGAATCTCAACTTCTTTGGAATCACTTGTAGAAATATGTTCATCTAAAAATAAAGGATTGATGTAGACACATTAATCATAGTGGAAATTTTCAATTGGAGCCTTCAAACACAAACCAAGGATACATACACCATGAGGGTTAACTCTGTTGAATCTATTTTTAGATCTTCTATTAGTTCATTCCTTAATCATTGGTAGAGTTCCCAAAAATATTTTCCACTATAGGATGGCCTACCTGATCAAAATATTAAAAAAGAGGATTACTTTGAACTTTGAATGCTCCATAAGATAGAGATTGCACTTCCATCAAGATAGGGACAATTGTTAACACATCTTCATAGATTTGACCTTCAACCTATTCATTGATATCTATATGATCATCTATATCATCTCATCTCACTAATTCTTATCCATGATAATATTTATGAAATGTGAAAGCTTCATATTTTGGTTGCATAAAAGTTTGGATTATTTCACTTGATGAATCATCTCCTTCTTCTTGGAATCAATCTTTAAATCTTTCATCAACTATATAACTCAATGAAAGTTCATTGCTATCTCAAAAGTGAAGGCCTCCATTTGTGAAGTACAAGATGATATTTGAAAAGTTTTATTTACATTTTCTTATTCATCAATCATAGGGGTACATGGTTTTATAGTAGCTACTAAAGCTTTGATTTCATCAACAAAACTTTCTTGTTCACTGATTGGTGGTGGATGGATATGAATATCTTCTCCACATAGAAAGTCATCATCTAAGGTATTGAGACATCGACTTGGAATAAAAACTACATGAAATTAATCTTCTAATATTCATTCTTTTTTATTACTTTGAAGTTGGGGCTACATATAAGTATTGAAAACATTTGATACCTCTTCTTCAAGATTCTAATTTTCAAGTGAATGGAAGGCTTCTTCTTTAGGATTGCAATTTTCGCAATGCTGTCACCATGCATCAATGCAATATTCTTTTTCTATTGGAACTATTTCTTGGTCATCTTCTCGAGTAGACATAACAACTTCTCTTGCTTTAATGCATGCAAGTTTTGGTGAATTACTTTGAATAATTTGATTATAAAACTTTTGGTCAAAAAGAAAATGATTCCTGGTCTTATTTTTTTGTTGAATATTTTGCAATCTTTGAAGCAATGAATGATGGATTTTATCATGAGCAAGTTGCATATATCCATAGAAGCTTCTCAAAAATTGTGTTTTATTAGGATCATCAACATCTTGATTTATTTGACCAACATGTACAAGGGAACAAGTATCATCATTATTGTTCATTGTTGATTTGAGTGAATGATCATGATAAAGAAATTCAGTCTCCTTTCCATCTTTCTCTCCAATATTTTGTGGGGTTTATAGAAAGCAAGGATGAATATTTTCAGGAACAAGCAGCTTCATGCCACAAAAGAACTTCTTCAAGAAGTTGACTTGTTCATGATCATTTATAATCTTCTTTTGTTGAGAAATAGGGGTAAGAGAGGGTTTTTTTTACTGCTTTTCATTATTGATTCCAAATATTCTTCATCTTTAAATGTGCAACCTATCTTTGATAAAATTTATTGATTATGAGAAATAAAATGGCTTTCTGCCCCATCTCTTTCTTCAATCCTTTGCAAAACTTGGAACAAAAAGGGATGAATCTTATGAGAAAGGAATTGCATGCTACCATAGAAGCTCTTCAAGAATTCAACTTGTACTGGTTCATCAAGAACTTGCTTCTTTTGATATGAGAATTATTCATCATCACTCTCACTATCACTTTCCAATTTTCCTTTGTAATAAACCATTGTTTCTAGAATTCAAACTTTTAGACAAAGTCTTCAACTTTCATTTGAAAGAAGGTAAGTTTTTAGAAATATTTGAGGAATAAAAAATACTGGTATTTTGAGCCCAATCGGAGTCACCCAAAATTTATTGGTAAATAAATCTTTGTCACTGTGAATGCTTCTTCAAAGAAACCCTATTTTCCATGTGAGCAATGACAATCGTGCCTGTTGGAGCTCAAAATTTTGGGCAAAATTTGGAGTCCTATATAGTGATAAAACCCTAAAAAATAGCCTCTTAAACTCCATGAAAAATAATTAATGATGGAGTACATGAAATAGGATGAAAAAATTATATTAATTTTCAATTAAAAAGTTGAGAGATTAAGGAAGGAAGCTCTGTGATAGGAACAATCAAATTTATGTGATCAAAGCCTTCAGAAAATGCTAGAATTTCAACCTACTACAAAGATGATGTCGACAGAGGATGAAGATGGTTGAATTTTAAAAATATAAAAATAACCCAGTTCGGAAAATCAAATTTCCTATTTCCAATAAAAATATTATCTTTCCACAAGGTATTTTGGTTTTTCGACGAGACCCAAATCTGAAAGTTAGGTAGTTATTTTTTAGTTAGTTTATTATTTTTTCAAAATGATTTGTAATAAGGGTTGTGTCTTTTCACCCTAAAGAGGTGTGAAAGCCACTCAAAAACATATATATACATAATGTAAAATGCAAAGGCAAGATAATACAAGATATATTTTGATAGAATAAAATTTCATAAACGACTACAACTATGAACTCCTATGTACCAAATTTTCAACATTAATAAAGATAAGTGCCATTTCTTTTTATTTGTGGTTATAAGTTATATGTTTTCAATTAGTCTTTCAGATATTCTATTAAATAGAGTGTTTCACTGTGTTAAATTTCCTGAGTATCATAATTCAAAATTAATATATATAGTTTAAATATCAATTGAAAGATCTGTGTATCTTCTCTTATTTTTATCGGTCTCTTAATTTGAGTTAAATTCGATAAGATTAGCTATATAGATTGATTTGAATTATAAGTCAAGTGGAAGCTTGTGAAGTGATAGTCTTGTCTTATTAAAGCAAGTTTTTAAAACCGTCTCTGATCGTACGTAGGATTGAAAGTGTTTTGACTCTATAACCCAAATACTTAGAAGGCACTGATCTAATCTTTAATTGAAAATTGTCACATTAAGTTCATCTATAGTTTGTAAATCATTAAATTATTATTTCAAAAATATTACTTTTAGTCCTTAGTATAATCCATTTTAGTCAAGTTTTATAAAGTAGAGATTATCAGAAGATTTGTTGCTTTCCTCAAAGGATCATTCACCACATTTGGAGGAACTTTGTTTTGTGTGCGCAGTTGAGCATCATAGTGAATTTGATAGTTCAAAGTGAAATTAGGCCTACCAGCCTTGACTTGATTAAGCCAAAATTGCAGAGGTATAAGTGGTGTATCACCATCATACCTGTTAGTTGGCCAAATCCAATCCATCATTTTTGGGCAGTGCCAATAGTTGGAGAGATTACAATCAGATCTCAATCAAATCGCAACCTTCCTCAATGTTTGAGAGGGGCAACTCCCTTGTATGATAGGGGTATTTGGTATTTTTGTGTACTTTTCATTTATTTAAGTACAAAAATGAGAGAAGACAAAACTAAAATAAATGGATATTACATAAGCCCCAATAGTAGACATGCGAATACCATTTGGGATTCACAATGGATAAAATATTATGCGAGGGTTTTAGTGTAAAATAAATTTGAATATGCAATAATGAAATAAGGATAACAAATCCCAACATACAGGGAAAAAGGTTATCTTGTCACATTCAAACCAAGGTACTAGGGCATGATTGTGCTTCATCAATTACATATGTCATTTGAATAGGAAACCAATGGATTCTATAAATAGAAAAGGATATTACCAACTTAACATACGATTAATCAGTAATGATAACTCAAAAATACATCTAGACATACAAACTAAATGCATTCTTTATTGTCCTTTTAAAAATATACAAGTTCAAAAAGCTTGGAGTACAAAATTTTAAGCCTAAAGTTTCTTTATAAATTTCTCCATGTAGTATCCCCTTTTGAAAAAAGTCCCCCTCATTTCATTACAAAGACCTTCTATTTATAGGCTCACTTTGATAACTAAATTGTAACCACTTAGCATAACCAGCTAGGTAACTACATAGAATAACTACTTAGGAAAAGCATTTAGGGTAACTACCTAAGTGAGCTACTTAGGATAACTACCTAAAGGATCACTTATAATAACTACCTCTTTGAAGACGAGTTAGGATTTACCTAACTTTTACAAAAAATAACTCTAAAATATAACTTTTGTTTACAATGAGTGATATTTAAGTCACTTTTACAAAAAGGCAATTTGAAGCCCACAACATCAAATTAAAACCAAGATGCTGGTACCACCAAAGTGAGCTTGATGTCCTTTCTTTATCCATGAGTTACATGTTTATCAACAACTTAAATTTCAAGGAAACACATTCCAATTGAATTTTCTAGACATGATTTTCTTTGCCAAAACATCTCATCATTGCCCACACTTTTTCCAAAATTTGAGTAGTACTTGTTAGTATCTTGTACATAGTAATTGTTGATTCCTCCCAAATACTAATTTATCAAGTAAAGATTGTCCATGTATTGCTTATGACAAATATCTTGATAAAAACACAAATCTACATAATTCAACACTTTTTGAGAGAGATCTCTAAAGCGTGTGCCAAACATAGAGTAAATGTGTAACAACACCCATTTTCCCCTATTTATCAAATTTCCATCCATGCATGTTTTACAATGCTACTCCCTTCAAATGCTGACAATTTATTCACACATAAGATGAATTATCTATTTATGGGAATTGAGCTGTAACTCTAGAAATAATAATAGTTCGACAAAGCCTCAATCTTAATATTTCCACTGTTTTAAATGACAATGCCATCATCACTTCAATTTTCTCCAAAAGTTCATGAACTTCGTTTCATTTGTGTGACTTAATATGGGTTGATGTGCATATTCTGAACCAAATCATCACTGTCGTATATCAAACTTCGTTCTGTCAATCTGGTCACATTATCTCTAAAATTTTGAAACCCCACTGGTATATTATGCAAGAAGATGACACCTTTCACCAAACTTTCCCATTTACAAAATAATATCCATCATAATATATCTTCTTGTCTACATATCGTTCAGGTTATTTATCAAAATCGTTATAAGCAAGATCTAATAAAAAACGTTTACACAATCATGAGAATACAAGGTTTGGCGTGTTCTCAAGATACCCACCATGGGCATGAAAGCTGACCATTGCAAATCTGACCAATTGAAGTATGTACAACTCTTTCCCACTAAATTAGACACAAGACGAAGCTTACAATGTTGACATGCACTTGACACTGCTTCATTAATTCGAAGGTTTCAAGAGCTTCATTTTGGAATCCATTTTTTTTCTTATTCAAAAATCATTTCATTTCATTCATTTTGATGACATCTTTTTGAGGCATTGTGTCAAACAATCCAACTGTAGTATCTATGATTACACATTTCACATGCTTTGATGGATGTTTATTACCGTTTTAAAGCTCTTATCTTGGCACAGGTAGTTAGAATAATGGAAAAGGTTGTGAACTTTGGCTCTCTTCTTACTCTTCTCATTAGTTCAAAGGTTACTAAAGCCATTTGAACAATCATTTCTGCAACTCTTGCAATCATAGCATTCCACGAGGTGACATTTCTTTGTAGCATTCTCTCGAATGATTCATGTGCCCAATCCATAGTCCACATTTTGTTTCCATTTCTATTGGAGCATCTCTTACTATGATAACTAGCATAAATATCTCCACCAAAATGCATTGATGAATGCTGATAACCTGTTCTAAAACTCCATTTCGTGCGGGCTGGCAGGGAGGATGTTGGAAAAGGGTGATAAGTTTGAAGAATTCGGCTTTATCTACCATTGAAAATTTCTATAAAAATTCAGCAACTCCCTTTGCTACAAATATTGTAGTCATTGCAGTCCATGAGATAGCACCACTTCGAGGCATTCCAACAAACAATAGAGCCGCGATGTCCATGATTCCACGGTTTGCTTACATATTTACAAGAGAGTTGCAACTGATAAAAATCTCCCTCGTGTGCCTTCTCAATGCTTCCATAAACATGTGTTATTGATTAAGATTTTAGCTTTATGTTGTCAAATGAATTTGCTTTGAAAGTTTTTAAAACCCTTACAATGAAGTCACTGTTGGATATTGCTAATGCATGGGGGTGGTGATTGATACATTTTATATGTTTAATCATTACGTTACTGAATGGGCATTTATATTGTTGTCATTTGTGATTTGTCATTGATGTTAATATATGTTTCTGTGAAGAGTACAAGCTGATTATGATAGTGTACGAACATTGTACGGATGTTTTAGAACGTGCGAAGATAGATGAGAGTACATGAAGATGTTATGATATTATATCCAAGATCACATCATGTAATGTTGCATATTGGATGAGTTACAAATATTTTGGTGAAGATTGGTTACTAGATAGTGACAATGGAAGCTGACAAAGTGAGTCTCTGTGTTTTTGGTATATCTTACAAAAGATATGGATTAGGTATATGCAAGCTTAAGAGATGAAAGACAAGGTACTGAAAGATGTTTGTTGGTCAGCGCAAGGTACAAAATGTTGTATGATGTGAGCTATGGAGTGTGATCTAGAGGAGACTTATTTGGGAGCTGACTTTAGAGGTGTAGTGTGTATTTTGTTTGCAAATATAAATTAAGGATGTCGGTCCTTAATTGTTGTAATGGAATCATTGTATACTTGTTTTAGATACTGTGTGTATCTTAGCAATAGTTTATGTAAATGATTATGTAATTAGGAAAACTTAATTGGCCAACCTGATCATGTAGAATGTAATAGGGTATATATGTAAGTTATTTTCTTTGGAAAAGAAATGGTGAAAATGTATGTGATGTAAAGAAGATTGTGAAAGCTGCGAGCTTGTGTCTGCTGGATGTAGAGAAGAGGAGTACTGGTGAACTTCATTGGAACTGATCAAGCAAAGATAGTTGTTGTCAGATAGTTTAAAAGATTGTGTATTTCTTCATATACACTTGTTGCGAACAATGAGTTATGAAGGTTGATTTAGCCTTCTTTGGGCAGTGAGCCCCCCTTTCTTTTCTTGACTCCTAACAGGGTTTGTCCTCTAACAAGGACTGTGTACTGTAATATTTCATTAAGCTCCTAATAGGGCTAAATCTTCTAACAATGATACTATACTCTCAGTACATCATTTGTGGGTACTAATTCCCATCGGGGTTTTTACCTTTAATAGGGTTTCTCTGAGACAAAAATAGTGTTATTGTGTTGGTATTCATTGTGTTCATTGGATTTGATATTGCTGCTATTCAAAGTTTACAGTTTAATATTCTATCGTACAATTGATTCACCCCCCCCCCCTCTAAGTTGTATTGTGGACTGTTATTCCTAACAATTGGTATCAGAGCTACTGGTCCTTACATAGAAAGCTTAACAACTTGAGGTGATCTTAGTGATGACGTTCTATAGGAAGGATGGTCCAAAATTTGATCCTGAAAAACTTTGATAGTTGGAAGAACAATATGTGAACTCATTTGCTATGTTTGGGCATTGACTATTGGTTGATCACAAAGAATAAGATGACTATAAAGACTGAGAATGATTGCCATTAGGTACTGATGATGAGAATAAGGTATTCTCTTACAACATGGTTGCAAGAGAAGCATTGATCAATGCACTTTCTGAAGGAGAATTTACTGAAGTTAAAGACTTGGATTTGGCACACCAGATTTGGAAAAGATTAGAAGCACTATACGAAAGAGACAAGTATACCAAGCAAGAGAAGTTACAAATCTAGAAAATAAAGATGGAGAAGCTACAAATGAATGATGATGAAAGCATTAGGGCTTATGTTCAAAGGGTTACATAAGTTGTGGTTGGAATAAAAAATTGTGGAGGCACTTATAATGAAGAAGAAGTCGTTGCAAAGATCCTTAGATCATTGACTCCTGCTTACAAGTTTAAGGCTCTATCTATTCAAGAGACTATACCTTTGAGTCTGAACTTTAGGAGAGAGATGTTGATTACAAAGATAACTACTTTTGAAGCTGCAGAAATAGGAGACTCCGTACCTAAAGTTGAATCTTCATTTAAGGCATCTGCACACAAGAAGATAATGTCTGCACTTCCGAGCACCAACAATGAGAGCCTGAAAGAAGAGCTTAAAGAACATGCTGAGGAATGGGAACATATAATGGCTGAAGAAAGAAAGATGGATGAACTTGTTGCACTGATCGCTAGAAGAGAAAAGAGAGGTAAGGGTAAATTTGAAGGCAAATTACCTTTGAAATATTTTTCATGCAATAAGATTGGTCATTTTGCATTTAGATGTCCTACAAGAGTTCCTAAGTACAAGCCTAAGTTTTTCAAGTCTAAGAAGGATAAGGAATGTTATTATATATGCTGGTGAAGGTATTTATGATGATGATGATTTAGATTATGAGGAGATTGGATTTTTTGCTATTAGAGATGAACCAGTACATGAGGAAAATGTTTTAGTGTCACATGTTGATACAAAAAATGAATGGATTATAGACAGTGGTTGTTCACATCATATGACTAGAGATGAAAACAAGTTTGTTAAATTAGTGAAGTATGATGGTGGTGTTGTAAGGTTTGGAGATAATCTTCCTAAACCTATCATAGGAGTAGCATCTATTACTCTAGATGGAAAGGCTAACACTAATAATGTACTACTTGTTGATGGACTTAAGCATAACTTGTTGAGTGTTGGATAGTTGATGGACAAAGAGTTTCAATTAAAATTCAATAATGGTAAATATTTTATCAAAAGTAAGGAAGGAAAAATGATTGCAACCGGTACTAAATCTAGAGGTAATGTATTTGAATTAAATACATCTGGAGCCTCTTGTTTTGTTGCGAAGGTAGATGACAGCTGGTTATAGAACAAAAGGTTTTGTCATGTTAATTTTGATAACATTGTGAAGGAAATTTTGACTAATGTAGTAAGAGATCTACCGAAGATTGTGAAACCATCTAACACTATATGTAGAGAATGTGTTATGGGAAAACAGACTAGAAGCAATTATAAAAGCAAAGCATATACATCAAAGAGAAAGTTGGATCTGGTACATACAGACCTATGTGGACTTAAAAGGACAAAATCACACTACGGTAAAAGGTATTTCATACTTTTTGTTGATGACCTATGTGAGAAATTTTCTAAAGAAATGGAAAATGAATTTGAGATGTCCATGATTGGCAAAATGAAATTCTTTCTTGGACTACAAATAAATATGAGTAAAGATGGAATTTTTATTTCTCAAACTAAATATCTTAAAGAAATGTTGAAAAAGTTTGGAATGGAGGACTGTAAACTAGTTGGAACACCCATGGTGACTGGTAATAAGATGATAGTTGATGATGACTCAAAGTGTGTTTTTTAGACCAAGTATAAATCAATGGTTGGAGGATTACAATATCTGACTCACACCAGACTAGATATTGCTAATGCTGTTGGAATTGTGGCTAGATATCAAGCAGAACCTAAAAAGACACACCTAGCTACTGTGAAAATGATATTGAGATATCTGAAAGGAACAATAGACTATGACTTATGGTATGATAGAAATGATATCTTTGAACTTCATGCTTATACTGATATTGATTGGGCAGGAAACATTGATGACAGAAAGAGTACTAGTGGTGGTGCATTTTTTTTAGGAAAAAGTTAGTTTCATGGCTAAGTAAGAAGCAATATTGTATAGCTCAATCTACTGCTGAATCAGAGTATGTTGTTGTTGCTATAAATTGAACTCAAATTGTTTGGATGAAGCAAATGTTGAAAGACATTGAAATATCTTTTGATGAACCTATGGTTATCTATTGTGATAACACCAGTAAAGTTAATATGTCAAAGAATCTGGTGATGCATTCTAAAACTAAACATATTTCTATCAAATATCACTTCTTGAGAGACAAGGTAGTAGAGAAGGAAATAAAGTTAGAGTATATTAGTAGAAAGGAACAAATTGCAGACAACTTCACAAAGCCATTTCCAAAAGATACCTTTGAATATCTCAGAGGTATGCTTGGGGTTTATGCCCCTCCTAGTCAGAATTAAATGATGCAGGGATGCATCAGTCCAGAGGTTTTCAGAGCCCTATCATATTCTAGACTGGATGTAGGGATCTACTCCTCAGGGGGAGTGATCATGGAAGGAAGGTGTTGAAGAAAAGTTGATGAATCATGGAACCCTTTTCCATTATTGTCAAAGGGGGAGTGTTGCTATGAGAAAATCCCTACTGTATGGGGAGATTGTATGAAGGAATACTGTGAGAGTACTATTTGGTTGTAGAGCTTTGGATTGATATAACTTTGGGATGAAAGATTTTCCCATATGTTGACATCAATGCCAAAGGGGGAGATTGTTGGATATTGCTAATGCATGGGGTGACAATTGATATATTTTATATGTTTAATCACTACGTTACTGAATGGGCATTCATATTGCTATCATTTGTGGTTTGTCACTGATGTCAACATATGTCTTTGTGAAGAGTACATATTGATTATGATAGTGTATAGACACTGTACGGATGTTTCAGAACGTGCAAAGACATATGAGAGTACAAGAAGATGTTATGATATTATGTCCAAGATCGTATCATGTAATGTTGCATATTAGATGAGTTACAAATGTTTTGGTGAAGATTGGTTACTGCACAGTGATAGTGGAAGCTGATAGAGTGAGTCTCTGTGTTTCTAGTATATCTTATAGAAGATATGGATTAGGTATATGCGAGCTTAAGAGATGAAAGACAAGGTACTGAAGGATGTTCATTGGTCAGTGCAAGGTATGAAATGCTAGACGATGTTAGCTATGGCATGTGATATGGAGGAGACTTATTTGGGAGTTGACTTCAGAGGTGTAGCGTGCATTTTGTTTGGTGAATGTAAATTAAGGATGTCAATCGTTAATTATTGTAATAGAATCATTGTATACTTGTTTTAGATACTGTGTGTATCTTAGCAAGAGTTTATTTAATTAGGAAAGCCTAATTAGATGACTTGATCATGTAGAATGTAATAGGGTATATATGTAAGTTCTTTTCTTTGGAAAAGACATGGTGAGAATGTATGTGATGTAAAGAAGATTGTGAAAGCTGCGAGCTTGTGTTTGCTAGATGTAGAGAAGAGGATTACTGGTGAACTTCATTGGAATTGATCAAGCAAAGATAGTTGTCGTCGGATAGTTCAAAATATTATGTATTTCTTCATATACACTTGTTGCGAACAGTGAGTTTTGAAGGCAGATTTAACCTTCTTTGGGCAGTGAGCCCCCCTTTCTTTTCTTGACTCCTAACAGGGTCTGTCCTCTAACAAGGACTGTGTACTGTAATATTTCAATAAGCTCATAACATGGCTAAATCTTATAACAAGGATACTATACTCTCAATACATCATTTGTGGGTGCTAATTCCCACCGGGGTTTTTACCTTTAACTGGGTTTCCCCAAGACCAAAATATTGTGTTATTGTGTTGACATTCATTGTGTTCATTGCATTTGATATTACTTCTATTCAAAGTTTAAAGTTTAATATTCTATCATACAACTGATTCACCCCCCCCCCCCCTCTCAGTTGTATTGTGGACTGTTATTCCTAACCGCCACTACCTACACATTTTTTGCATGCTTGCATTCATGCAACAAAAACATCAAGCCACTACCTACACATTTCTTGCATGCATGACAGAACAACATAAAAACATAGAATGTCTGGTAAAAAGAATTCATCATGCTCAATGTAGGCTAGGAAAACAATGACTAGGGTTATGAAAGTTGTTTTGTATCTACAGATATGTCTTTTCTTTGGTGTTTACAAAACCACCAAAGATATTATATTTATCATGGTAGTTATGGGTATTTATAATAACTAGCACATAATTTTTAATTCCCATCGACTTTTCCATAAAGGGCCTATTTGGGTGTTGGAATACCAAATGCTGGATAACATCAATTTTGGAAGATGCTAAAATTTTGGAAGATACTTATCCTGAAAATGATTTATGGAATATGAGCTAGACCCGTTTGGTTCACTCGGAAGATGATTGAGAAGATGCATTTTATGCGTTTGGGTGCCACAATCTGGAATTAGAATACGAAATGAATAAGGACCCGTGATTTGAACCATAAATAAACATAGTTTTTCATTAAAGGAGAAACCTAGATGTCTTAATCAGAGCATATTAAATACAAGGTTCCAGGTTGTTAAAATAAGGAAAACAAAAGAGAAAACAAGAAGCTACTACAATTTTAAGAAAAAAATTCAGTATATTTCTTGAGGAGAAAGAAGAAAAATCTATAGGATCAACCCTAAGCTATGAAGCTTTACCTTGATGTGCATAAGAAATGACAAGGAAACCTTCATAAAATCCTCTAGAATCGACTCCCAGAAACCCTAGGACAACGATGTAAGTTTTCAGTGTGTAGAGAGTTCCAGGAAAATGTGAAATCAAAATAACTCGCTTCAGTTGAGATTGCAGTGTGGAAGATGCATATGCAGAGAGTGTGCAGAGAGTTCCAATTTGGTTTTATAAAATTTGGAATTGGAATTTGAAATTCCAATTCCACCTATTTGGGTGGAAGATGCATATGCCTATTTTGGGTCAAAATTGGAATTTTGAAATTCCAATTCCAATTTTTTTGAATGGACACAAACATGGAAGAAACAAAGTTGGGAATCAGATAATGCCAATTCCAAGCATATTCCAGTAACCAAATGGGCCCTAAATTAAGCCAAGTTGTCGATGAGTCAATACTTAGCACTTATCAGGGATTTGGAAATACACCACAAAATGCCGATAACACTTCAATTATGAATGATAGTGATGTCTTTGGAGTTCTTAGCTAGTGTAACAACTCCCAAAAATATAAAATAGAAACTCATGGGCTTCTTTTCCAATTTGAGCTTTTCATTCTTTCCACCAACTTAGTGATAAACTTATAAAGTGACAACAAGCATGTTACATGCTTGAATATTTTTAAAACTCAATCAACAAATTCATTTTGGTAGTGAGAATAACTAACACTTTTATTTTTTAATCAACTTCTTTCACTTTCATAGCAAGTTACCATCTATGCTTTAATCACAGATGGCATTTCAAACCACACTATCAAAAATCCTTCTTGGTGATTTCTTTTTACAAATTTTTAACCCTAAAATAAGCTACATTTGGAAAATGTTACAAGGATCACTCGCATTAAATAAATTTATCTCATTCCTCACAAAGTTTTAGACTAAATTATTTTCATGATTTTTCACATTGCGTGGCCCTTCTCCCAAGAATTCAATTGAAACAAAAATTACTTTGATTTGATATGAAAACAAACTCAACATTTGTGGTTTACTGGAGACCTTTTAGACCAAGAGCTATCTCACAAAAGGTTTTAAATGTCAAAAGTTTAAAATTTGACTAGTTTAGAATTGGGGTTAACATGAGGCAAGAAGAAAAGAACATGAGATGATGCACACCTTCTTCATACTAACTTTTGTAGTAGAATCTCATCTTAAGTATCTCATTATGCTCTTTTTGTAAAAGAATCTTTCAAACATGTGAAAATGTTATGGACTACCTTAAGAACTCTATACCAGTTATAGTTACTTGATTAATTTATACTTATTTGTTGACATTATTCTCCTTTATGATATTTTAGTCATACGTTATTAGTTTCCACTGTAGGAAGGCTACTATTGCATCCATTAGATGCAGTTATTCTTTTTATTTGACCAATACGATTTCAGATTTTTTTGAACTTCTATGTATGTTATATAGTTTGAAATTTATTGCACATTTATAAAATTAAAATAAAGCTCTACATAATCGAAATTTGTTGCATCCTGATGATGGATCATGTAGTATGATTCAAAACTTTGATGGAAAAAACTCTACACAATCGAATCCAGAAACTGAGACTAATCTAAAATAAAGCTATTTATTTGTGTTCCTAAAAAGAGAGGATAAAAATCAATTTTCAAAATCAAAATTGAAAAGAAATAAAAAAAATCAACTATTGTCGAGTGTTTTTGGCATGGATATCATTGAATGCAAAGCTTGTTCGCATTAAACGCGCAATAATGGAGGAAGTTGTCCATCCTTCTTTTCTTGTTTTGTGCATTTGTTTTGACACATTGGAAAGAGGGCATTTGAAATTTCAATACGTGTTAGATAGGGTTCCTACATCTTCCATTTTGTAAGAACGTTCAGAGGTTTCGCAAGGGTTTGTTTACCTTTGTTTATTAGTGTTGCAAGGTTTTTTTTCCTCTATCTTTAATTAGTGTTGCAAGCTTGTGAAGTTTATTATTTTATTTCATCATATTTTCTCTCTAGGATGACCAATGTCACAGATTTTGTCAGATTTATGAAATTTTGGCTTCGGATTGTGTTGTCATTTCTAAGGTCTTTTTCTTGCAAGCTTAAATTATTGTGTTCATTAGGCACAACGAAGGAGTATGTGGAAATTTTTTAAGGTCTTTTTCATTCAAAACTAAAATTGCTCTATTTTTTTTGCATTTGTAATTAGGGAACTTTGTATTTTGTGAAAATTTGTCTAACATGCATTTATGTAACAACTTGTCTATCCTTATCTTTTTTTTTTTGTGTTTACCTTGACGCATTGTAAAGAATGCATTTGAATTCATGATACCTAACAACTAGGGTAATTGAATGTTCTACTTCGTATGAAAAGATCAAAAGTTGTTCCAAGGGTTTATTTTCCTCTGCCTTGAAAAAAAAAATTAGACAATTTAAAAAAAAAATAGTTACTAAGGCTTTTAAAAAAAAATTGAGAAAATTTGTCTAACATGCATTTATGAAACAACTTTTTTGTCTTGTTCTATGTGTTTATCTTGATGCATTGTAAGAGGGCATTTGAAGTCATGATACTTGACAACTAGAGTTAGTGCATCTATTGCTTGGTATGAAAATATCAAAAGTTTTTGCAAGGACTTGTTTTTCTCTGTCTTGAAAAGAATATTTTTAAAATGATTTAAAAAAAAAATGTAGCTATGGCTTTTCAAAAAAATCTCAGAAGTTGGGCTTTCTGAGATCTATTGCAATTTTAAGATCTATGTTATTAAACAAATTTTGCTATTAAAAGCTAAAATTTCCCTTTTTTGTGCATTTATAATCAAGGAAATTAAAATTTGTCAGAGTCTTTTTGGCAACTTGCTAGATTTTTTTTCTAGCCACTTCTTCATAGTCCTTAGAACCAATTTTTTTTTTCTTTTTCTTTTCTTCCATAGATGCACTGTTCAATATTATCATGGGTTTTGAGGTAGTATCTATAGCTTTAACATTATTCCTCTGACAATCAGGTAAATTTTCTTCATTTAATTCTTTCATTTCTTTAAGTGATTATGACTACTCAAATGTATTTGCCTTTGCAACAAATAAATCAATAAATCATTAATTAGAAATTCAGGCAAAAGGTCATATAAGCAAAAACTAAAGTCAATTACCAATCAACACTGTAAAAGATAAGGCTCTTAATGCAATTTCTTGATCTTTTTCTTCAAATATTAAATTATTGTGTTCTTTAGTTGGCAAGGGAGTGTGTTGAAAAATTTTAAGCTCTTTTTCATTCAAAGATAAAATCGTCTAGCTTTTTTGGCATTTGTAATTAGAGAACTTATGTTTTGTCCAAAATTAACTAACATGCAGTTATGGAACAACAAATTGTCATTACAACTTACCATTCTAGATATTTTCTACAATGAACAATTACACATTTGTTTATGCGGTCAAAACACACATATATTTTAGAGGATTAGGTATCATAAGAAGGAACTATGGCTTTAAAGGTTGTATTCATCAAGGAGTTGGTGATTTTTTTATGAATAATCAACAACTTGATGAATATAATCTTTAGAGACATTTTCCTCTTACTTTCAGTTTAAAATTTAAGACCTTACAAAAAATGTTGTCAAATATGTTTTGGAGGACTACTCATCGTAACATGAAACTATGGCACAAAATGTTGCATACATCAATCAACTATAAAATTTATGATGAATGATTAGAAACTTGATGAATATAACCTTTTGTGCCATAATTTCCTCTTTCTTTTGTACATTTTAGGGATCTTGTATTTACAAGAGTTGGCCCCAAAAACATTTTTAACATGTCGTTTGCCGCATAGAGACGGGTGTTGAGGTGTTTATGAATGGGGTATCAAATAATCTTAATGGGAAGTTGAATTATTTTTCAAAGGTGCTTAATGATTGTATGAAATCCCCTTATTTTGCATTTATCTTGACACATTGCAAAGAGGGTGTTTGGAGTCATGATACTTGATAACTAGGGTTGGTGCATCTTCTGATTGGTATGAAAAGATCGTAAGGTTTTGCAAGAGTTTTATTCTCTTTATATTGAAAATTAAAAATTTTAAATGATTTAAAAGAAAAATGGTAGCAACATTTCCTCTTCATTTATTACCAGATTGAATCATTTAGTTTTCAAAATTTCAGCCATTCTGTCTCCCAATGACCTTAGAAACTAGATCACATTGTGGGTTTATACTAACTCTCATAGTCATTAATTAGTTGAAAAAACAATATTTTAATAGTTTTCTCTTGTGCAAACTTTATCGTAATGACATATTAAAAATTCTTTAAATCACATATAAAAAGGCCTTAAATCTATGAAGTATGTCTTTTTTCTATATCGTGTGCCACAAAACTATCTTACAAGTAAGTCATTAGAGTCATGTAATTTTTTTCATCATTGTTATGAATATGTATGTTAAATGTTTTCTTATATGCACAATTACTTTCAATCAAATCAATGCTTAATTAGTTCAATATTTATTTTTATTCTGTCTCACTCATTTTTCTACCACAAAGATTGTCATGTTGCATTGAACTATGCAATAGTTCTAGGAGCTCTAGTTATATTTATTTTCCAAAACAATGGGTGCGCAATTAGAACCACATCTTCATAAGGGTTTATAGGTAGCTTGTCACTCTCATTTTTCAACTATGGATCTTTACATTACTAACAAGATTTCAAAGTTTTCAAAGTTTAATAATTCCTTAAAGATTCTTGATCTTCAAAAGATTTGTAGGGAGGAAGTGAAGTGGGAAGCCTTGGATGAGGGATGTGTTACAAGTAGTAGTTGTCGTTGCACCAAAAGATCAACCTGTTAATGCCTGATACAACCACTAGACTTATAGAAGACACAGGAGATGGTTAAACCATGTCGCAAACCCTGTGAGGAACATTGACCCACTGCCAACAATCCCCCTCCCAGCGTCACTTTCCGTGGCCTGCATGGATTCAAACTTGTGACCAAGCTTTGATACCACTAGTTACAAGTAGTAGTTGTCATTGCACTAAAAGATCAACCTATTAATGCTCAATACAACCACTAGACTTATAGAAGACACAAGAGGTGGTTAAACCATGTCGCAAACCTTGCAAGGAATGCTGGCCCACTGCCAATAGGATGGAACAAAGTCAATTTTGATGAAGTGGCCCAGGGAAATCCAGGAACTTTTGGTGTAGGGTGTGTGGCCAAGGACTATAATGACCATATCATTGCCACTGAACTCAAGAATTTGGAAGTGGGAACAAATAAAAAAGTTGAGGTTTAGGCAGCATTGTTGGGGCTAGAAATGGCACAAAGACTACAAGTCATCAACTTACACTTGGAGGGAAACTCCCAAATAATTGTGAATGCCACTATGACGGGAAAATCATATGCATGGCAATTACAAAAGATAGTCAAAATCATCAAGAAAAAGTTACAATTTTTCCAAAAATTCAAAATATCACGTCTATTAAGAGGGAAATACATTGGAAGACTCCTTATCCAAGTTGGCACTTGATGTGGTGATGACATAGTAGAAGCTACAAATGAAATCATGACAACTAGATTGATGGGAAGAGATGTGATGTTTTTGAGTTGGAGCATATCTTGGAGGATGAAGAAGGACAAATTTTACATTCAATGAAGAGGAAGGTGGAGAAATGTGGCTTTGTTGATGCTTCCCTCACACATTCTTCCATATGACGATTCAATGTGGAGTAGGAGATACACAATATGCATTCCCTTCCTCACATGTCCAAATTAAAATTTGTTGTGAGTGGAAAATTTGGCAGGTGGTTTAAGAAGAGTGGAGAGTGAGGAGGTGAAATGGAATCAAAATTTCCCTTTGATTCCATGAAATAAAAAATGGAATTCAAATTTATTCTCATATAAGAGAGGCTAAAGAATGTCTTTTCTTCGAACCATCCTCTCTTTCTCAACATTATTTGGGCACTATTAGGGGTTGAATACATAGTCTCAAAATTTTTATGGTGCACAAACACAGATATCATAACATTTTTCATGCCTAGGGTCTTCATTTTAGGACAAAGGATGAGGTAAAATAAATTGTGGAGAGATGTGTGTGGTCAAAATGGAGGGTAGGGATGGATGAGATTATGGAGTGTGTGATGCTTGGGAGAGTGCATGGAGATTGGCTGGGATTTCCTAGATCTCATCCTATGGTGCACCCTTTCTTATTCCATAAGGGCTTGAGAGACAACTTGGAGAGGAAGTAAGAATCTAGGAGGGCATGGGCCCTACTAGTAGACTTTTTTTTATGAATAGGAATTGGAATTGGCGGTAGAAATACCTAGGAGCCAAATGAACCTGGCTCTTTTTTGTTTGAAGCTTACCGGGGCTTGAGAAGAAATGGAACAAAAGAGGAGGGAAAGGAGGCAAGTTGCACAAGGTTGTGATAAAGGAGGTTCCAATGTAGTTCAATGAAGAAACCATGGGGGAGGCTTTCAAGGAGGAGATCACAGGAGTGGCTGTGAATTTTACATAAGACATGGGAGGGCTTGCGGAAAGTCTGCTGGTGGAGGGGTATCTTATTCTGATGAGGCCAATGTCATTGTGGGTTTCTCCTCTCATCATGAATCCCCTCACATTGGTTTGTATGGAGGCATGTGCATGGATGGTGAGGCATTAGGTGGTAGTAGTGTCAATGAAAGGGGTGGATCATCACCCCTTTCCATCGTTGCCTCACATAGTTCCATGAAATTGTCATGTTTCTATTTTTTGAAATAGAATATACTCAAGTACCAAGTCATGGTCACAATAATTTTGTATTGTATAGTGCTAGTATGGTAGGTTCTAGTATGGAGGTGATTTTTTATTGTATATCCACCCAGTCAATTATAATTGGGTTTCTATGCTGCTATGAGGTGGTTAATTTTTTGGTACTGTCAGATAGGGGGAGTTGATGATGGGGTGGCACTTTGAAAACATGAAACATGAAATGTAATAATTTATATATATATTAATAAAAATATTCTTTTATCAATAAAAAAACTCCTTAAATATTTTTTTTCCTAGACTGATACAATATCCCATATTATAATTTAAATCTCTATTTCATTTCTTATTTATTCTACATTGTTATTTTGTTTACCTTAGTTAATGTTGTTGGCTTACACAACTCTAGATAAAGTTACTCACAATTTTATATATACACTAGATTCATTCCTCAATAACTATATTTTGTTCTTCTTTTCATAGTGTGGACAACTACTCAAAATTGAAAGCCTCTTTTGATAACCCTAACTAAAATCAATAAGAGTTGGTACTCTTTATATTTAATAATTTTGATTAACAATACACTAGTTTCATACATGTTTTAAAATATGTTAAGATTAATATTTCTGTTAGAGAAAACCTCATGTTACAACAAATTATTTATAAAAAAAATAATTGGTTTCTTTTCTCTTTGCATGGGCATAACTTGCAGTTCTATACACTTCAGTTATATTTATCTACCAAAATAACGGATGCACAATCAACACCATATCTTTATAATAGTTTATAGGTAACTTGTCACTCTCATTTTTAAATTGTGGATTTGTAGTCGTTGTTAAAATTGTTGCATCTATTTTAGAGGGCATCCTCTTGATATAATTTATAATGGAGTTGATGAGAAAACAACCCATGGCTCCCAAGAACATCTACATGCAAACACTTGTCACAAAAAGAGAGAAGCAAACGACTATGGAGGCCTGAATGCATTGATCCATGAGAGAGGAGACATTCTTGATGTGAAAAAAACAAAAGTTGCAATCAAATAATAATGAATGTGTTGAAATAAAAAAGGAGATCTGAAACCCTAAAAGGGTGGAGAAACCTAGGTTGCATTATAATAATTAATAAAGTAATTAATTATTATATGCCAAAGTTTAGCTTAAGTAATAAAGAAATAATAAGTGACTTGTAATTAAATCAACATGATTTAATTAATAAGTAAAATGACTTATTACTCTAACACCCCCCTCCCCTTAAGATTAACTTTGTGAGTAGCTAAAAACCTAGAAAGAACAAATTGAAAGCAAATGGGTTCCGGCAACAAAAGGCCTGATCAGGTACCCAAGTACAAAAGAGAGTCTCTATAAAGAGGAGAAATAGAGAAAACCACATGGGAAAAACTCTATTCCAAAAAGAGACAAAGACTAGTCTGAAGGACTAAAGAAGCCTCCAAAACTAGGGAAAGTTCCAAAAAATAGGAGCAAGGATGAACATGTAGAACATCAATGAAGCAAGAAATTGCAAACTCTGTCAAGAAGTAACTACTGATCTAAAGATCCTCCATTGAAATATGACCAGGTAGAGAAGACTATAATCTGCATGAGTTCTCTCAAATGGCACTACTCGAATCAGGAGGAAAACAAAGGCAAACACCTAAACTCAAAGATACATATGGCATAAAAACACCAAAGTATGAAGAGATAATCAATCAAATATGGAAGAGTGCTTCTAAAAAATAGGAAAGAAAGAGTGTCCATATGGTAAATGATCCATCTCACTGGAATGCATAGGTACCTAGCCACTGCATCCGCCTAGTACATAGGAACAAATACTAAATACATAGCTCACACTATTGAACCAAGGAAGAAGAAGAACCAATAGTATAAACCCCCCCATAAAGTTGACAAGGGAGAGGTGACAAGTACACTAAAAAGGACATCCAATATAAACTACATGATGGAGAAGAACCAGGAACATCGAAGGTTCAAAGAGAGTACAAACAAAAATAGAGATACCTGAGGCTAATGTCATTTGAGGAACACTCACATGACAAAGGTAGATGGAAAACAAAGGCAAAATATCAAAACCCCCATGACACTTTATAATTGAGTGCAAATACAAAGAGCACAAACATGTGCAAGATCCCATACATGCAATAGAATGGCACTTTATCTCAGTGCGTGTGCATAAAAGAATGCTTAAAAAATGATGTATACACTGCTCAAAGAAGAGTGAAAGGCTTCTAAAACAAAAGAACAACCAAAGAAGAGCCATTCCACAAAAGGAAGAGATCACAGGACCTAAAACATCGAAGATATTCACCAGAGTGTAAAAAAAAATTAAAAAATGAATAAAATATAGATGGAGCAGAATTTGGAAAAATGACTCATATCACTAGAAATATCGTAGAACAAGATTTCCAATGATAGCTCATTTTCCAAAAAATAGAGTCTCGATGCGTAAGTTATATCCTTAGGAAGGAAAAAAATAAGCTTTTCCTTTGAACTAATGGTCCAAAAAATGATGGAAAAAAATCCAAAATGCTAGAAAGATCCGGCTCTAAACAATCTTTCCAATGGTATCTCATTTTCCCAATTTTGACATCGTATGCTCAAGTTATGAGCAAAAAACCACAAGTAGCTCTGAAGGGCCCAAAAAGGTGTTTGAAGTGTGTTGATGCAGTGCTGATGTCATCACTTCACGGGGATAAATTTGTTAGCAAAATAGATGTCATTACAAAATCCAATAGGCCCCTAGGGCCAAAAAATCTGGGCCCCTGGTCATCTGGGTGACTAGGGGGCTGTGAACTAGGGGCTGGACGAAAGCTCCTATCCCTTGGCATGTGACCTTGACTGCTCAGAAGAGGAGCTTAAACTAGTGGTTTATGTGGTAGCTAATTGTGGGTGACTAGCATTCACCTTGTGGTTATTAGTGGGACTGATGGTCACTCCAACAACAAATGCTGTCGGTGACTGCGTTGGTCACCACGTAGTTAACTGACAGTGACTACGGTAGTCACCATGTGGGCACCATGATAGACTAGGGTGGCCAATGGGTGGCCACTGGGTGGTGCTCAGGTGGCCACTGGGTGGTGCCCAAGTGGTTTCCCGACTATTTTTTTTTTAAAATTATCGCTTGCATCAGCTACCTTGGGTTGCATGGCCCTGGTACACAAATTTTTTTACCTTAGAGGCCAACTTGTCCAAATTTGACAAAATTTTATATCAAAATGGGGGTTCTTGGATGTTGTGAGCTCAACGGTGAGGTCTATTTGAGCCCAAAGTGCTCCAAAAGTAGTGACCACCTTGGGATACATGTTAGGGTCGAATGACCCTAGTGCAAATTTTTGGCCACAGATTCCAACTTTGTCCAAATTAGATAAATTTTATATAGAAATAGGGGCTCTTGGGCACTTTGAAAGAAAAAATAAGGTCCATTTGAGCCCAAAGTAATTAGAAAAATAGGTCCCCCCAGATCCAACAGAAAACCCTCTGAATACACAGATTTGACAATCACATCTCTCAAGAAGAGGACAAGGGAAAATAGATCTGAAGCTCTAATACCATGTTGGAGTTGATGAGTAAACAACCCACATCTCCCAAGAACACCTTCATGCAAACACATGTCACAGAAAAGAGAAGCAAACAACTATGGAGGCCTGAACGCATTGATCCATGAGAGAGGAGACATTCTTAATGTGCAAAAAACAAAAGTTTCAATCAAATAATAATGAATGTGTTGAAATAAAAAAAGGAGATCAATTGTTATAAAGGAGATCTAAAATCCTAAAAGGGTGGAGAAACCTAGGTTGCATAATAATAAGTGACTTAGTAATTAAATCAACATGATTTAATTAATAAGTAAAATGACTTATTACTGTAACAATTTATTACCTCTTTCCCCATTCTCTACCTGTTTAATATTTTTAGGTTATGTCATTGTTCTTAGAGGACTTGCTCATGCCATTATGAGCATTACACTACATGGAAAAGATGCACATACCACACACTCTGGAATTAGCATTGTTTGACAAATTACAATCAATGATTGTAAACCTATATTAATTAAGGTATAAATTTTTTGTTTACTTCCCATCCTTTTTACTCATTTCATTTTCTACTTGCATTGAATCATACTTGTTTAATCAAGTACAAAACAAGCCGAATTTAATGAGTTTAGATACTCCATTTAAATAATTTTACAATCAATCTTCTACAACTTGTTTTGGACTTTATTTTTCTCATTTTCCCATCCTTTAGTTATTTTCATATGTATCACTAAAATTTGTGAAAAATCACATTTCTTTTTTCTAATCACATTTTATAGGCTATTCAAGTTCTTGAGTGCATGGAATACTTGGGGATGGAAAATATTCTCTCTAATATATTTGATAAAGTTCTATTAAGTATTCAAAAACAAGAAAAAGAGAACCATGACATGGAGAATATTACCCAAGCATTCTACCTTTTTAGAAACATAATACAAACAAGAAAAAGTTCACCATGAGATGGAGAAGATTACCTAAGTATTGTACCTCTCTAATTTAACTATATTCATGTTCTAAAAAACAATGTGTATATCAATATGAAAAATGATTCCTAATGTTTTTGTTTGTGTTTGTTTAAAGAAAATGGCGAATTAGATGTAAATATGCAATGATCCATTTGGTATAGACATTTTCTCTTTGTGATTCCACATGGCACCATTAATTTTCCTTTATTTGAAATTGAAATGCACAAATATCTTAAAGTGTCATTTTAAGAAAGAAGAAGATTTGAATGACATAGATGTTTGTACTATTTCTTGAAACCATCCAAAATTAGAAATTGAAATGCACAAAGATCTTAAAGTGACATGATTTAAGCTTGTTCAACATTTTATGTTACTCGCAGTACAATCAACATTTTTCTATGTATTTAGATTTAGGGAACTTAAAATTTGTCAAAATATTTCTATTTGACAATGTTAAATCATGTTAATTTAAGTATTGCTATCATTCTTTAGATGATTTGCTTTTAAAAAAAATCAATGGCCAAGACTTTTTAATAAAATATAAGAAGTTTTTATTTCTAAGATCTATTTCTTGTGTATATGGTTAACATTTTTTGTTAGAAAATGAAAACAAACACAAAATAATACATAAAACTAACAAATCCTAATCATACCTCCGATTGAGTGGAATAAAGGCACCCTACTCCATTGATTTGTGCATTTGATGTTTTTATGTTTGTATTTTCTTTCCAAACACAACTAGATGACTCCCAAATGAATCTCAAATTCTAGATGGACTAATATGGAAATACTAAGATGTAATGTAAATGGAGAGCTAAATATAAAATAATGGATTTGGATGCAAGAAATATGCTAAATACGCCATACTACTAAACTATGAGAATGAAATTATATGCAAATACTAAGATTGCAAGATGAACACTAAGAGCTCTAGAGTGATTTTCGCATAATAAAAATACAATTTATGGAATTGTGGAATGCAAAAAGAGAGGCTCCTATTGATAATAAATTTAGGGAAATGAACAGTTGAGGTTCAAACTTGAACTAGAGGGCTAGTATGTGTTTGGATTGATGAGGCAGAGGCCATCTAGGAAAGGATAGTTGGTCATGCAAGATGACGTTTTGCTCACACATCTGCAAGAAACCTTGGGTGGATGGACAATAAATTCCAACTGGGAGACAAGTGTAAGAGTTGAGTGGCTCAAGGTGGCTATGGGAGACAAATGTGTAAGAGGAGGCTAGTTATTTATGGAAGGTGGGTAAAAATTTGGGGGATGTGTTCACACATGTGTGAGACAAATTATAAATTGTGAAAAATGCTAATGAGTATAGTAATTAGGAAATTAGCTTAATTAATCAAGGATTAATTAATTAATAGGTTTAGAGCATCATTATGAGTTTTAAGGATAGGATATTTAGGTTATAGGATCTGCCTCAATTCCTCATCATGATACAACTGTAGACTAGGCTATCTAAATCTATTTTGAAAGGCTAAGACAAGCAAACATTAGGTTTTAATCTAACATTATATCAATCCAAAACAAAAGCATCTAAGCTAGCCACCTCAGATTGAGCCTAAACAGGTGCACCCAAGCACTGTTTGATTTGCTCTTGCTTAAGGGGATGTGGGTGTGCTCTCTAAGCACTTGGAGCATACTCTAATGCATTCTAAGATGGATTGAGATTCATGAAAACCCCAAAAATGGCACAATATTGGGTAGAACACCCAAAATTGCCCCTAAGTCCTCAAGAACTCAAGAATGCTTTAATGGAGATTAAGATACATGATGTTTATGCTAAGATTGATTTTATACCAAAATAGGTGTGATATGATGCTATGCTTATGCAAAACAATGGAAGAAACTAGGTTAATCCATTAAATCTATGCTAAGATGTGCTAGAAAGCTTGAAGAAAACAATGAAATCTAACAATTAGGATTGATTATGCTAAAGCTAGAACTAATTTAGCATGATAACAATGCATGAAGATGAAAGACTAAGCTAATGAATTGCTCTTGGAAGAGGGAGTATTTATAGGATTTGGGAAGGGCTTGGGTTAGGAGGATGAGTCATAGTTTGGGGTAAGGTTAGGGGTTGAGTTAAGGGGATAAGGATGAAGACTTTCTAGAAGAGTCTAGGCTTTGGATGAGGATAAAGACTTTCTAGAAAAGTCTAGGCTTTCTAGGGATAAATATGGATTTTAGGAAATAAATAAAGTTTTATTTATTTCAAGGGTTTTAGGTTTGAGAAGATATTTATTAAAAATAAATTTAATAAACATGAGGATTAATATTTAATCTTAATTAAATATCTTGAGTTGGGATTAGGGTTAGGAAATGATGGGATTAGCCTTTAATCGAAATTAAAGAAGGATTAGAAGATTCTAGAAGAGGTTAGTGGTCTTTAGGAATTTGGCAAGGTTTTGGAAAAAAATAAATAAATTATTTATCTTTTGGATTTTGGGTCAATTTATTAATTAAATAATTAATAAATAGGGAAATAATGTTTAAATAAGATTTAAACATTTTTGGGAGGGATTTCTTAATTAAATATTTTTAATTAAGATAAAGGGATTTAATGACATAAAAATAAATAAATTAATTAAATAATTAATTAATTAACAAATGATGATGGCATCAGGGATTTTTTAGAAAATAAAAATATTTTATTTTCTAAAGGATTTTTAGTTGTCTACAACAACATAACCCAATAATTTTCATGATTTGATACTGAAGACATATTTCTTGGGATTGAGTTGGACCTTGTATTACTCTAGTCTATAAAATATCTTAGTAAGCACTACAATATGTGATTCTCTTGTCTTAGATTTACCTAGAAGGTCGTCAACATAATCATCCATAATGTCATGTAAGAGGTCATGGAAGATAGCTATCATGACACATTGGTAGGTAGCTCTAGCATTCTTGAGTCTAAAAGGAATGACCTGATAATAGAATGTACCCCATGGCATGGTGAAATAAGTTTTGTGTTGATCTTATATAGAAATTTTGATATGATTATAACCAAAAAATCCATCCACGAGAGAATATTTCATGTGTCACAGAAAAATCTACTATGATATCTATATTGGGAAGTGGAAAATCATCCTTAGGACATGCTTTGTTTAAGTCCCTAAATTAGTGTAGATGTGGATGCCCCCAAAGTTTTTGCCAATTATTACAATATTAGAGACCCATTCAGGATAGTCTATAGGTCTTATGAAGTCGATATCTAACATTTTCTATAGCTCCACTTTTACCAATAATGCTATTTGTGGGTGCATCTTCTTGAGTTTTTGCTTGACTAGTTTGGCATCAAGGTATACTGTGAGATGATGCACAACTAAATATGGGTCCAAAAAAAGCATGTATACATATGCCCAAGTAAATTTATGTTGTGATTTGTGAAGGAACTCAGTCATGTCTATCTTCTCCTTCTCACTTAGGGATGTTCCTACAAATGTGATCTTAGGATTTTTTGTGGCTCCAAGGTTTACTTCCACTATGTCCTTTATGAGAATGGATGATTCCTCACAATATAGGGCCATTTTTGATAGGTTAAATTATCCCTCTTTTGGAACCTTAGAAAGGTTATTTTCTAGAAGATACATCCTTTATTTTTACTTTTTCTTCATCCAAAGGTGTCTTAGAAAGGTCTTTACCAAGGGATATTTTATTTTCCTTTTGATTTTGATTTTGATTTTGATTTTGATTTTGATTTTTGTGACTAATAGATTTGAATTGTTGCCCAAACTATGTGTGTTATTTTCATGTGATCTAGTGCTCATATTCTTGGAGGTCCTTTAGGTCTTGGAGTGCCAACATTACTTCATCCAATTCACATATATCCAATGGAAGTTTCCCTTGTTGGTCCTAATCAACAAGTTCAAGGTGTTTGAGTGGAAGACTAAGGGATGTGAGGTTAGTGGGTTTTATGGAAAGGACATATTTAATTATAAAGATGTCATCACCAAGGTATTCAAAATGCACTTTGTATAATTCCCCCTCAAGGTCTTGAGAATCAAAGTTAGGTTCATGGTCATTTTGAAAGGAAACTTTAGTTTCTAAGCGATATCTGAGTTCCCTATTTTTATAGTAATCCCTTGGGTTGATAGGTTCTTAAATGCCTTATCTTTTTTCTCCCAAGCTTGTTCCATGGTAATCCATATTATCAACTATTAGATATACTTTTGGATATTTCTCTTTCAATATGTCAACAAGCTTTTCCTTGTCTGCTTTGTATAATGATGATAATAAATATTCTTCTAGGTTCTCCTCATTAAGAGGTCCCCATTGCTCAAAGATGGTCTTCTTTCATTAGATGGTAGATTTATGCTTGGGAAAGATGGGGAAAGGTTGACCATATGATTTGGGAGACAATGGGAGTTGACCAACATCAAAGGCATTTTGTATTGAATATTCTAGATATTGTATGGTAGGTCAAGGTCAAGAACTTGGTATGTAGTCTCAATCAATGTGGGACCCACTTGAGGGGGAAACAAATCACACCATTGGATTATTTTTCTCTTTCATCATATGCTTTAATTGTTATCTTCTTTGTTGGATCAATGATATTATCAGGTAATCCCAATTGCTTTATTAACTTCAATGTACATAGGTTTAAACTAGACCCATCATCTATAAGGACTCTTTTGATTTTATGTTGGCGGGTACCAACTTCAATATGTAAGGGTTTGTTATAGTTTGGATTGGGAGAACATGGGTCTTTGTTTGTGAAAATGAGATGATGTTGTGTGTCTAGGTTCCCAATAATATCTTGAAATTGAGAGGCATTGATGTCATTGGGAATATGAGATTCAAGGAGAGATTTCTCAAGGATTTCTTTATGGATGGGGAATGTGAAGAGAAGCTTGAGGATGGATATCTATGTGGGGTTCTTCCAAAGGTGATCAAGAAGGCTATGGAAGGAAGTGTGTCTAGTGTAAGTAGATGGTGTCAAGGGAGGAGAAGCGACTTAGACAATGACTCTTCCTTAATGAGTGGTAGCATTAAAATTAGCACCCTTAACAGTGATAGTATTTACATGATTATCAACTTCTTCAATGTAACCACACAAAGAGTCAAATCCTAGGACCTGGTGTTGGTAGTATAGTCACAAGAAATTTCATTTGATGACGAGGGATTATCTTTTCCTTACTTAGGGAATGGGGTGGTGTAGATCTTAAGCTAAGCATTTGATGACAATGGGTTTTATCCCCTGACTTTGATTTCACCATTGTCAATGAGGTATTAGATAAAGTATTTAAGCTTCATACATTTCTTAGTATCATGATCTTTAATATGATGGTATTCACAATATTCATTATCATTGTACCAAGCGGGATTAGGTTGATTCTCATCATACGACTTGGTGACCGAGATTCCAATCATGTTTTTTTCAATAAGCCAGTAAAAAATGACATTGAGAGATTAAAAAAGGGTGTATTGATGGAGTTGATGAGTGTTGGTATTATTTTTGGTATTGTTATGGTAGGGGAAAAGGTTGTTGGATGGGTTACGATTATATTATTGTTGGGATTATTTTTGTTGGTGGGGTTTTTGATTGGTATGATTTTGTTGATTGGTGTGATTTCATTGATTTTAATTAGCTTGGAGATTTTTTCCATGTTTTGAGTTAGTCACCCCATCATTAACACTGTTCTTGTTCTTGGTCCAAAATTTGGGCTTCTCATTAGATGAGAGGGTATACTGCTTAAGAGTTCCTTATTGGAGAAGGTCATCTTCAATATTATTCCCTTTCTTGAACATGGCTTCGAAAGTGTTAGGACAAGCCATTTTCATATGAAAAGACCACTTGTGGTACAAGATTATGAGTGAATATATCAATCAAGTTTTTTTTTGGAATTTTCCAAGGCATTTTGTTCAATAGGTGTCTCCAATGTTGTAAGAAATTTGCAAAATTATATCCATTGTGTTGTTTGTTGTTGCACAAATTGCTTAAGGATGCATGGTGTTCAATGTTATAATAATATTGTGCAATAAATTTCTCGGTCAGGTTAGGAAAAGTGGAGATAGATCCTTGTGGAAAGTTCATGAGCCACTCGAGAGTAGGGCCTCTAAGACTTTGAGAGAATAATCTCTCAAGGTAATTTTCATTGTAGGAGATCTCTTGACATGTCACACATAATTATTTGAGATGTTGAATAGAACATGTTTCTCTCTTGTATTTGTCAAATTTAGGGATCTCAAAATTTGGGGGGAATGGTTGAATAGTGATAAACCAATCAAATGGATAAGGACATATGTTGTCAAATGATAATTCCTTCTCTTGTCCTCCATTTTTCACGTTGAGAATAATTATTTTAAGCTCATTAATTTTTTGGGCAAGGTTGGGGATGTTATGATGTGTAAGGGAGGCCCCAAATTTTATGGCCCACCAAGTGTGGATGATGTCAATCCCAATTTTTGAGCAGACACATATTGATAGGCTTGTAATGTGTGATGAGTGGATGTCTTCATGGAAGATAAAGGATTTGTGAATAGTGATGAGATATGATCAATCACGGATTGGGGGATAGAAGTTTGACCCATGTTTAGCACATTTGTATCTATGGTTTTAGATGTATTTGTTGTAGTATGAGTGTAATCATGCAAGGTTAAAGCGGGTATAATGTTGAGAATTTGTTGAATGGTTTATTGTGGTAATTGAAGAGTGTGTGAGGATTAAGTGATTTGTGATGTAGAGGGTCTGGTAGAGGTAGGTTTTCCCTTTTCTCTAGATGATGTTGCATTGGTTTGATTAGTGGTAGTGGTGACATGGGCTTTGGTGCTATTGTGAAGAAGCAAGGAGTCGTCAAAATTAGTAAGCAACATGACCCCATATTTGACAATTCTAATGAATATTTCTCATTTTTTTGTGTTTAATGGCTTTCTCAACCATTTCATATTGTAAGGGTCTTTAAGGAAGCTCTCCAAAAAAGGAGACATATCGGGTCAATCAAAAAATTATTCCTCCTCTTGATTATTGGTTATATCCACTTCTTGAACACCCTTATCCGTAAATGTTGTTGCAAAAGGATTATCATTGTAATTGTTGGTAGTGTAGGTATTTGATCAAGATACCCTCATTTTTTAGCTTGTGATCAAGTGACGACAACCAAGTAAAAGTGACCTTAGAATAATGAAGTGGTGATTGATGAAGTATAGGAAAAATGTTGGATGAATGCTTGGTTTGTTAAAAGGATGATCATAGATGAAGGATGCCTTAGGAGGGTAGGTCTAGAGGAATTTTGATGAGCTTTGGACTAGGAGAAATCAAGATTGATTTTTGATCGAAAGGATTGGACTTGAAGGTTTATGATCGAGTTGAAACCAATGATTGAATTGGGATTTGATTTGGGGTGGATTTAGGAATTGATTGGATTGAGGTTGGATTTAATTGATTGTTAGTTTTAAAGCAACCTTTTTAGAAAAATAACCTTTACGTGCTCAAAGGATTTGATAAGGGATAATATCATATCCTACTTGAGATAGACTAAGTTCTCAAGAAAAAATGGATTAAGGATAAATTTTAAAACTATTAACTTAGGGATGACCAATAACCAAGCTAATAATATCCAAAATTTAGGGCTAACTAAATAAATTACTTGAGATAGACAAAGTTATCAAGTAATACATTCAATTAGAGATCAATTTGGGATAAAGATCTTTGTTTTACTTAGGAAAAATTTTTAACCTTTGGATTTTGATTGATAGATCAAGATTTTATTGATGGATTGAGGTTGGTTATGATTTGTATTCTCCTTGGATAAGGTTTTATCAAGATAGATAAATATTGCAAGTGATTTGACTAGTGTCCCATCAAGATGCAATGTGATGATTTTTTGCTCCTAGGTCCAAAGATAGGATGTGGAAAATGTGGGGGTTGGTGGTTAAATTGGATGAAAGGATTAATGTTGATGAGGGGGAATGATAAAAGGTTTGAATTATATTATATAGAGATGTAATTAATGGGAACATGTTTTGGTAGTAGGTCAATAGGTCAAAATCGAAGGGTCTAAGTCATATTAATGTAATGAGGATTGAAAATGAGATGTCTTAGCATGGGTGGACTAGTCTTTGTAAAACATTGGAGATGTCTTTCTCAGTAAGAGGTGCTAAAAAGTGTAGGCATTGGCCTGTAGACACAAATGTCAATTGAGGAAATGTTTTATCAATTTGTAAGAAAATATCTCAGTCCAGGGAGGTAGAAACATCATTTCTTAGATGCAAATGCCAAAAAGCGCAAATGTTGAAATACAACAGAAACACCTATTAGGATTAGAAGACAAAAATTAAATAGTTACATGAAAATATAATAAATACTACAAAGGAATAAAGCACACATAAGTAGAAAAAGAAGACACAAAGATCTAACATGGTTCACCCAATCTTAGGCTACATCCACCAAATAGAGAGTCCAATCTTATTATCTAGCAATTTCTATCTGTTACAATCTGCAATCCCTTACAACTCAATACCGTTGCAAGAAGCTATAAAATTATAATATGCTAAGAAAATCCTAACCATAAGCCATTATAACAAGACTTATGCTAGTTAACAAGTTAACCCTAAAAAATACTTGATGAGTTAACCTAGGGAAAAGCTTGACGAGTCAACCCAAAAAATCTTGACGAGTTAACCCCAAATTTTTTCCCATGATAAATGAAAAGTGTATAGTACTTACTTGATTAGTCACCACAAACCAACAACACTGATCTAAGAAGTGTTGTCTTTAGAAAAAGTTTTTATGTTTGACTGATGTATGACTTATGGAATGTCTTTTTTTAATGACAAGAACACACACACTAGATACAATGTTTGTTTATTTGATCAAACACTTGCACAACTTGGGCTTAGTGAAGGGATCCACTTGATGAATCACATTACAATAAAATACCACTTCTAATCATAGATAGCTAGACACTTTGATGCAAAGTGCGCAGTAGGAAGCCTCAAAACAATGAGCAATTGATGAGAATTGGGTACCAAGTACACCAAAGTATGAATGTCAAGTTCCCTACACTTATCCCAAGTGTAGAATGAAAAAAAATGAGATTATCACAACCCCAAGACCCAAGGGTAACCTAGTCACTAGGTTTCACAAAGTTCTAGACACCAATGACCGAGGGTTACTAAGGAGTTTCCTTAACCCAATAAGCAACCAAACCCCATGAAATGCCTCACAAGACTAGGGGTGGTCTAAAATCACTATTCTAGCCTATTTAGGTCCTATTTGTTTAGTTCCAATAGTTCTTTCACTTACTAACAACCATACATACTAGTTGCTTCACAAACCAAGAACTAGGCTTGTAGCCTTTCCTAGAAGGAATTTTGGTCACAAGTCAAAATACTTCCATATGAGATAGGGAATAGGTTGGATATTTTGACACAATTTTGGGCCTTACAAAACATATCCAAACACCAATAATTGAAGTCAAATGGATGATGCTGAAACACCTAAACTAGACCGGGCTATTAGGCCTAATTAGGACTCCAATTGCACTATGGGTGCTCTTTCTCCCAAGCCAATGCCTAAACCAATTATGGGATCATGTGAGGACATGTAAAATAACTTAGAATCTATATTTTTGAGCCTTGATGAATCCCCAACTAAGAGTTATGGTGACTGTTCTAAGTCACAGACTAGTGCACACATAGAGATGTACACCTAGGGCATAACGTCAAATCCACTCCCCTACAAATCCTCACTCCTAACTTGCAGAATATGAAAATACATTGAAAAATTTGAATTCCACCAAGGGGAATCAATTTCCAATGGTGGAATTTATCCAAACAACCAAGCCCTATTGGAAACCCTGGTTTTAAGCCTTCAATGCAGGCAGTCTCACTAAAAACTAGATATCTCAAACACTAGGAAAGATTAGAACATGAGACCAATTAAAAATGAAATTAGATTCAAGGATTAAACTCTTGGTTTCATAATTTCATGCCCTCCTATCTGTACCCATCTTTACACTTCAATTCTCCTCAGAATTTATAGATAAATATTGATATTTTATTGATTTGAATTGCCAAACTTACATATCTTACCTTCCACGCACCTGAAAGGGCTTATGAAGGTGTCCCCCATCAGTTACAACCAAATTTAAAACCATATGACTATTGGGGGCTTTGGTTACAACTTTTGGCAAGAGTTGTCAAAGTTGCTAAGCAACTTTTACAACATTTTTGCAATTTTCTGCATACTAGGAGACTAAACTTGGTCTAGACCTAATATACTGATCCAACATGGATCCAAAGCATAAAATATGAAAAATAACAAAAATCATAAGTTTATAGGCCTTTTGACCACCTTTGACCATAGTTGACCAAGGTCTTATAGTAATGCCAATCTTGGAACTAGGTCTTACAACTTGGTCTATCTGCCTAGATGGAAGATCTATCCTAACTAGATGTCCTTAGGACTTTGATGAACATTATTTGTTAAGTTTATTGTGGGTGCTCTTGCACCATACTCCCCTTGAGTTTTAAAACTCAAGTTCCTACTTGAGGTTAACTGTTCCACCAAAGTTCCATGTTGTTTGATTTGGTCTTCAATCAGCCAAGTTGCATCTATGTTGGGGAACCCTTTCCATTTGACTAAATACTACATATACTTCTTGGTTCTAGTCTGCTTCGACAACTTGGTGTCCAATATTTCTTCCAACTCTACTAGTTTTCTTTGAGGAAGATTTGTGACATAGTCTTCATCATTGATGTTTGTTTCCTCACCTTGCTCATTCATTGAACCTGTTGTAGCTTTGTAGGGGGTGAGGTCTACAACATTGAATATTGGAGAGATTTGTAAGGTTGGGGGAAGAGAAATCTCATAAGCATTCTCACCCATTTTATTGAGTATACTATAGGTTCCTACTTTCTTCATATAAAGTTTAGAGTATCTACCCTTAGGTAGTCTCTCTTTCCTTAGAAATGCCCAAACCTTGTCTCCCACTTTGAAGTGGATCTCCCTTCTTCTCTTATCAACATGTTCCTTGTACTTCAAAATAGATCTTTGCAATGCTTCTTTGACCTCATGCTGCACCTTTGTGATGAGTTCTAACAATTCTTGGCCTTGAGCATTGACTTTGAAGTTAGATGGTAGTTCTATCAAGTCTAATGGTCCTTTGGGATGCAGACCATATACTGGTTGGAATGGAGTTTTGCCAGTTGACCTGTTCATGAAATCATTAAATGCAAACTCTGCCTGGGGTAAGAGTGTATCCCAACTCTGAGCATATTGTTTGGTTAGACATCTTAGGAGATTGCCTAAGGATCTGTTTACTACTTCAGTCTGCCCATATGTTTGTGGGTGATAAGCAGAGCTATAGGTGAGATTTGTTCCCAATTTCTTGAAGAGTGTCCTCCAAAAATAGCCTTGGAACTTTACATCCCTATTAGATATAATTTTCTAAGGTAGACCATGGATCCTAACTACCTCTTTGAAGAAAAGATGTGCAATGTGGGAAGCATCATTTGTGCTTTTACATGGTACAAAATGGACCATTTTGCTAAACCTATCCACTATTACAAAAACATTGTCAAAGCCTTGCTTTGTTTTAGGCAACCCCATTACAAAATCCATTGAAATGGATTCCCATGGTCTAGAAGGAATTGGTAATGGTTGATATAGTCCTTGATTAGTTGACACACCTTTAGCTTTCTAACATATTGTGCAAGTTTCTATGAACTTCTTAACATCATTGTTCATTTTAGGCCAAAAATAACTTCTCCTCACCATGTCTACTGTCTTATCAATGCCAAAGTGACCTTCTAGGCCACCATAATGCTTTTCTCTTATTATGTTTGTCCTAATTGAGTATTTTGGTATACATAGTTGAGCTCCTTTGAATAGGAGTCCATTCTAAATCAGATATTCAGAAAAGTCAGTATGGTATCTTCCAACCATCTTTGTGCAAATTTGATATATCTCTGCAAATTTAGGATCATCAGGGTATAGGTGCTTGAGAGACTCAACTCCTACACTTTGTAGTTGTATTTCTTCAATTAGACCAACTCTTCTACTAAGGGCATCAACAACTTTGTTTGTTACAACCTTCTTATGCTTAATGTTGAAGGTGTAGGCCTGCAATTGTTCTACCCATTTCAGATGTCTGATAGAGAGTGTCTCTTGTGAATTAAGGAAGCTTAATGCATGGTTATCCGTGTATACCACAAATTCCTTTAGGATTAAATAGTGCCTCCATTTCTTGAGGGCTTGTACCATGGCATAGAGCTCTAGGTCATATGTAGAGTACTTTCTTTTAGCCTCATTTAGTGTCTCTGAGAAAAAGGCAACTGCCTTACCTTCCTAACTTAGGACTACACCTATAGCCAAATTGCTTGCATCTATCTCCACAGTGAAGACTTTGTTGAAATTAGGGAGGACCAAGATAGGATATTGGGAAACCCTATTCTTCAAGTATTGGAATGCATCATTTGCTTCCTTTGTCCATGTAAACTTAGTTTTCTTTCCTCCTTTAATAGTTTCAAGCATTGGTGCACACACATGACTAAATTTTTTGATGAACTTTCTATTGAAAGTTGCAAGTCCATGGAAGCTTCTTACATCACCTTGGTTCTTTGGTGGAGGCCAGTTGATGATTACTTCTACCTTCTTAGGATCCATCTTGAGGGTACCTTGTGAGATCACAAATCCTAGGAACACAAGTTCCTTCCTCATAAACATGCACTTCTCCAAGTTGATTACCAACTTGTGTTGATGAAGTCTTCTTAATACCTATTCCACATGATCAAGATGGTCTTCCTTGCTATGACTGAATATTAGTATGTCATCAAGGTAAAAAAACAACAAATTTGCCAATAAAATCAATGAATATCTCATTCATAAGCCTCATAAAAGTGTTAGGGGCATTGCTTAAGCCAAAGGGAATTAATAACCATTCAAACAAACCTTCAGTAGTCTTGAATGCTATTTTCCATTCATCTCCTGGTTTGATTTTGATTTGATGATATCCAAACTTTAAGTCTATCTTGGTGAAGTAGCAAGCACCTCCTAGTTGATCCAATAGATCCTCAATCCTTGGCATGGAGAATCTATACCTTATGGTGATCTTGTTGAGGGCCCTACTTTCAGTACATAATCTCCATTTGCCATCCTTTTTAGGGGCTAGAACTGATGGTACTACACATGGACTGAGACTCTTTTGAATGAGTCCTCTTTCTAATAGTTCTCCAACTTGCTTTGCAATCTCTACATGCCACAATGGTGTCATTTTATATGGGGCCTTGTTAGGAAAAGAGGAACCAGGTATCAAGTCAATTTTGTGACTGATATCTCTTAAGGGAGGGAGGCTTGTGGGTAGGTCACTAGTAGTGACATTTTTGTACTTTTCCAGCAGTTTCATAGCTTCTTTTGGTATATGATCTTTTTGATCAGACTTCATGTTGTCATTGGGTTTGGAGATTAGGATAGAGGCTTTAGTATTAGGTTCCTTTAGTGTTTTTAACATTTCTTTCTCTCCCATGATGATGACAGTAGGTTCTTTTTTAGACTTGCTATTAGGCAGGGGCTTCATGGTAAAAAATTTTCCATCATTGGTGATGGAGTAGGTGTTCTTCCTACAATGGTGTATGGCATCTAAATCAAATTGCCAAGGCCTGCCTAGAAGGATGTGTGAGGCATCCATTTCAACCACATCACAAAGAAATTTTTCCTTAAAGTTTGCAATTGAAAACTCTATCCATGCTTGTTTTGTTACTAGAGTTTTTTGGCCTTTTGTTAGCCAAGAGACATGATAGGGGAAAGGGTGTGGCTTCTTAGGGAGGTTTATCTTTTGAACCATTTCACAAGATACAATATTTTTAGTTGAACCAGAATCTATAAGTAGATTACATACCTTTCCATGGCATTTGATCTTTGTCCTGAAGAGGTTCTTCCTTTGTGGAGGTTCTTGGGTTTGTGGCACTTGAAGGAAGACCTGCCTCATCATCAAACATACTCCTTCCTCTTGTTCTGAGTCTCTAGTGTCAGCATTATCTTCTTGCTTGTCCTCTTGGATAAGTTGTGTTCTCCTCTCACCTTGATTGTTATTCCTCTTCTTAGGGCACCTTCCTACATGATGTCCCATCTGATTGCAATAATAACATTTCAATGGTCCATTACCTCTTCCAGAGTTTGTTCTTCCTCTATTCAAGGGCCTCCTTCCTCTATAGTTTCCTCTTGAATTTGAGTCACTATTTTCTTTGTCTCCTTGGTCTCTTGTACCTCTTTGAAGATGGCCATTTTGACCCCTTCAAGGATTCCTTGTTGTCTCTCTCAGAAGGTGAATAATTCCTCTATAAATCCCTTTATCTCCTCTTCTCGAGACAACATCTTCTGAATCTCCTCCTGATAAAACATTTGTTAGAGGTCCTCTTTTGTTTTGACTACTTTGAATATACCCAAGTACTGATTGACAATGACATTCATAGAATGCATTGTTTTAACATCATCTTCATCATATGATTCTAGGTCCAACCCATCAAAGAACTTATGCATTTCTCCTACAAAAGGTAGACTTTCATCTCTCCTTTTATCCATCCTTTTCAGTACCTTTTCAAAAATGTTTAAAGCTCTAGTTATATCCTGGATCCACTCCTCAAAATTGTCCAACTCTGACCCCTAATACACCTTGACCAACACTTGGAAGCATTGTTTCCTTATTACTACGAGGTCATCTAATGCCTTTTTCCATTTCAGGATCTTTTCCTCCACACCATCTTCTTCACTCATAATTTCTACCAAGGATGTGATTCCTTGAAGAATATGTCAAAAAGGCTTCAAAATATTCTTGAGAGACACCTTGGAAAATTCCTCAAAATCATCCTTCCAGTCTACACACGCTTGAATAAAAGAATGTGTAACATCTGTATTTACTTCACCCCTCTTTTCCAAAATGGCATGTAATGAGGCCTCAGGGTTATTAGGTTCAATGGGACCTACTGTCTTAAGAATGAAATTTTTCATGGCCTCATTCTGTTCCATTAGTGCCTTTATCTTCTCTTCATCTTTATCCATAAAACCTAGAGCATGATTCAATTCGAGAGTAACTAGAGTTTTACTCCCCTCTCTATTAGGCTCTCCTAGATCCACCTCATCTAACACATAGTCATTTGGGGTAACTTCAATTGTACTGATATTCATTGTACAGATAGCCACCCGAGCCTTCCATCTACCCACTTGCTCTTGAGTTACATATGATATTGTCCTTGCTCAGGTGCTAGATCTAGCTTGATGGAATTGTCATCCTAATGTAGCCATATCCATTTTATCATCAGTATACACCCTTGTCCTTGGCTGGATCTCCTTAGTGAACCAAGTGGACTTTGAAAAGGCATTGAGAGGTTCATAAGGAGCTTCTAGAGTTGAGGTAGTCATAGGGCATACTATCTATGTTTCCTCATGATTATCCTACTCTCCTCCTATTTCTTATTCTTCCATAACATTTATCTCCCCCTCCTCATATGCCTATTCCTCATCATTTGTTTTTTCTTCTTCATCAACCTACTTTTTTGATCCAACATGTTCTTTTGATAGCATCTCATTAGTTGCCTCTGTTTCTTTCTTAGACTCTTGAGGCCTTTATGCTACTGCTTCATTCTAAACAAGTGGTGGAATAGGGGTAACAAGGGGAGTGGGTGAAGACATTGGTAGAGGTGGTGGAGTTGGCATGGGAATATGAAAAGGTAGAGGTTGTGGAGGCAATGGAGTGGTTTGGACCAGAGGCAAAAGTGGAGTGGTAGGTGGTGTTTGATGTAGAGGAGGGAGTGGAGTTTGATGTATAGGTGGAGGTGGAGGTGGAACTAGGTGTAAAGCTGAAGGAACTTGTGCTGCTATATCCTCCTCATAGGTGACATCTACAGAAGAATCCCTTCCTGAATCTATGGTTTCCTTTTAGATTTCAACTGCAGCTTCATCAACTAGTTTTTGAGAGTCTCGTGGAACTTCCTCTCCTACATTGTCAAGAGGACTAGTGAACTGAGTAGGAATAGAATCCAAAGGAAAGGACTATCCCACAACTAGATGTTGTTACTCAGATTCTTGGAAACTGTGAAGTCTCTTGAAATCTAAGATGTTAAATTCATCATCCCCCAAAGTGTCTAGATTTATTGGCTCTCCTTGGGTTTCTCCTTCAACATCTTCTTCTTCATCATCTTCCAGTACTCTCCTTGTTTTCAAGGATCCTATAGATCAAGTTATTTTGCTAAGGGGGACTTGATCCATATCATCTTCATCCTCCTCTAAGAGGGTATCCATCTAAGTGGGTGTTGAATCTTTCTTCCTCCTATAGACATTCCCTTTGATTACCCCGGTTGGCCTAGGTCTAGTTACCTTGAATTTGGGTGCCTTCTTTGGTGCGCTGCTGCATTCACCAAAGAATAATACACTAATGAATTGCAGTCCTCAGATCTTCTTGCTAGTTGGGCACATTTAACCAGGTAGTCATTCCAACTGATGTTGCCAATGTCAGTATTTGTAAGCTCTACATGTAAGTTGCTCACTTTGGAGGGCATATGATACCCTTTGAATTGATACCGCATAGCTGGTGAGTTAACCTTCTCTTTCATTCCTACAAAGAGAAAAGGAAATGAATTAGTAAACATTAAATCACATGAAAGAGAGGACATTCTTAAAATAAAAAAAAATCTTGTAAAACTAAGCCTCAAAAGGCAATGAGAAATCAATTTCAGCCTTTTGGACTTTCGGGGGTACGAGACCTCCAAAAGGCTGAATGGGCCGAAATGCCAAAAAAGGGGAAACTCCAGCCAATGATCAAGCTTGATGGTTTTTGAGAGGCACTCTTTCAGACTTTGGAAAATTAGAGGTGAAGGATCTTCAAAGTGCAAAACCTCTAAAATGCCAAAGAGGAGTCTTGGCATCTTTTGAAGTGAACCGAGAGATTCTGACTCTGAACCTTTAGACTTTTGGTGAATTGAGGGAGTGTGATGTTAGGGGTCTAAAAACCCCAAAATGCTAAAGAAATGACACTTGGATGAAATTTGAAGGAATAGCCACGAGAGTTTTAGATTGCGAAAGTCCAAAAACTCTGATGTGTGAAAGGTCAAAAATGAGGGTTTTAGGTTAGGGCTCGAAAATGAGCTTGATGGTGAGTTCAACCATGAACTCAAGGCTAGAGGTCAAAGAGTACAACTTCATGATCCCCAAGGTAGGACTAGACCGACTCAAGCAAAACCCTAGCCGCTAAACACACCAAGAAAACCTAGCCAAAAGACAAGAAAATTAAAATGAAAAGGAAGGAAGGAAAGAACCAACCTAGAGACAAGTCAGAAAACATACAACCACTTGGAAGTAGGCCAAAAAGCTGGGGAGCAGAAATAAGCTGAGAAGACAAAATGCTGACAAGATCCAAAAAAACACGATTGCAAGAAATACAAGTGAGGGTAAAATATCGCTCACTGCCTTATATAGGCAATCAGGAGGGGTGACATAAGCCGCCCCTGCCGATTGGCCAGTCCAAAACATCGAAAGGCCAACTCTCTTCAGAGAGTCAAACCTTTCAGTGTCTGGACATTCAAAAGTTTGAAAACTCTGATGGGGTCAAAAATGTGCAAGGCTTACTAACTTTAAGACCTTTCACTTTTTCGGAGCTCCGAAAGTGCGAAACTGTGAAATAATGAAAAAGATAAACAAGACAAGAAATCAAGAAACCAAACCGATAGGAAGACTAACAACCAAGGACAAGCTAGCAAGAGGGGGACCCCTAAAGCCAAGAGGCTACAAAGGGGATCATGGTTGTGGAACCACAACAAATAGCCCTCACAAAAGAAGAGGGAAACAACCCGAGTATCCCAAAGTCATTCCACCTTGAAGTAATCCTATCTTACAGTGAGCCATACACAAAGCCTTTATCTAGAGTGATTATCCTATCATTATCAATATTGAGAACAACATTACATCCATATCCAGTGTGTGTTTATGTGTGTTCAAATTTCCCAGGAATCCCTTGCCGCAAGTCTCTACTGATTATCAACCAATCATCGTCAGATCACTGTCCACCAATCTGAATTTGGTGAAGAGTCACTTTAACCTTGCTCTACTACCAGGAAGGCATCTATATCCCCAATAGAGGTTGCTAAAATCACCCTTCTCCTTTTGTAGATGAGCTTTATTTGAAGTTTTAAACTTCTTTGGAGGGCTTTTAGACTCAACATGTGTTAGCTTAAAACTAATTTTCCTGAACCATTGTGTTCTGAATGATTTGCTTGTTCTTTTGTTTAAACTTTGCTACTTTTGGTATTCCTTTATGCTTTTATCAGATATTGTTTCTTTTCTCTTATATATATATATATATATATTTGAAACTGGGGTAGTGCTTAGACTATGCTACCCTAGCTTTGAGATTTTTTCATTACTGACCTTGTCTTTATGCATTCCTCCTTTTTGCTTTCTTTCTCTTTTCTTTTAGTCCATGTTCCAGCTGGGAGAGGGTTTTGACTCCTGACATCCTTTGTGACCATGGGCATTACCTGATTCTGACTGGCATCCTACCCCTAGAGGCTCTTGGTCTGGGATCCCTTTTAAATGTGTGTTAGTGTTGAGGATGGTTCATTCTGATGAAACCTTTCAAGAAGTCTGAGAGGAGAACACCTTACTTTCAAACTTTGTATTTGGCTCGTTGCAAGACAAAACTATATCAAAGGGTTTGACAAAGGAAGACCTTTATCTCTTGTCCATACTACTTGATGTAGATCATTAAACTCAAGAAACACCTACCCATCAATCAGATGAAAACAAAAGACCCAATGAAAAGAAATAGACAATGAGACCCAAAAGAAAACAAAATAAAATACTCTAAACTCCAAGAATGTACAAGAAAAAAAATAAAGGTCCCTCAAGACCCAAAGTAGTGCTTGAGAAATTGACCATTAACGGGCAATGGGACCAATTCTCCATTGAGAGAACTAATCCTAAAAGTATTCTCTCCTAAAATTTCTACGATCTGGAAGGGGCCTATCCACAAACATTGGAATTTAGTGTGGCTACCTAGTTTTTCTTTTTCTTTATCCCACATTAGAACCAGATCTAAAATCCTAAAGGCCTTTATTTTTGCTCTTTTGTCAAACCAATGCTTGAAAATAGCTTGATGTTTAGCCACATGTTCCAATGTTGTGGTTCTCTTTTCCTCTAATTCTAGCAAATTCATGAGGCAAATCTACACCCGATCGTCACCTTTGACGTATTGATCCATGAATCTTAGAATTGGTATTTTTAGGTTCATTGGAAAAATTGGTTGTAGCCCGTAGACCAATTGGTAAGGAGAAGTCCCTAAGGCATTTTCTATTCTCACATGATCAGTCCATAGGGAATATTTTAACTAAGTGTGCCAATCCTGAGGGTTATCATCCAAGAGACATTTGATTATTGTGGTCAAGTTCTTGTTTTTAGATTCGGAAACCCCATTCCCTTGCAGATAGTAGTTGGATGAGAATTTAAGGATTACCAGATTCTCAAAGGCACATTGAATGAGAGACGCAGATGAGAAATAGGGAGCATTGTCACATACCAAAAAAGAACAACATACCAAATCATGTAATGATGAATTCTTCTAGGAACTTAGTTACCACCTCTGTAGTACAATTTCTTAGGACTTGTGCCTCTGTCCATCATGTGTAGTAATTAGTTGTGGTCAAAATGTATTTATGTCCTAAAGAAGATGGAGGGTTAATCATTCCTATGAAATCCAGCCCCCATTGGGCAAATGGATGTACCTTGTAAAATGGTTGCAGGGGCATTGCCGAATGTCTCTCGTGTGTGGCGCTGTCTGAAAAACATGACATGAACGTACGTGCTCATGAGTGTCTTTGAACAAGGTTGGCCAATAATAGTTGGATATCAATATTTGATGGGTCATGGCTTTAGGCGACCCATGTTTGGTGCCATACTTGTCATGAAATTCTATGAGAACCTGCTCAACTTTTGTTCGGTCTAAACAATGTAGGTAAAGGGTATCATAATTGCACTTATAGAGATTTCCAATCTTTATCATATAAGATCCACTTTTATTCTTTAGATCTCTCCTTTGAGAACCATTCCATCCTTCTGGGCAGCAATTTTTTAGAAAATAGTAGACTATATCTTGATACCAAACATCAGTGAACACTCCTTCGTTGGTGTACACTTGGCACACCAAACCCTGCTCAGTTTCTGCCATCATCTTGGTAAGACCTTTACCTCTCACTAACTTCATTGGTTGTATATCAATGTCAAACTCTTGTAGTATAGCCATCCACTTCCCTCTTCATTCTCCCAGCTCATTTTGCATGAACAAGGATTTGACCACTGGATAGGGAACAATAGCAGTAATCTTACTTTGGAGGATGTAGTGTATGAATGTTTTGAAAGTTTTGACCAAGGAAAAATATTGTTTGTCAAGATTTGGGTACTTAAGTTTGGATTTTTTTAGAGGACAACTCATGAAATTTATCGGTCTATCATCCTCCCCTTCTTTCTTCTAGGTGAGGATTCCTACACATGAATGTTCTGAGGCAAAAAAGTAAATCTTGAATGGTAGAAGGTAATCAAGACTGACCATAACCGAAGCGGTAGAAATTGATGTCTTAATTTATTTAAAGGCCTCTTTGGCTAGAGCATTCCACTCAATCTTGGCATCCTTTTTCAGCATGTCATTCAATGGGTGTACTATTTCTGCAAACCCACTGATGAACTTTCTGACGAAGTTGATTTTACCGAAGAAGGATTTCAACTCTTTCCGACTATTTGGGGGAGCCAATTTAAGGATAGCTTCAAATCTTTTAGGGTCGATTGAGATGCCTATTTTAGATATGATTTGTCCAAGGAGTTTTCTTTAGGTTACCCCAAAGACACACTTCTTAGGATTTAGTGAGATTCTTTAACATCGACACCTCTTTAACATCGACACCTTTTCAATACCCTACGCAGATCTTCGATGTGGTCCCCATAGTTTCTAGAAAATACCATGAGATCATCCATATAGATGAAAATACACTTGTTGACCAGGCCTTTAAATTCCTCATCCATAGCTTGTTGGAAGGTATCTCCTATTTTGATCAAACCAAAGGGCATGCGATGATAAGCAAATGTCCCCCACTTTGTTGTGAAAGCTATTTTTAGGTGATCTTCTTCTTTTACCATGACTTAGTTGTACCCAGGGTAACCATTGAGGAATGACATCATTTGGAAACCATTGACCACTTGTAATACTTTGTTGAGGGATGGCAGTGGGTATTTGTCCTTTTGGGAAGACCTGTTTAGATTCTGGAAATCTACACAAAGCTAAACCTCTCCACTTTTCTTCCTCACCAGGACAAGATTTGCTACCCAAGTCGAGTGCTAGATAGGGAAAATAATTTTGGCATCTAGTAATTTTTGTACCTCCTTTTGGATCATTCGTTCAACCATAGGGTTCATCAACCTCTGTCTTTGGTGAAAAGGTTTAGCATCTGGATTTAAAGGGATGTTGTGCATGATAACGCTGGGATCATAAGTCTTTAAGTCTTCATAACTCTAGGCTATGAAATATTTGTACTCCATGAGCAGTTCTATGATCTGCCTCTTTTCTTTAGCTATGCCAACCTTTCCAACATGAACTTCCCTAGGTTCAAGATGTGTACCTAGATTGTAGAGCTCATAGTCATCATCTCCTATCATTGGTGTTTTTCCCCTTTCCTGAGCATGCTCATCTTTATCAAAAATCCTTTCTAGGGCTACCATTCCTTTCAGAATGGAGTTGGTCTTCAAATTTAAGATCCCTAGGTCATCTAATTCTTCCATTTCATCTTCTTCTTCATTAATGCTTTGTCTATCAAAGCTTCTGGCATTCATGATGAAATCCAATATTTATTGATCATCTTGGAATACCTGGAAGTTCTTGATATTATCTGGGATGGCTGGCACAACCACCAGCTCAACGAAGAATTTATTTAATTTAGATTTTTCCAGTGGTTGTAAAGAGCTCACTGAAACTACCAAATCATTAGCAACAATATTCCTTCTTCTTGGGACACTTCAGATATTAAAATCTTCAAAATCTTTGAATATGATTACGATAAGATGCCAATCACTTATCAGTGCATGAGTACTGGCTCTAGATCTACCAGACTATTAACTATGAGTAACCTTCTACAACTAAAGGTTCCACCTTCTTCTCATGTGCCATGAGGAGACCTTGAACTAGAGCATTGTACTTAGCAATGTTGTTGGTACAGTAAAATTGTAGCCGATATGTAGCATAGTATGAACCCCCATGAGGATTGAACAATTCAATCCCAGGCCTTGCTCCTTGTTTACATTTGGAGCCGTCAAACTGGAGTTTCCAGATAGGGTGATTCTTATGGGAAGATGATTTATCTTGGACTTTTAATGCCACCAGGGGTAGATATGTGTTGACCTAGGGTTTAATGGGGGCTTCGAGTGGTGACAGGCTCTGTATGCCAGGGATCATCAAGTTCTCTTCATTCAGGTGTTTGCTTTTTGAAAGGGGGACCCATTTCATCTTTTGTTTTTCTTTTGTGTCATGCCAAACTTCATGACATGGGGGTAGACATCTATCATCAAAAGAGCTACATTCCTCTTGGATTGGGCACTTTGTTGCAGAGACCTGAGGTTGTTCATCTAGGGGAAGTCTGTGCTCAATTGAATGTGTCATCATATCCTTTGTAAGCTTGGGCATGTAAGACATTTGTCTCATTACTTGAACCACTATGTCTTGGAAATCTTGGCATGCAAACTCATAGTGATTTGTCTGGTGTAAGTGACAGTATCCTGACAACATCAGTATGTTTGGGTCAACATCTTGGCCAAGATGTCTTGTGTGTTTCATCATACCCCCTATGAACTTTGCAAGGATCTCCTTGGGACTTTGATTACTTACCAACCCTTGCACAGGGCTATCATTTCATGAGTCCTCTTCTTCTTTGAGATGGAATGCAAAAGCCTTATCGAACTGATATACTCCTAGGTCAATTTGTGAGAACAAGACTTCATTTGGGTCATTGTACTCAGTTATCATTTGTTTGAGTTTGGGTTCCACATCGTTCTTGATCTGGTTATTGAGCCCCTTCCAAGGTAGCCAAAGTTGAGTGAAGTATGTGGAGAACCAACCTCTTAAAGATCGGGTCCACTCTTTGCTGAGTAACATGACATAGGTCTTTGGGATGTCCACCACATGTATGTTGATGCAATCCTAGATTCTGGGGTCAGTGGTTAACTATATGCACGTATCCTTCAAGACCCCAATGAATTTGACTTCTATTTTGTCAAGTTGGATCATGACCCTATTGGTTGGTTGAGGGTTCATCCCCATCTTATGGCATATGGACAATGGCATGATGTTATAGGAAGCTCCCGAGTCAATCATAAAATTGTGTAAGTTCTTTCCAAAAATCTTAAGGCTGAGAAAGAATGAGGGTACTTCTACCCTCTCCTTGAACATGGTGGGAATTGCCTCCACCACATTTATATTAGATGCATTTCTAGTTTTACTGCTAGACGGGGCCAATTTGGAATGATCTAGTGATCTCAGGAGGGCCTCTCTTTGTGAAGGACAACTCTATAGCATGTCGTACATTGACATATTAGTTCTAACTTTCTTTAGTTCCTCCACTGTGCTATACTTTTTAGTGGCCCAGACTGAATTTTTTAGTAGAGTGGGTTGATGTTGGATTGTCGGGGCGACAGTGGCACTGGGGCCTCTAGGAGGTGTAGGATTATTCCTAGCCCAAGGATCAGGTGGAGTGGACTACATTCTTGGGGGAATACCATCAGTCAGGGTTCTCTTTTTCTCCTCATATTATAATTGTTTATGTTGTTGTTCTAAAAAGAATGGATCTTAGAATACTCTGGCTAACTTTCTTGATTGAAAGGGAAGACAAATTCTTCTTCCATTGTGTTATTGATAGAACCTCCACCTATACTACTTGTTTTGTATAAATCAAAGACCATGGCACAGAAGTGGGTCTAAGAGTTATCAGGATCTTGGATTTGTTGATTGTCAAACTCCCCCTTATACTCATTATTTGATTGGTATGTGTTGGGACCTTGCATAAAATTGACCTCAGATGTGTTAAAGGTATTATCATTTTTAGAGGGTATGCTACCATTATTGGGGCACGTATTCCACGTTCTATTAGCTCATTATTGACCAAACTGCTTATCCTGAGAAGCATTCCCATAACCTGCACCATTATTGTTATTGTTGTTATTGTAATTGCCATAATTACAATTTTGATTTTGGGAGTAGGTGTTTGGGGCACTAGTTGGTTGTTGTTAGTACTCCTGGTTCTGAGGTGGATTAAGCTTCATCCTGGTGATCTCTCCTATCAACTGGGACAATGTCTTTTTCATGGCATCCAACTCATTTACTAAAGCATGGTCTGGCTCATTTGGGACAACATCCTTTTGTTCAAATAGAGCTGCCTTGTGTGCATCATATCCTCGGTATGTGATGGCGAGTGGTGGGGCATCAGTGTATGGGACCGACACTGGGTTGAGCCTTGGGGTGTGTTGCATTGGGAGTTGATTATTTTCTATGAATGGACTAGTCATAGAAGCGTTCCCTAATGTTGGTGAGACACCATAGTTTACACCTTCTTGTGGATCCATTTGTTGGGTAAATGTGATGGCTTCATCACATACTTTCTCTAGAGTGTCTATGTTGTCTGGGGGCAGCCTCTCCAAGAATATGGAAGTTAATGGATCCAAGGCACACAAGTACAACTATATAGTAGCCCCAACTAGTATAGTATAAGGAGCTTCTAGATTTTGGTACATCTTATGAAAATGGTGATTAAACATGGCAATTGGTTCATTGAGGTCTTTTCTCACCGAGATAAATTGGTGGTGAAGATTAGCCGGATCCACATATAACTTGAATTGATTAAGGAACTTAATTTCAAATTCCCCCCATGTGAAGATGTACCCTCATGGAAAAATTAGATACCAATTATATGCAAATTCCCTCAATGTGTAGGGGAAAAGGTGGCACATGATGTCTTGATGAGAAATCTCTTTGCGATTGCATAATTCTTTGAATGCATGAACGTGTTCTTCCGCTATCCTAGATTCTCCATAGATGAAGCGTGGACATAATTTCTCAGGATTCTTGGGTAGCTCATGGAGCTTTCCTTTTATATCCAATGGAGAGCTTTGAGCATTCATGGAAAAGGCCATTGGAGCTGGTGGTTGAGAAATAGTAGGTGGGGTAGCAACATGTAGAAATAGAGGAAGATTAGGATGATATGAAGTATCCTCTCCAAGTTTTGTTCTACTACCGCAAGGTCTGCAAACTTCTTTGAGTTCTAGGAATTCCCCTATGTTTGGTGAAGATCTGAGGACTTGTTCAAACCTTTCAGGAGAGAATGATCTGGTATTCCAGAGTCTTCCTTTTGAGGGCCCTTCTTCTAGCACCACTTCTATTGAGCATCATTTTTACATGAGACAACGGCTAGGAAATTACATGAGCAAATTCCCCTCTTGGAAGAGTGATTTGAATCAATCTCAAGGTTCCTTCTAGGTTGGGTCTCAACCACTTGGATAGCTCAACTAAAGATAAATGTTAATTTGTTCACAAGGAGGCCTTTGCTGGTTCGAATCTTAAAAGGGGTCTGCAAAAAAATATTTAACAAAACAATACTTCACTTTTTTGGGATTTTCAGATTTTTAAAATGAAAGCAATGTTAATTTAATTAATCTACCATAATTAATTCACAAAGAAAGTAAGAAGTAGGGTAGTGAGAATTTGAAATAAATTACTGAAAATAAACTAATGGACATAAACCAATATTACACTACTTTGTGAATTAAAAGACTGAGAAGATGAGGAAACCCATGAAATAGAGATCAGAATAAATCACAATCTTCAGCTAGACAGATGCAATCATCAATGGAAATGAACACAGATGTATGATAAGCCAAAACTCATCAAATCACGAAGCCACCATAGATGTGCGCATACGTGAGACAAGTTTATCTTTAAATCATCAAAAGAAAGACCTTCTTGATAATTCATCACAACAAAGAAATATAACACCAGCAAACACTGAACTAAGAATCACAGATTTAAACCACCACACAATCAATTGGCTCTTTGAAATAAATATATGAGCAATTCACACATTCATAGATTTCACAAAGATAGCAGAAGAATCACACTATGATTGAAGCACCAACTATATGTATTGCATTAATGATAAAATCTGACCCTCATTACATTGATTTTATACAATTTATAGAGTTGTGCTCTTATTTTCACAGCTAGGGTTTCAGTTGCATGAAACTTGAAAATAAATCAAAACTTAAGATTATATCAATGAAACTACTTCTAAAATTAAGTTAAACTACCCTAGGATGGAATTAAACCTTGTGCATTACAAAAACTAGAGAAAATCATGCATAAAATGGTTCAAAACACAGCTGGACCTCATGCAAGCCCTCCATAGAACTCTGTGATCCTTCCCTTTATCCTTCATCAAGGCTTCTACACGTGGATTGAATTGAAAGAGGCCCCAAAATCATGCAAAAACAATCCCATAAAGGAGATCTAGTTGACTGAAAAATCAACTTTGAGATAACTGAAATCAACGGCGGACGTGCCCAAAAAATCACGGATCCCAACAGTTGCCCCAAAAAAATGAAGCTCCCAAAAATGACTAAGTGTTGAGATGACCTTTTCTCAACTTTCAGACTTTGAACTTTTGGAGGCCGAAAATTCTCTAAGGTTGAAATTTTGAAAATCAAGGTCTTAAAAAATGGCTAAGTGTGGAAAACTGCTTTCCTTCTATACAAATTTCGGCCAAGTCCAAATTGGATTCTTATTGTCTTGGAAGTACTTCTAGGTGATCCTTCTAGAACCTATCCAAAATCTCTTGTACCTCTTTGAACTCAACCATTTTGACCCCTTCAAGGAGTCCTTGTTATCTCTCTCTGAAGGCAACTAATTCCTCTATAAATCCCTTTATCTGATCTTCTCGAGACAACATCTTCTGAATCTCCTCCTTCTGATAAAGCATTTGTTGGAGGTCCTCTTTTGTTTTGACTACTCTAAATATACCCAAGTACTAATTGATGATGGCATTCATAGAATACATTTTTTTATCATCATCTTCTTCATATAATTCTAGGTCTAACCCATCAAAGAACTTATGCATTTCTCCTACAAAAAGTAGACTTTCATCTCTCCTTTTATCCATCCTTTTTAGTACCTTTTCAAAAATGTTTAAAGCTCTAGTTATATCCTAGATCCACTCCTCAAAATTGTCTAGCTCTGACCCCTCATACACCTTGACCAACACTTGGAAGAATTGCTTCCTTATTACTACGAGGTCATTTAACACCTTTTTCCATTTTAGGATCTTTTCCTCCACACTGTCTTCTTCACTCATAATTTCTACCAAGGATGTGATTCCTTAAAGAATACCTCAAAAGGGCCTCAAAATCTTCTTCAGAGACACCTTGGAAAATTTCTCAAAATCAACCTTCTAGTTTGCACATGCTTGAATAAAAGAATGTGGAACATCTGTATTTACTTCACCCCTCTTTTCCAAAATGGCCTATAATAAGGCCTTAGGGTTATTAGGCTCAATGGGACCTGTTGTCTTAAGAATGAAATTTTTCATGGCCTTGTTCTATTCCATCAATGCCTTTATCTTCTCTTCATCTTTATCCATAAAACCTAGAGCATGCTTCACTCTGAGAGTAGCCAGAGTTTTACTCCCATCTCTATTAGGCTCTCCTAGATCAACTTCCTCTAACACATAGTCATCTAGGCTAACTTCAGCTATACTAATATTCATTGTAGGGACAGCCACCCGAGCCTTCCATCTACCCACTTGGTCTTGAGTTAAATATTATAGTGTCCTTGCTTGGGTGCTAGATCCAACTTGATGGAATGCTCGCTCTAATGAACCCATATCTATTTCATCATTAGTATACACCCTTTTCCTTGGATGGATCTCCTTAGTGAACCAAGTGGGCTTTGAAAAGGCATTGAGAGGTTCACAAGGAGCTGCTAGAGTTGAGGTAGTCATAGGGTGTTCTATCTATGTTTCCTCATGACTCTCTTGCTCTCCTCCTATTTCCTGTTCTTCCATCACTTTTACCTCCCCTCCTCATGCACCTGTTCCCCATCATTTGGTTGTTCTTCTTCATGAACCTACTTTTCTGATCCAACATGTTCTTTTGACAACATCTCACTAGTTGCCTCTATTTCTTTCTCAGGCTCTTGAGGCCCTTATGCTACTGCTTCATTCTGAAAAAGTGGTGGAGTAGGGGCAATAAGGAGAGTGGATGAAGGCATTGGTGGAGGTGGTGGAGTTGATATTGGAATATGAAAAGGAGGAGGTTGTGGAGACAATAGAGTGGTTTGGACCAGAGGCAGAAGTGGAGTGGTAGGTGGTGTTTGATGCGGAGGAGGGAGCGGAGTTTGATGCACACGTGGAGGTGGAGGTGGAGGTGGAACTAGGTGTGAAGCTGAAGGAACTTTTGCTGCTATATCCTCCTCATAGATGACACCTATAGAAGAATCCCTTCCTAAATCTATGGTTTCCTTCTAGATTTCAACTGCAGCTTCATCAACTGATTTCTGAGACTCTCGTGGAACTTCCTCTCCTAAATTGTCAAGAGTACTAGTGAACTGAATAGGAATAGAATCCAAAGGAAAGGACTATCCCACAACTAGATCTTGTTACTCAGATTCTTTGAAACCATGAAGTATCTCAATATCTAAGATGTTAAATTCATCATCCCCTAGAGTGTCTAGATTTATTGGCTCTCCTTGGGTTGCTCCTTCAACATCTTCTTGATCATCTTCCAGTACTCTCCTATTTTTCAAGGGTCCTTTAGATTGGGTTCTTCTACTGAGGGGGACTTGATCCATATCCTCTTCATCCTCCTCTAAGAGGGTATCCATCTGAGTGGGCATTGAATCTTTCTTCCTCTTGTAGACATTCCCTTTATTTACCCCAGTTGGCCTAGGTCCAGTTACCTTGAATTTGGGTGCCTTCTTTGGTGCACTGTTGCATTCACCAAAGAAAAATAAACTAATGAAGTGCAATCCTTAGATCTTTGTACTAGTTGGGCACATTTAACTAGGTAGTCATTCCAACTAACATTGCCAATGTCAATATCCATAATCTTTGCATGTAAGTTTCTCACTTTGGAGAGCGCATGATACCCTTTGAACTGATATCGCATAGTTGGTGAGTTAACCTTATTTTCCATTCCTAAAAAGAGCAAAGGACATGAATCAATAAACATTAAATCACATGAAAGAGAGGACATTCTTAAAAAAAAAAAAATCTTGAAAAACTAAGCCTCAGCTCTTAGAAATCAATTTTGACCTTTCAGACTTTTGAGGGTACAAGACCTTCGAAAGGCCGAAAGGGCCAAAATTCCAAAAAAGGGGAACCTCCAACCAATGATCAAGCTTGGTAGTTTTAGAGAGGTTCTCTTTCAGACTTCGGTGAATTGGAGGTTAAGGATCTTCGGAGTACAAAACCTCTAAAACATCGAAGAGGAGTCTTGGTATCTTTTGAAGTGAACCAAGAGATTCAGACTTTGAACCTTTAGACTTTTGATGAATTAGGGGAGCATGATGTTCAGGGTCCAAAAACCCTGAAATGTCAAAGAAAGGGCTCTTGGATGAAATTTGAAGGAATAGCTGCAAGAGTTTTGGACTGCGAAACTCCAAAAACTCTGATGTGTGGAAGGTAAAAAATGAGGGTTTTAGGTCAGGGCTCAAAAACAAGCCCGAAAATGAGTTCAACCATGAACTCAAGGCCAGGGAGTCGAAGGTTACAACCTCATGATCCCCAAAGTGGGACTAGATTGACTCAAACAAAACCCTAGCCACTAAACACACCAAGAAAACCTAGCCAAAAGACAAGAAAATGAAAATGAAAAGGAAGGAAAGAAAGAACCAACCTAGAGACAAGCCGAAAAAAAATGACCACCAGGAAGTAGACCAGAAAGTCAAGGAGCAGAAACAAGCTGAGAAGACAAAACACTAAAAAGATCTAAAAAAATGCAATCATAGGAAACACAAGTGAGGGTAAAAGATCACTCACTACCTTATATAGGCAACTGATAGGGGTGACGTTAGCCACCCCCGCTGATCATCCTTTTAGCCTTTCAGGGGTTCCAAACCTCTGAAAGTCTGAAATGCCAAAAGGTTGACTCTCTTCAAAGAGTCAGACCTTTCGATGTTTTGACATCTAGAATTTTGAAAACTCTGATGGGGTTAGAAATGTGCAAGGCTTACTAAATTTTAGACCTTAAAGTGCAAAACAACAAAAATGACAAACAAGACAAGAAACCAAGAAACCAAACCGACAGGCAGACTAACAACCAAGGATAAGCTAGCAAGAGGTGGGACCCTAAAGCCAAGAGGCTATAAAGGGAGCATGGTTGTAGAACCACAACAAATATTCAAAGAGTCAGACCTTTTGGTGTCCAGACATCCGAAAGTCTGAAAACTCTAATGGGGTCAGAAATGTGCAAGGCTTACTAACTCTCAGACCTTTCACAATTTTGGAGCTGCGAAAGTGTGAAAGTGCGAAACAATGAAAAAGACAAACAAGACAAGAAAATAATAAACCAAACCGATAGGTAGACTAACAACCAAGGAAAAGATAGCAAGAGGGGGGGGCCTAAAGCCAAAAGGCTACATAGGGGAGCATCATTGTGGAACCACAACAAATATTCAGAGAGTCAGACCTTTCGGTGTCCGGACATCCGAAAGTCTAAAAACTCTGATGGGGTTGGAAATGCTCAAGGCTTACTAAATTTTTGACCTCTCTCACTTTTGGAGCTCTGAAAGTGCAAAACAATGAAAAAGACAAACAAGACAAGAAACCAAGAAACCAAACCAATAGGCAGACTAACAACCAAGGACAAGCTAGCAAGAGGGGGGGCTTGAAGCCAAGAGGCTACAAAGGGGAGCATGGTTGTGGAACCACAACACATGTCATGATGGTGCTAACATCATCTACTGAGTGTATGCTTGACACTTTGCAGGCAATAGGCTATTTAGAATGTTGACTGACTCAACAAATAATAGATTCCTCATAACATGTTTTTCTTTTGCCTTTTCCATTGCAAGCACACTGATTTTAATTAAGTCTTCTTCTTCCCAAGAGTCTAGACTGGTAGTGTTAGGAGTGAAACTTGACAACAATGATACTGATGATTTTGGCATAAGAAGTGAACTTTGATTGACATTCATTACCTCAATCTTTGCAATCATAGGTTCACCTTTCTTTTTTGTATCCTCTTCCTCTTTTCCTTCTTCCTTCCCTTCATCATCTTTCTATCCTGTTATGTCTTCAATTTGCACTTCTTCTTGATGTTTAAGTGAATTATCACCACATAGAATTTTTACTTCCTCAGTGCTAAAAAATGCTTCTTCAAACTTATCCAAGTCCTTATCTATGGCCACCATAGACATCTCAATATTATCTATCATAATGGTGTCTTTCTTGGTTTCAAGCATGGGCGCAGATACCATTTCCTCTATGGGTGTTGTTACTATGGGTGCCGAGTCTTGTGGACTTGTCATAGGTGCATTTATACCCTTAGCTACTTTGGCTTTCTCAATATGCACTTGGTTTATGGGCGCAGATGATGGATGCATGTGTTCTTCCATAAATACCTTCTCAAAGTCTTTTTTAGTCTCCTTCGCTATCAACTCATAATCCTTATTCATGATGTACAAAGTTCTCATCTTTGTTCTGAGGTGTGGCTTTACCAATTCCATTAGCAATGATTTATCAACTAAGAACATAGGTAGGTTATCATCTAGTGTCTTTTCTCTTATTCTAAAGTCTTCTTCACTAGCTTGTCTTTTCAAAGTATCCAAAATTTCCCAAACTTTATCTGGAATCACTATCTTCAGTTCTAGCACAATCTTCTTGAATTTGATAATATGTTTGATCAACATATCATGGATCTCAGACTTGTCAATATCATGATATCTATCATAAAACTTAGATATCTAATCAAGTCTACCTTCATCTACCACTCTAGAACTCAACACTTGTAAACTTGGTAGGAATCCTACCTCAAGAGGTGGTTGTACATTTTTGGCTCGGCTTCTTGTGGCTCTTGATGATAGGTGGCTTGTAGCTATTTACTTCTTCCTCTTGGACATCTTTCTTGTCTCAGGAGATGCTTCAATGGACTCTAAGTCAATTGTATCTATGGGTGCAAGAGTGATATCATCTGTCTTCTCCTTCTTTTCTTTGGGATCATCAGTTTTCTCAATTTTTTATTTTCTTCTCCTTAGGGTCATCTATTTTCTCTATTTTGGTTTCAACAGTGGATGCACTCTTAATTTTCATAGCTATCTTGGCTTCTCTAGCTTTATCCAGGTCATCTTGAGTGACACCATGAATCTTCAATATCTTAGAGGTAATCTTAGAGGCTTTCCTCTTGGTCACTGCACTGTTCAGGAGTGCATATACTTTCCTAGTCTTATCCTCATATGTACCCCACCTTGGCTCATTGGGATTCTTTGGTGCTATAAGGAGGACTTGAGAATATGCCTCTAGAATGTGTTCCTCCACTTCATACCCAAGTGGATGAATCCATTTGGTCCTTGGCTCTACTGCTTCCATGCAAGTTATGTCTATCTCCACCATGAAGCATATACTATCCTTATACTTCTCAACTATACTTTCAGGTATTCTATACCTCATTTGCATCTTTATTCTAAATGTTTTGATCTCCAATTCCATGAAATCTCTTAAGGTACTCTCTAAGGATGCCTTAAGTGATATTTTTGGCATTGTAGGTAAACTTTTGTCAAGGTATAAATCTGATACTTTCCCAGCTATATGAAAGTACATATAGATTATCAGAGATCCAAACCTAAATATCTTAGTCTTATCATGCTTGATTGCCCTAATGTTGTCCATCAAATATGTGTGCAAGATCTCACACAAGTTGAATTTACCATTCTCTTTTACTATCCTGATGGCTACCAAAATAGTGGCTGCAGACACACTATTGACCCTATTAGCATGTTGAAATTTATATCCAAGTATCATAGACATTAATTTGATGTCCTTCTCCTCAATTGGCTCAATTGTCATCTCGCGCTTATCACTCTAGGATTTGTAGGCTTGATCAACCAATTTTCTAATATCCTTGCTAGTGGGAAGGATGGTGCCAGTCCTTGGTAATCCAATCATCTCATGAATTAGGTTTGAGGTGATGTGAACTGGAACTTCACCTATCCAGAATAGGTCATCATGAATTCTTCTCAATAGGATCTTGATCCACTCGAATTCATTGAGCTCATAAGCTATAGCATACTCTATAATGGGGTTCCCTTCCAACTGCGTGAACTCATAAGTGAATGTTTTGTCTAGATTCATCATGGTTTCCATGTGTGCCCTGATTCTATCTAGTCCTACTAGTTCCTTTTTATAGTAGATATATGCAAGTATATCCTCTACATTCATTGGACCCATCAGAGTCCTAGAGAACACTCCTTCCAAATCATCTAGGGTTGACTTAAAGGGATGCTTCTTGAATACATATATTTTTCTCTCAGTAATATTGAAAACAATTGGAGTAGCCACACCTTACTTGGTTAATCACTGCAAGGGTTTCTAAATTGTCAAGTTTGAACTAGGGCTTGCAAAAATCTATCTTCTTTCTTCACTGATAAATCCAATTGCAATACTTCTTAATTCAACTACTAGAACTCATGTGATCTCCAAATGCTCAAACTTGATTGTAAATGTGTGATCAATGAATCTCTAGTGACTATAAAGTGGTTTTCCACCATTAATGCTTGTCATGTAAACACAAAATGTAGTTGTGAATTTTTTTCTTTTTCTTTACTATCAATCAGGTAGTGCGCTCTTGCATACTGCATCAACTAGTCTTAAAATAGTTATATCCAAAGGTGCATACTCTGAGAGTGAGTATACCAGCCGTGTAGGGGTCTAGAGCTAATCTAGCTCCCCCTATGACCGTAACGGTTATTTAAACCATAAATAGGAGGTGCATCCATTATGGATTCATCCTCAACTATTTCATCAATATTATCTTTCTTTTCTTCCTTCCAAATCAAGCTCACATCCTCTATAGTTTGCACAAACTTGACTTGTCCTGCTTCATCCAGTATTGATCCTTCTGACTTTTTAGGGCTTTCCTGACTTTGCACTTTTGTTCTACAGAACCTAGAGATGTGTCCAACCTTGTTACATGAATGAAAAATGACTGGAGGCCTCATATTCCTTGGCACATTTATGTGGGTTACCATACTGCACTGTTTGGCTGTGTGACCAATATAATTTCATATTTGACATGTAATGTTCTGAGAGTTTCTTACATTTTGTTGTGGATGAATTCTCTAATTTTTTTGATTTTGATTTGATCTACAATTCATAGCTCTATGACCAAACTTATTTCATGAATAACAGTAACCATTCAATGGTCTTACCTCTTTGCAATATCTTTCTATGTGTCCATGCTTGTTACAAGCATAACAAGTCTTGTTTACTAGCTTGCGCTCATCCTTGGGTGGTTCAGCTTCAACTTCTATATGATTTCTTATCTTCTTAGCTTCTATAGATTCTTCTGATGCTTTCTTTCTTTCTTGAGGGTCATTGATCTGATTTTGTGCTTCATTGAATCTAATACCTCTGGTGTCTCCTTTAACCTTCTATGCATACAAGTGTGACTCTATTAGATCCTTTCTTGTGTACAATTTGTTAATATGATTCTTTACTTTAGTCAATTCATATTCCACTTGCTTCTTGATGTTTTCTAATTCCAAGATTTTCATATTTTCTTGCCTTAGTTCTTCATCCAACTGCTTGTTTTCTTTGACTCTCTCTTCATAGGCTTCTTGATTATTAAGTAACTTTTCATCCAATTCTTCAATCTGATCTTTCAGAGACGTGTTTATCTTTTTAAGCATTTTTACCAAATCACTTGTGGAATAGTCTTTCAAATATTTTCTTAGTTTTTTGATGACTGCATGAGAATCACTAACCTTTTCTTTCAGTTCTTCAATTTCTTTTTCGGATCTATCAAGGTCTTCAAGAGCTGCTTCAAGATTCTTTTTTAGATGTTTCATTTCTCCCTTATCCATGATCTCCTCAAGTGGTTAAAATTATCTTCAGAGGACCAGAGCTCTTATACCAATTGTTAGGAATGGGAACATTGAGAGGGGGGGTGAATCAGTGTTCTATATATTATTACTTTTTCGAATATCTTGAACTTTAACTTAATTGCTTAAGTACTAAAATGAATATTAATGCAAGAAAGATAAACAACCATAACACATAACACCAAAGATGATTATGGGGAAACCCAAATAGGTAAAAACCCTGGTGGGAATTGACACCCACTAAGAACTGCACTAGTGTTTTATGATCCCTGTTAGAAGATCTTGCAACCCTATTAGGAGTTGATCTTTACAATGCTTTTAGTACAGTGACCTGGTCAAGGGTCAAACCCTGTTAGGAGTCTTTTACAATTAACCCTATTCAAGGTGGGGACACACTATCCTAGATCTCACTACTTAAGTGGGTGAAGGCTACAACCTTCTGGATCTCAGATATACACTATATCTGCAAGGTGAACAACTGCTGTGACACTACTTGTCAGATCAGTTCCTTTGTGTGCTTATGCTTTAGCCTCTTGTAAAGGACTATGACATTCTAATTGCTCTTCACATACCTCTGCTATACTCTTATCAACTTTTTATTCATCTACCATACTTAATTACAAAGGTACATGTCTTATTTATATGCGCAAACAAAACTATTAACTAGGTCGGCCTTCAACCTATTACATATAATGCTTCCAAGTGAATTGGCTCAAGCCTATTTACAAAAAATAATATTAACATGTATAAAACCTAAATATAATAGGTGCATAGCCTTTAGAAAATAATATTACAAGCGCTCACCAAAATACCAACAGTCAGCTCCATGCTCTGTTCTGTTTAGTCGCTCACTGTCTGTGACTGTTCAATTGGATGTATCTTCATCATACAAACTTATCTGATCATGCACTCTTAGAATTTGCATGAATACATACCAAAAATCTTATCTTCAATGGTGCATGCCATAACTTGGTCATACGCACGTGCATTGATGCTCTGTTCAATTGGTGCTCTACTGACTGTTCAATCTTCCATACTTAACCAAATTCTGACATTCTAACTGGTTGTGATGACTTCATAATATTATATGACTTTTTCTCCATAATAACAACACTAAACATAGTCATATATATCAGTATAGTCAACTTGCCAACATGTTATGCCATAAGATACCATATTGAAGCATCTAAATGAAATACATTATCATAGAGAACTGATCAAGTTAAATGAAGAAAAATACCATTAGGAATGGAAAAATAGAATTATATTGAAACAAGTATGATTAAATCCAACTGAATAAAAACTATGAAATTGTTCTTCTTTGGTCATGCATCTTCAAGAGACAAGTCCAAAATGTGTTGTATATATAAAAATTGTACTTGTGATTCTATCATTTTCCCTATCTAGACAAAAGATCCTCCATATATAGAAGAGGATTTAGTTTTCAAAATGAAAGGGCATACCCTTTCATTGAAATGACACAACTATTCCTAACTGACAACTAAGCAAACTGATCTAATTGGACATAAAAGGGCTTATTACAATACGACAAAATGAACATAAACTTTTGAGAATGAAGATTAATCCCCAAGAAGTTTGCCACATTTCCAAATATGATCCAAGTAATTTTTTAAAGCATAGGTGTCAACATCATGGATGGTATCCTTGATTGTGTTCTCCAGCATGATCAAGTGTTCCATATATGAAATGGCTCCTTCCAACTCTAAACCATCAGCACAAGAAGTATCAAGGGCAACAACAAGAATACTCTTGCACTCATCCATTGATCCTTGTATTTCATATCTCCTCTCTGATCTTCTAATTTCAAAAATCCCACTTCGATTGTAGTTTTTGAATTCCTCATATTCTACCTCCAATTCCACCATAATATCTTCTTTTGTGTTTTTCTGTAAGTTACTCCTTTGTCTGCAATCTTTATTTCACCTTTCCATTGGCATAGGTTATCCTGATCATGTTATCAAGTATTAGGATAACTCAAGATTACTTCCTTCGATGTGTAAGGTCCCTTTTATAGGTTTATCCCTATATGCTTCCTCGATGTCCTCATATTATTTGATTTCTATAACTTACTTTGATCTCTTCACAGTCCTTTTATCCTTAATATTCTTCATTGCTATAGGATATCCCAAAATGTCATCAGGGATTGACATAACTCCATGGTACCTTCTCTAATGCTTTTAGTTACTTTGATGGAATCTATCAATATTAGTTCTATTGATATACCCTTCTCCTTAGTTACTCTATTGGCATACATTTTACCAATAATATCATCAGATATCAGGGTGACTTGAAAAAAGTTTCACCATAGTGTATTGCTATACTGATAATTCAATTTGTATAAATCTTCTTGATTTTCTCATACAAGTCTTGTTCTCCTTATATTTCCATAGGTCATGTTGACGTACTCATTGGGTTTTGGTGGAACTCAATAATACTCATCCCAATTACTTTAGCTACAATGATGGCATTTATCATTATAAACCCTATCAATAGACTCTTCTCATTTAGGTGCTTATTAGTACAATTCTTACTGATAGCCTTATCAACTATCGAAAAGATAAAATAATTCCTTTTTCACTAGTGTTTGTCTCATCAATGAAGTTGATCGGTATCTATTATGTCAATCAATGATGCTTTATTTGTTTCCTGAAGTCATTGACATACCTTTGGCTGATACCATACTTTCTTTAGTGCCTCATTTCTTTATTGGTATACATTACTCTAATCACCTTTGTGTTGTTGCTTGTTCATTCTTCATCAGGGTGTCTCTCACTGATAATGAAAATCTTCATCGATATAACTATGGATTTTTCCTATCAACTTGATTCAAAGGCCAAAGATCATAGTTATCATTCCTTGTATCAATGCTAGCCCTTAGCAAACCATCTGATGGTTAGTTTTCTAGAGACAAGTCACATATGGATTGTTCAATTGATATTTGCTTCATTTGACTCAATCCTGCACATGCACAATCCATCTTTATTAACATAGATTCATCAAAACATAAGCTCAAACCATGTTAGATGGGAGGAAAAATCAAATTAAAAATTTGTGTGCTAACAGTGGATCTTTTTGGGGGCATATGTTCATACATGGACATAGTAAGATCCTAGCTATCTATGGAGAGTAGAGAAAAGGACTAAATAGGAGAAACTAGAAGAAACAAATGGGAAAAAAAATGATTAAACATCCTATTTTAAGAGATACTCCATATTTATTTTAAGAAAATAAATTCTTAAGGTATTGGGCATGCACTAGGAATTCTTGAAATTATCCTTCAGTATTTTGTAAGAAATAAGAATTCTCTCCTCCTTTACCCGCAATCATATAAGGTCCTAGCCATAGTGCTTAAAATTTTCCATGTTTCCCTTTGTCTTGATCTTTAGCATTCCACTTTAGCACTCGATCACCAACTTTCAAAATTATGTTGTGTTCTCTATTGTCATGAAACAACTTCACTTGTTTTTACTTATGATGTTTTTCTCTTGGGATTCTCTTATGATCTCATCCAATTGTATCAACTATTTGATCATTTTCTCCATGAAATGTGTGTCCTCAAGGTGCTCCTCTATCATAAAATTGTATACTGGAAGAAAATTACTTAAGGGTAGTTTGGCTTTCTTTCCATAGACTAATTCATATGGAGAAAATCCTATAGATTTCTTGACAATAATTCTGTTAGCCCATAATGCTAAATTCAAATTTGAGTCCAAAGATCTTTTATTACTATCTAGCATCCTTTTGATTACCTTTAGTATATTTTTTATTACTAGATTCCACTTGTCCATTTCCTTGTGGATGGTATAGTGAAGAATAAGACAAGGTAATTCTATAGGACTCACAGAAATTAGAAAACTTTTTTAATCTAAAACACATTCCATTGTCTACCACAAGCTTTTAAAGAACCCCAAACTTGGTTAGAATGTTCTCCATCAGGATTTTGATTACCACTTTACTTGCAACCTTCCTAGTTGGTATAGCTTCAACCCATTTGGTAAAGTAATATATTTCCACCAGGATCCATCTGTGACCTCCAATTTATTTATCAATAGTCTCACTAATGAAAAGAACACCCCACATTTGGAAAGGCTCCTCAATATGTAGAGGTATGAGAGGTAAAGCCCCATCATGTTTCAGATCCCTAAAAACTTCTGGCATGCCTCACATTTTCTGACATATGAATGACAATCTTTGAAAAGCTGAGGCCAATAGTATCCAGCGTGTAAGATCTTATGTGCTATATTTTTTGCTAAGAAGTGTCCACCACAAACGCCCTCATATGATTCTTTTAAGATTCAATTTTCCTAATATATACCCAGACAAAATAATAAGACACCATCTCTATTTTTTCAATATAAATCACCTTGGATTAACACATACTTGGTTTCTTGGAGATTTATTGTTCTTTTTTTACTATTAGTAAGATCTTCCTAGCATTTTATATGTCTCAAATAATAAACAACATCTTTATACCATGGGAATTGTTCAATTTTTACCTCTGTACCTTCCAATTCCAACTGGTGTACTTGGGCTACTTCTAAGTTGGAATCTGCCATGAGTTTTGCAAGACCTTGACCCCTTACCAGCTTAGTGATCTAGATATCAATGTTAAATTCTTAAATTTGATTTATCCATCTGCATCTTTGACCAGTAGTTCCTGCTTGTCTAAATATATCTTTTACTATAGCATTTGGCACATAAGCTATTACACTTGCTCCAACCAAATATGGCTTAAAGGATTTTACTACCTTCACCAATTCATATGCCTATTTTTCATTGATATCATAATTAAATTCTACCACTTGTATAGTCTTGCTAAAAAATGCCACAGGTTTCTCATAGCCTTGATCATTCTTCTGTAACATGACAACTACTATTGTTTGATAAGAAGCAAAAGGAAAATTTTTAAAGGGTTTTGAAAAATTTGGAGATTTAAGAACATGGGTTTCTTTTATCACCCTTAATATTTTCAAATGATTCCAAAGCTTCATTTTTCCATTTAACCTCAACTCCTTTTTAAAATATGTTTGCAATTGGTTTCACAATTTTTGCAAAATTTGAGATAAATCTTCTAACAAAATTAATCTAACCAAAGAATGATTGAATAGCCTTAACATTTTTAGGTATTTGAATCTTATCTATTGCAACTATTCTTTTAGGATCTATCCTTACCCCATCCTTTGAAATAATATGTCCTAATAGTTTACCTTGTGTTACTCTGAAATGACATTTCTTAGGATTTAATGATATTCTATATTCTAAAGCTCTTAAGGATTTTTTTTCAAGATGGTTACAATGTTCTTCTTCTCTCTTAGAGTATTCTATCAAATCATCTTGATAAAAAACCAAAATGAAATCAACTAAACCATCAAAGGCTACATCCATGGCACTTTGAAAAGTAGCTCCAATATTTGTGAGTACAAACGACATCCATGGATAGACATATGTTCCCCATGGAGTTGTAAAGGTTTTCTTATACTATTCCTTTTCTTTGACCTTCACTTGATTATATCCCAAAAACCCATCCATCATGGATAGAAATTCATTTCCTGTCACATTTTGTAATAATGCTTCCATGTTAGGCAAGGCATAATTATCTTTCAATGATGACACATTTAAATTCCTAAAATCTACACAAAGCCTTATGTCACTATTATTATTTTTGACAGGTACTAAGTTAGATACCCATGTTGAATGCCTAATATGTTTGATGATCCTCCCATCTCTCAGCTTCATTAATTCCTCTTTCATTTTTGGATCCAACATTGGGTTTATAGGCTGCTTTCTTTTCCTAAATGGTTTTGCATCCGTCTTCAAGGGTACTTCATGCTGAAAAAGTTCCTCTCTATATGCTTTAAGGTCATCATATGACCAAGCAATGCATGCCTATATTTTCTCAACAAATTTATTAAATCTCATCTAATATTCGGGGTAAGCTTCTTTCCAATGTATACTTCTTTGGGTGTAAGCTCATTTCCTAGATTTATTTTCTCTACATCATCTTTATTTTCAAGAATTTACTTAAACTACACCCTATTCTTATTGTCATAAATCCTTTCCAACGCAAGCAATCCTTTTGGAATTTTATTTGTTTTTAATTGCACTATTATTTTTCCAAATAAAACCTCTTTTCCTTCATCTTTTTCATGTACACATTCCAATCTACCAGCTGGTCTTCATATTTATCTTCATATGTGAGAAACTTCATCATGTCATGGTCATCCCCAAATACTTGCCAATTTTGAATATTGTTTGGTATTGACAGTCTTTTCTTGATCTCAACCTGGGTTATGTCTTCAAATAGAATATCATTGTGCCTGATAGCCAAGTTAACCATAAAATCTGCTAGAATATTTATAGATCTATTAATCCAATTAATTGAAAATGCATCAAAAAACTCCAACTGATCCCAAACTTCATTCCTATAATATTTCAACTTAATTTTTTTTGTGACAAATTTATTCCTTACCTAAGATACGATTAATTATGAATCACCATATGTAGTTAGTATCCTAATTACATGCTTTTTAGTAATTCTAAGGCCTAACAAAAGTGCTTCATACTCAACTATGTTATTTGTACACTCAAAAGTTAAAAGAAAGGAATACTTGAAATATTTTCTATTAGGGGAAATGGAAATAACTCCAGCACCATTACCATCTTTACTACATGCACCATCAAAGTACATTTTGCATAACATTTTTTCGGACATCCCTTTGCATGAATTTTAGTTTTTTCAGTATTCTTCATAATGGTTTTAGTGATACTTACTTTAAAATTATCCATGTATATGGAAAAAGCATGTCATTTGATTTGGATCAACATCTTTAATGATGTAGGACAACATGGGCTCTCTGTCAATTCTTACTTCTCTTCCATTCATAGGAATAGTTGGATATGATAAATCCAATTGAATGTTACCACCTACTAATTTAGACCACTGTCTAGATAAGAGCATCCCATGGTTTTCAAGTACTTCCACCACTATGATGTTAGTATTATATGATGCATCTGGGCATGCTAGTAGCTTGAACTCCATGTTCTTCATGATTCCTACCATAGGTATGAATTTTTTGTCCATAGCATAGAATTTTCCATAGGTGGTGTCAACTTTCATATCGAGATCCTTCATGAATTCAACTGACATGATATTTACTATTGCCCTTGAATCAATCATGCAATTGTTTACCAACTTGTTGTTAATCGACAATGTGACATAAAATGGATCCACTTGTGTTAGAATCTTAGTAACAAAAGTACCTAAATATATTACTGGTGGATCTTCAACAACTTGTTTTTACTTGAGATCTTCTTTAGATACTTCATCCACATTAGATAATATTTTCAATGTTTCATTTCTATAATTAGGAAATTTCATAATTTCAAGAAAGGGGACAAAAATCTTTACCGGAGATAGAGCTTGAGACATAAAAGAATTCAATTTGAAACTTGCTTACCAGTCATTTTATTATCCATGGACTTTTTTAATATTGGAGCTTCAAATTGATATACCTATTTTGTCTACATTGGTGTATCCTCTTTTCCTTTTTTGAGAGTGTTTGCTTTGTTGTCATCCCATTTTGGCACTTTTTCAAATATCCCTACAGGCTTTCCTTGATCAACATTTTGTTGGCAATTTGGTTGAAGTGAGTACATAGATGTTGTCATTATGGAAACATATGATCCTCATGAAGATTGCACAAGTCAAAGAGCAAGTATAGCAGAGCGCACCACAAATTTGTCTAAGTGTGAGATAGTGTTTTTACAGTTTACTAGGACATAGTTTTTGTTTGTGACATTGACTGGAGTGAGTTCAGTGCTAGTGCACTTGAAAATAGACTCTATGATGGCTAATGATGACCCATCTTAGAGTGAAAGTTAGTATGGAATGTACGAAATTAGTTATGACAATTTTACCAAAGACAGTGTGAAGCCGACAGGACAGAATATGAAGGCAGAATTGGTAAAGAGTTAAGGGATTATTTTGTTTATCAAAATAATGACTTAATAATATAAAGAGATGACATCCTAGATGTTAACTCTTAGTTAATGATATATGGGAGCTGACCATGTAAAGTTATTATCTTTAATAACTTGTATAGATGTAATTGTAATTGTAAGAAGAAGTATGAATGAGATGTGTAATATTGTAATGATATGATGCGAAGATAAAAGTAGCAAAGGAATATTGATACAAGTAGAATAAGGTTATGTACCTTGACCTATTTTTTATACATTGTATATTACTTGTTTGGGTAGTGGGCTCATTTGGTAATTAGATTTTGTATTGACAACTCCTAACAGGGTTGAGGCTTCTAACAAGGCCTATAGTCCCTTAATTAGGACTGATACACTATATGCTTGTAATAGGCTCCTAACAGGGTCAATATCCTTAACAAGATACTTTTGATTAGTGAATCTTTGTGGGTACCATCCCCATTGGGGTTTTCCCTTGGCCAGGGTTTCCTCGAGAACAAATAATGTGTTATGAGTTCTTTGATGTTATTGCTATGCATGTTATTTAGTTTCTTATGTTATGCATATGTGAAGAAAATCTGTTATATCCATATTTGGGCAAAAGATAAAGTTTGTAGAATAATAGTTCACCCCCCCCTCTTAGTATTCCCTATTTCTAACAATTAGTATCAGAGCATAGTTACTCAGAGAAGAATCATTCAAGGAAAGCCTAGCAGCTTGAGTAAGATCTCTATGGATATGGATTAGCTATAGAAGAATCTTGATGAAGCTCTTGAGTAGATTGATATTGTTAGATTAGGTGAAAAACTAATCTCCCAAGAACACCTGCATGCATAACCCTCTCACATGCAAGAAGCAAAGAACATAAAGCAAGAAAATCATGGAGGCCAAAAAGCCAGAGACATCATATGCACATTCAAAAGAACAATATCTATTATGAACAATACATTGAGTTGCTGAAAAATACAAAGAGGGAATCCTTATAAAAGGATACTGAAACCCTAAAGGAGAAAACCCTAAACAATAATAAGATGCCTAAATCTAACTTAAGTGTAGAGTATAATAGACTAATAATTAAATAAATTAATTATTAGCTATAATATGACAACTCTAACACCCCCCCTTAAGTGTAACTTAGGGAGAAGCTAAAAAAATAAGGACTAAAAGATGCATGAAAACAAAATGCATGAAAGAACTATGGGTCTCGGCAACAAGGCCTGATCAGGTACCCAAATACAAGAAAAAAGAAAGAGCATGTAAAGCATCTCTGAAGCATGAAGCTGTAAACACTGTCAGAAGTAACTACTGGAACCCCCACTGAAATAGTGCATGACCAGGTAGAGAAGACAAAGTCTGAAGAGCTAATCAATTAAAGAGGTGACCTCCAAAAGTAGGAATGAACAAGTGTCTATATAGTAGATGAACCATCTCACCGAAATGCATAGGTGCCTAGCCACTGCATTTGCCTAGTACATAGGAACAAAAACTAAATACGTAGATCACTCAACCAAACCAAGGAAGAAATAGAACCAATAGGTGAACCCCCCCCATAATGCTGAACAGGGAGAGGGGTGACAGAAACACTGAAATGCAATTCCAAAAATATCTGCAAGAAGAAGAATAAGGAACAGCAATAGTGCAATAGAAGTACAAGCATAAGATAAAGGGCGGTGTCACTGACACATAGCATGGGCTAATGTCATGGAAGGTATGCTCACTTGACAAAGGTGGATGAGCACAAAAGACAAAATATCATAACCCCCCATGGCACTTTATAATTGAGGGCAAGTACAAAAAAACACAAGGTGCTCAAAATCCCAGATATGCAGAAGTAGGCACTTTATCTTAGTGCATTTATAGAAAGGAGAATGCAATAGAAGAGAAGCATACAATGCTCAGAAAGTCAGAAAGAAGAGTGAGCCACAAGAGCAGAAGAAGAGATCCCAAGACCTGTAGAATCCAAGTAATCTACCAGAGTGTGAAAGTGAAAAACTCAGAGGAGAAATAACTTGGAGTAGAATCTAGATAAAAGACCCCTACCATTGAAAATCTCACTGAACCAGCTTTCTGATGATAGCTTGTTTGCCCAAAAAGGAGTTTGGATGAGAGAGATATGGCTCCTGGAAGGCAAAAACAAACATCACACTTTAATATAAAAAAACACCATCAAAATGGAAAAAATAGATAATCAAACCTTTTCCATTGGATTGGGCTTGAAAAGAGCTTTCCGATGATATAAAGAAGTAAAAAATCTGATACCGTATGCTCAAGATATGAGTAAAAATGCCCAATGACCCCTCAAAAGTGATGCTTAAAAACCATGCAAGTAAAAAAAATTGCATGTGCATGACGTCGTGTTGACGTCAGAAAACTCCTAGGGGTTGAAAAGAATAATCCCCTAGTCACGTGGGTGACTAGGGGGTCAGAGCTAGCCACTGGGGGCTAGGGGCTGGCCCCTCATATGACCGTTCCTAGGGGCTAGCATAGTGGAGCGGAGCTCCGGTGATGTGGGAGGCGGGGGCCAGTGGAGCGGCGTGGGTTGGTGGGTACTAGCGGGCGACTGAGGTGGTGGCCATGGTGGGGCTGACGATAGAGGTGGCAGTTGCCACTGGAGGCTGGGTGGTGGCGACCGCTAGAGGCTGGGCCACGGAGGCTAAGCAGCGCGGGTGAAGGCTGGGCCAGGGAGGCTGGTGGAGACTGCAGTGGCCGCGGTGGCTACCCGGTGGCCATCGGGTGGTGCTTGGGTGGCTGCTCAGTGGCCAAGCCAAAAAGGCTTTTTCTTAAATTTTTTTGATGAAATCGCCATACTGTACTTGCATGGGAATGTGTGCCAGGGTCGTATGGCCTTGGTAGGCAAAAAAAATATGCCTCAGAGCCACGTTGTCCAAAATGGACAAGTTTTATATGGATTCTAGGGTTTTTGGGCCTTCTAGACACAATGGTGGCATCCATTTTTGCTCAAAATGCTCCAAAATTTTTTTTCTTTTTTACAAGCAAAAAAGAAATAAAAAATAACGTCCTGCTTCTGAATCACTTCAAGAAAACATGAGTAGTGAGCAGTAAGATGGCTCTGATACCATGTTAGATTAGGTGAAAAACTAATCTCCCAAGAACACCTACATGCATAACCCTGTCACATGGAAGAAGCAAAGAACAAAAAGCAAGAAAATCATGGAGGCCAAAAAGCCAGAGACATCATATGCACATTCAAAAGAACAATATCTATTATGAACAATGCATTGAGTTGCTAAAAAATACAAAGAGGGAATCCTTATAAAAGGATACCGAAACCCTAAAGGAGAAAACTCTGAAGAATAATAAGATGCCTAAGTCTAACTTAAGTGTAGAGTATAATAGACTAATAATTAAATAAATTAATTATTAGCTATAATATGACAACTCTAACATATATGCTTACTAATGAAAGAAACACTTTGAAAAGGAAATATGATGATGCAAAGAACCTTATTGAGAAATTGAAAAACAAGATAGAAGATCTAAAATCTGAAAAGGAATTTGAAGTTCTTATTGAAGATTGTGATGACAATTTAGAAAAAGAAAATGTGATCCTTAAGCATGAACTGAAGATAAAAAAACTGAAACTAAGTTTGAAAGATGGAAATGGCAAAAATGAAGCAAATCTGAGATGTGAGAATGAAAGATTGAAAATTGAAAATGAAGAATTAAGATCCAAACTTGGCAAAGTAACATCTGAATTTTAGAAAGTAAATTTGCAGCATACAGAACTTGAGAAATACAATAAGATTGTGAAAGGTGAATTGACTCAATCCAAACAACAACTTGAAAGGCTATATTCAAATAGTGAGAAGATCGATGAACAAGTATCTTTTGGGAAACCATCCTATGATAAGACTGGACTTGGATTTAATATATTCAGAACAAATGATGAAAGAAAAGAACCAGATCTGAAAGTATGTAAAAGCATTGATGAAAAAAAGTCAGATGAGATCAACAAATTTAAATATGCACCTAAAGAAGAAGAATCACCGAAGAAAGAAGAATCACCCAAAGGTATGCAAAGAGAATTCAAAGGTAGATGTTTTGGTTGTAATACTATTGGTCACATGAAGAGAGATTGTACAGGTAAACAATTTAAACCTCTTAATGGTTATTGTTATAATTGTCATGGTTTTGGACATAGAGCTATTGAATGTAGAAAATATGAAGTCATTGAAAATAATTATGGTAGTAGAATGTTTAGGAATACTAACAATGTAGATAAGAGACCTACTGAAGACATGAAAAGAAGAAATGGAGTAGTATGTTATAGATGCAACAAGGTTGGACACATTGCTAGAAATTGCAGGTCACAGATCAATCAGCAAGGACCGAGATATGGGAACAATGAAATTATTTGTCAGATATGTAACAAGATTGGACATACAGAAAGATTTTGTAGAATGAACAATGGAAATTATCATCCTAACCCTAACCCTAGGAATCATGCAAGAAGAAATGAAAGTACAAGAAACAGTCAGAAAGGTTGCTGTAGTAATGAAGATGAAGTAAAGTTTGTTAAAGGAAAAGATCAAGGAGACATATTAAACATTGAAGGTAATCAGAAAGGTGAAGTATCAAGTGGTAAGAGTGAATCCTTACCTGTCACAGGGAACACCCCACAACGCAACAGTAAGTTGTGAGCCTCTCATTTGGGAGGTCTTGGGTTCAAGTCTTCTTGAGCCCCATGTTGATCTTGGCTTCGGCCTATTACCCATCAAAAAGAAAAAGAAGAAGAGTGAATCCTTACCTGACCTATCTTTAAGCACTTAAATTATGTAAATTGCAGTAGTTTAGGAACTTAGAATTAGTGTAGAAGTAGATTTATGATGAATTAAGTCTTGCATAGTTAATGTAAGGTAGTTTATGATGTACTAGTGCTATGGTTAAGAGTGCAAAAGAAAATACTATGTTATGCAAGATCGCAAGAAGTTTTAAGTCTTGCAGGTTAACAGAAACAACTTTTTGGAAAGAAGCGGCAAAAGAATTGAATGCGACATCATACCTAAGTGAGATTCAAGTGATAAAAGGTTATGATCAAAGTTATTTGTCTATTAAAGTGAACTAAAGTGTTTGAAAGAGTAGAAAGAAGTGATTGGAAGCATTTTGCAGTGATTTGGTGAAAGATTGAAGTGCTGAATCTGCACAAGCCCTAAAATCATAAATTTGAGGTATTTATTTTGATAAATCTTTGAATCGGTATAAGAGATTAGAAGCAATCATGGATGTATCCCTAATTCAAAATGTTAGAAATAAGAATGGACCTAGATTGAAGAAAGAACCAGTAGAACCCTTGGAAGATGATCCTAAGTTAGCACTATCATCCATACCAGACAGAGTTTTGCATTTGAAAAATGTAAGAAGTTATCTTGGATTTAAGATTGAAACCCTAAGTGACAGTGACTTTACCAGTGAGTATCAAAAAATTTACAATCAAGATATGTCTTTGAAGGAAGGATATGAACATTTGAAAGACAATGAGATTGTTAGGTATTCATTGAAATATGAGTTTGACAATGAAGAATGCACTAAGATCATTTTGAGCAGAATTCATAATGAGAAATTTTGGCTAGAGGATAGAGTAATAGACATTATTGCTGATTTGATTCATGATGTAACTGGATTATCTAAATCTGGTGCTATTCCCTTAAATGAGAAGAATATGAGGAAAACAGGTTATTGATAACATAGGTTCATCCTATAATGGTAGAGGAATTGTAATCAGTAAAATCAAGCAAGAAGATGTGAGATATTTGTGAAAAATCCTAACCACTAAATTTTGTGCAAATTCTAGAGAAGATGATATGGCAGCTGGTATGGTACATATAGCATATTTGATGTGTGTTGACAAGGTACTAGTAGATATGTGTGAAATCCTGAGAATTCAATTGTTTGAAAACTTGGAGAAGATTAAGAAGACCAAGTATGCATAATTTAGATTTTCTTCTTTGATCACTTATATGTTTTTCCACCTATTAAGAAAATTTCCTTACATAATTACAGATGATTGGAATGATGGACAAAACACTATGGAAAGAATCAATAAAGTATATTTGAAACATGTTATTGATAATGTGAATGAGAGTACTATGTTGGTATTGAAGACATTTCAGAGATTGGTATCTAGCAGATCAAGGATTCCACAATCTGTTGTGGAGAAATACAAAAATGATATATGTTTCATGGTTGACACTGACTTTACCTATATTGAAGCAGTGCAACCTAGAATTGAGTTCATAGACCCTCTTGGTTATGAGATATGTGAGGAAGAGATAGAAGGATATGTTGACAGGTTACTTAAGAGTAAGTTGGACACCAAGTACAAGAGATTTGGAACATTTGAAGAAAACTTCAACCTTGCAAAAGCTATAATGGAAGAAAAGCAGTCTAAGAAGAGAGTGGACAAAACTATAAAGAAGATATTAAAGAATTCTAGCATGACAGAGCATGAGTTTGATATTGCAAAGAAGACAATAGTAGCAATCAGAGGTATTGAGCAGAAATAAATCTTGTCTGTACCTCACTTGTCATCAAGTGCAGTTGAGCATCAACCTACACAAGTAAAGGTGAAAGTTGAGGAACTTGAGGAAGAACAAGAAACAAGGAAATCCACTAGATCTTCTTCTTCCACACCCAAGAAGAGAGTGAAGGAAAGTGCTACAGGACCTGGTAAGAGGTAGAAAGTTTTGGTGCCACTAGTCCCTAGGAAAATTGCAGTAATTGAAGATGATGACACTATTGTGAAGAAGAAAGCATGGAAACCCAGAATTGAGAGAGTGAATGAAGAAATCATACAAAATGGAGACTTTACTAAGATGAATAAGTACTATGATCTTTATGACTATTCTAAGAGATTGACTCTTGAAAATTCTATTGTTAAGTACATGATTCTGGCTAACAAGAAGTTTGATACTATTCAGGGAAAGATTCCTAATGACCTATTCAAGAAGCATGTTAATAGGAAAATGAGAGCACAAGAAGAAGATAAAACTATAAGAGAAAATATGGTGAAGAAACTATGTGTTGTGAAAGATGATGAGCATATTGAATAGATTTTGAAGCCCCTTGGCACTCTTTTGAGGACTAAGAGGAGAACTATTCAAATCATGGCATGACAGTATGAGCAAGTGAGAACAGAAATAGAACAAGCAATAATTAAAGTTATGGTAGAAATTGTTGGAGAGACTTCAGTTGCAGTAGAGCAAGAGAAAGAAGTAGAACAAGAGGATATTCCTTCTCCACCTACTATAAATATTGAAGAAGAATTTATGAATGTTGAAGGTACAAAGATTACTTTGGACACTGAAGAAAATGTATTTTAGAACTTAGAGAACATTGTTGACAATTCAACTCTTGATGAACCAGATAGAACTAAACAAGCAGAGAAAACCCAATCTATGATTGAAGAACCTAGAGAAATTGAGGTTGCAATACCCCTTCCTACAAAAGAAGACATCAGTCTTACTCCTAAGACTAAAAAGAAGAAAGAATTTGGATCTTTATTTGAAGATTTAGGAAAGGAAGTTGATGATGATGATCAGTTAGAATTGATCACTTCCCTGAATAAAATTATTGGTAAAAACAAGAAGGTAAAGAACCTTGAAGGTTGTCTAAAGGACTTAACTGATAAGTTACAAGGATTTGTAACCACACAGATTGTAGATATAGACCCTCTAGAGAAAGAAAAGAAACTGATGAGAACCTTTGATGATGAGTTTACAAATCTATCTAAGATTGCAAAGGTAAAGGCACAAGCAGACTGTGAGGCTAGAATGCTTATGAAAATAAGCCAAAATATCAAAGATGATGTTAATAGTCTTGATATTTGTATCAAGGATTTGAGGAGACATTTGGGAATAGGAAAGTCTTTGTACATGCAGTGTACAACACCAGAGATTTTGGCAGCAAAATAAGACAAGTAGATCAAGCTGAAGGAACCAAAGATTCAGAATGAATCAAACCTTCTCTCTAATCCTAATATGAAGATTAGTCATTTTGAGAAGAAAGTTCGGAAGTTGTATGATGAAATAAGAATTTTGCAAGATGAGAGGAATAGAAAAATGAACAGACTCACTCTTTTGAGAGAACATACTTCCATGGAGATAAGTGTTATTGAAGAGTAGCTGGAAGAATGTCTTACAACTAGGATATCATTTCAGAAATTTAACTTTGAGACCCTTCAAGCATGTCAAATTGCAGCTTATGGACTGAGCACACTACTCAATGTGGTAGATTCCATCAAGAAGTCATGGGAAAAGGAGTTAGAAGCTATAAAATTTGATTTTGCATATTGTGTTGCAAGCCTACCAGCTTTGCAATAAGACATTTAAGGTATAATCTTTTGTGTTACAATTTTGTTAGCCTCCCTACTTTATTTTGTCATTGTTGTCAAAGGGGGAGAGATATACATAAAATTGAGAGTTATATAGAGTAGAAGATTGATAGTATTATGTATACTCTTAGGGGGAGTATTGTAGTATATAAGAATTATTTTTGAGGAGATATAAGGATAGTATATATCTTATACTATGGCCAATTTTGAGATAATTTTGAAATTTTGTTATTGTACACTTAGCCAATTTTCTCATATGTTGCCACCAATGAAAAAGGGGGAGATTGTTGGCAATTTGGCTCAAGTGAGTACATAGATGTTGTCATTATGGAAACATATGATCCTCATGAAGATCGCACAAGTCAGAGGGCAAGTATAGCAAAGTGCATCACAAATTTGTCTAAGTGTGAGATAGTGTTTTTACAGTTTACTAGGACACAGTTTTTGCTTGTGACATTGAATGGAGTGAGTTCAGTGCTTGCACACTTGAACATAGACTCTATGATGGCTAATGATGACCCATCTTAGAGTGAAAGTTAGTATGGAATGTACGGAATTAGTTATGATAGTTTTTTCGAAGATAGTGTGAAGCTGACAGGACAGAATATGAAGGTAGAATTGGTAAAGAGTTAAGGGATTATTTTGTTTATCAAAATAATGACTTAAAAATATAAAGAGATGACATCCTAGATGTTAACTCTTAGTTAATGATATATGGGAGTCGACCATGTAAAGTTATTATCTTTAATAACTTGTATATATGTAATTGTAATTGCAAGAAAAAGTATGAATGAGATGTGTAATATTGTAATGATATGATGCAAAGATAAGAGCAGCAAAGGAATATTGATACAAGTAGAATAAGGTTATGTACCTTGACCTATTTTTTATACATTGTATATTACTTGTTTGGGTAGTGGGCTCATCTGGTAATCAGATTTTGTATTGACAACTCCTAACAAGGTTGAGGCTTCTAACAAGGCCTATAGTCCCTTAATCAGGACTGCTACACTAAATGCTTGTAATAGACTCCTAACAGGGTCAATATCCTTAACATGATACTTTTGATTAGTGAATCTTTGTGGGTACCATCCCCATCAGGGTTTTCCCTTGGCCAGGGTTTCCTCAAGAACAAATAATGTGTTATGAGTTCTTTGATGTTATTGCTATGCATGTTATTTAGTTTCTTATGTTATTCATATGTGAAGAAAATCTGTTATATCCATATTTGGGCAAAAGATAAAGTTTGTAGAATACTGATTTAGCCCCCCCTCTCAGTATTCCCTATTTCTAACACATTTATTGTCATGTTCCTTGGTTGATAATTACTTCTAGAATGTGCTACTACTACTATGGTATACCCTTTCTTTTCCTCATTAGTTAGTTTCCTTAAGGCTAGAACATCCTCATCATCAAATAATACTTGTTGTATGTTGTATTGCTAACTTGTCATTTTTGAGTCAATATCTGGTACATATTCATCATCATAGGATCTATAGTCATCATTTCCCTATAATGATTTGGTTGAGATTGCATTTATTGTGGGTTGTTGATCATCATCCTGATCCTCATCTTCCAGAAGACTGAGAAATTACACATTTCTCAGGTGCATGTGGTAGTTTGTAGACATTGTTAGTAATGGGAACACTGAGAGGGAAGGGGTGAATCAATGTTCTATATTATTAATGTTTTTCTACTTCTTGAAATTTAGCCCAATTAATCAATTACTAAAGTGAATATTAAAGCAAGTAAAGTAAACAACCATAACACATAACACCATATATGATTATGGGGAAACCTTAGACAAAGGAAAAACCCTAGTGGGAATTAATACCCACTAATAATTGTACTTGTGTATTATGAACATGTTAATGTTCCTTTGCCTTGTTAGGAGCAGTCATTACAATGCTTTAGTATAATGACCTTGTTAAGGGTCAGACCCTATTAGGAGTCTTGAAGTAACAAACCATGTTATGGGTGGAAGGCTCACTACTAGAGCTCACTGCTCAATGAGGAAGGCTACAACCTCATGGATATCAGATACATACTAGATATCTGCAAGGTGAACTACTGGTATGGCACTGCTTTTCTGATCAGTTCCTTTTGTGTGCTGATGCTTTAACCTCTTGTAAGGCTCTATATCATCCTTATTTCTCTTAATACATACTTTATATACTTTTTCTCTTCTATTTTATCTTCTATATCCATCTCATGCTCTAATACAAAAGTGCATGTCTTATATATAGGTGCAACAAAAACTATTTACTAAGTTCGCCTATAACCTATTACATACAACGCTTCCAAATGAATTTGCTCAAGTGTGTTTACATATAATGATATTAACAATTCTATAACATAAATAAAATAGGCACATAGCCTTTACAAAAAATAATAATAACTGCTAATCAAAATACTGTCTGTCGGTTGCATGCTCTGTTTTGTTTGGTTTCTCATTGACTGTGTCACTTCAACTCACTGTAACTTCTTCATATGAACTCATCTGATCATGAAGTCTTAGAATTAGCATGATTACATACTCAAAATATTATCTTCAAGGGTGCATACCAAAACTTAGTCATACGCACATGCATTGATGCTATGTTCATCAAGTACTTCACTGATTGTCTTGTCTTCCATACTTAGCCAAATTCTGATCTTCTAAGTTATTGTGTTGACTCCAAAACTTCATATGACTTTGTTTCCATAATTAAAACACTAATCTTAGTTATATACACTAGTACAGTCAACTTTCCAACAATCTCCCCCTTTTTCATTAATGGAAACAAAGGAATATGGTGAAGTTGCTAAACTACATCTTTACAAAAAACTTTCTAACATATATTCTTATCATATACTCTATCTTTTATCTCCCTTCTACTAATCCATATTACTCTATCCTTCTACTACTACATATTACTCTACTCCCCCTTTTACATTAATGACAAAGGTGCTCAAAAATGAAACTTCAAGTACTTACATAAATAGTACATTCGGGTATGCAATCTTAAGGTTTTAGATCTCTTGCTGCCAAAATGTCTTGAGTGCATCTACTGTCTGTAGATGGGCACATAATGCATAGGTTAGATTCTCCATCTTTTCTAATTCTATATAGGGACCTTGATCATATGTCACAATAGTGGCATCTATCTCCTTGATGTTCTGATTGAGTATATCCAATGAGGGTGCAAGTGCATTCCTCAACTGTGCTTGCCTAGCCCTTATCTTAGCTATCTCTTTCTCTATCTTCTCAATCTTGTCTATTTGACCTTGATAGACATTATTACACATGTTGATATCTTGGGAGGGGTCTTCTACTAATTTGATCATAGCAACCATCATAGATTCATCTTCCTAAATCTTCTTTGAAAGGTCTGAGGTGAGTTTGTCTTTGTTCATATAATCAACTATTATCTTCCTTCCTTTTGTTGCTATCTCCTTTAACATTGCTTGAACAACCTTAAGGTAATTGAGGTCAAGCGAAAAATTACCTATTAATTCATTCATCCTCTTCTTAAGAATATTTCTCTTCTACAACCTTGGATGCTAATTCCTCAAGATGGTGCTGACATCATCCACTGAATGAACTTTTATTACTTTCTTGTCCTTAGGCAATTCAGTATGCTTACTAATTCTACAAATAATGGATTCCTCATTACTTGTTTCTCTTTTTCTTTCTCCATTTCTAACACACTTATTTTTATTAGGTCTTCTTCTCCCCATGAGTCTAAACTTGCTGTATCAGGGGTCAAACTTGACAACAATGAAATTGAAGGCTTAGGGGTAAGGAGTGTGCTGTCTATAACTTCACTCTTTACCTTCACTAGTATTTCAACAGAGGGCTCATTTGTAGGTTCATCTTTCGTCTCTTCTTCCTATCCAGTTATGTCTTCAATCTAAACTTCTTCTTGCTTCTTAGGTGAATCATCATCGCATAGAATCTCTACTACCTCAGTGCTCATAAATGCTTCCTCAAACTTATCTAGATCCTTATCTGATGCCTCTATGGATATTTCTACATTATCAATCACTATAGTGTCTTCTTTTTCTTCCATTGCTTCTGTAGGTGCTGGCACTATGGGTGCAAACTCTTGTGGACCTATCATTAGTGCATCAGGGATCTCTGACTCCTTGGATTTCTTAGAGGGAACTTGAGTTGTAGGAGTAGTAGGAGGATACATGTGTCTTTCCAAAAACACCTTCTCAAATTCCTTCTCTATTTCTTTCTCAAACACTCATAGTCCTTGTTCATTATGTTGAGAGTCCTGAGCTTAGTTCTAAGGTGAGGCTTCACTAGATCTAGCAACAATTATTTTTATTCAAATGAAAAAATAGGGAGGTTGTCATCTAAAGTCTTTTCCCTTATCCTAAAATCTTCTTCTATAGCTTGTCTCTTTAAAGAATCCTGAATGTTCCAAACATTGTAAGGAATGATTGTCTTACATTCCAGAGCTATCTTCTTGAACTTAATCATGTGCTTTATGATCATATAGTGAATCTCTGATTTGTCAATCTCATGATATTTTTCATAAAACTTTTCTATTTGATCAAACCTTCCTTCATCAACTACTCTAGTTCTCAACACTTCAAGATTTGGTATGAATCCTACCTCAAGAGGTGCTTGAGCATTTCTGCCTTTGCTTCTTGTTGTTCTTGATGATGGGTGACTTGTGCCGCTCTTCTTCTTCCTCTTAGGCATCTTTCTAGGCTTAGGAGGTGGTGTGGACTCCAGATCAATAATATCTATGGGCGCATGAGTGTTTTCTTCTATCTTTTTCTTCTTCTCCTTAGGATCATCAGTCTTCTCTATTTTTATTATAGAATAGGGTGTGATCTCAAGTTGCATTGCAATCTTGGCTTCCCTAGCTTTATCCAGGTCTTCTTGTGTAATACCATGAATTTTCATTATGTCTGATGCTATCTTGGATGATTTTCTTTTTGTTGTTGCCTTGTACAAGACTAAATCTACTTTTCTTGTTTTCTCCTCATAAGTACCCCATCTTGGTTCATTGGGATCCTTAGGCGCTGATAAGAGGACTTGTGCATAAGCTTCCAAAATATGTTCCTCCACTTCATAACCAAGTGGATGAATCCACTTGATTCTAGGCTCTACATCTTCCATGCATGTGATGTCTATCTCCACCATGAAACAAATATTGTCCTTATACTTCTCCACTATACTCTCAGGTATCCTATACCTTCTTTGCATTTTGATTCTGAATGTCTTTATTTCTAAGTCCATGAAATCTTTCAAAGTGTTCTCAGATGATGCCTTGAATGAAATTTGTGGCATTGTGGGTAGACTCTTGTCAAGATAAAGATCTGATACTTTACCAACAATATGGAAGTACATGTAAATGATTAGTGACCCAAATATGAACAATTTTCTTTTATCATGCTTGATAGCCCTTATGTTATCCAATAACTATGTGCGCAGGATCTCACATAGGTTAAACTCTCCATTTTCCCTTACAATTCTGGTAGCTACCAGAATTGTTGTCGAGGACACACTATTCACTCTATTAGCATGTCGAAACTTATAACCAAGCATCATAGACATTATCTTTATATCCTTCTCTATCGGCTCAATTATCATGCCGCGCTTATCACTACAAGAATTACAAGCTTGCTCCACTTGTTTCCTAACATCCTTACCAGTAGGAGGAATGGCATTGGTCTAGGATAGTCCTGTCATCTCATAAATGAGATTTGAAGTAATGCAAACTGGAACTTCTCCTATCCAAAATAGGTCATCATGTATTATGCTCAGTAGGATCTTAATCCATTTAGATTCATAGAACTCATATGTAGTCAAATACTCAACAATCAAGTGATTTGCAAGGTGCATGAACTCATCCATGAATGCCATGTTTGGTTTCATCATTGACTCTAAGTGCGACCTAATCATGTCCAATCCTACAGGTTCCTTCTTGCAATATATGTATGCACGCATATCTTCTATGTGCATAACTCCCATCAGAGTTCTAGAGAATGCCCATTCCAAATCATTTAGGATTGACTTAAAAGGAAGCTTCTTGAAAATGTATCTCTTCCTTTCTGTAACATCAAACATAACTGGAGTGGCCATTAATCACTTGATCAATGCTTAAATAGGTTTCCAAGGGTTTCTGAACCATTGCATCTGAACAAGGGTTCCACAACAAACTTAACTTCTTTCCGTTGATGAAATCAACTACAATCTTCCAACACTAACTACTTTGATCTCCTGTGCTCTCCAAAGGCTTGATCTCGAATGCAAATATATGGATAATGGATCTCTGATGACTATTAAAATAACTTTATGCAATTAATGCTTGCTGCCATAACATAGAATGTAACAGAGAATTCCAATCTTCGTTCATGCTATCAATCAAGTCATGTGTTCTTGCATACTGCATCAACTAGTTTCAAAGATCTAAAACCAAAGGCGCATACTCTAAGGGTGAGTATACCAGCCACACAAGTGTCTAGAGCTAAACTAGCTCTCCCTATGACCATGAGGGTCATTCATCCATAATTAGAAGGTGCATCCATTACAGATGCATCTACTACATAGTCACCAACATTATCTTTCTTTACTTTCATCCAAATCTTGCTCGCATCTTCTATAGCTTTGACAAACTTGACTTCTCCAGATTCATCCATAATTGATCCTTGAGACTTATTAGGTCTTTCTTGTCTTTCCACTTGTGATCTGCAAAATTTTAAGATGTGTCCAACATTGTTACAAGAGTGACAAATGACTGGAGGACTTATATACCTTGATGCATTGATGTGAGTTACCATACTACATTTTCTAGTTGTGTGACCATTGTAATTGCATATCTGAAATGTAATGTTATGAGGACTTATAACATTTAGCTATGGATGCTTTCTCTAATTTTGTTGAGTCCAACTTCTTTGATTTGATCTATAATTCATAGCTCTATCACCAAACTTATTTCATGAATAAAAATAACCATTGAAAGGTCTTACCTCTTTACAATCTCTTGCTATATGTCCATGCTTGTTACAGGCATAACAAGTTTGGTTTACTGGCATGCGTTCATCTTTAGATGGTTTTGCTTTATCTTCAGTATGCTTTTTAGTCTTCTTAGCTTCTGTAGATTCTTTTGGTACTTTCATTCTTTCTCTCATATCATTGATTTTATTTTGTGCTTCATTGAATCCAATACCAATGGTATCTCCTTTAATCTTTTGTGCATACAATTATGACTCTATTAGATCCTTACTTATGTGCAATTTTTCAATATGATTCTTTGCTTCAGTCAATTCAGATTCCTCCTTTTTATTGATGTTTTCTAACTCCAAGATTTTTATGTTTTCGTGCCTCAGTTCTTCATCCAACTATTTGTTCTCTTTGATCTGTTCTTCATAGGCTTCTTGATTATTAGTTAGCTTTTCATCTAAATCTTCAATCTGATCCTTTAGAGACATGTTTTATTCATTCAGCTTTTTTACCATTTTTCCCAAATCATTGTTTGAACAATCCTTCAAATATTTTATAAGTTTCTTGATGAATACTTGTGCAACACTGACCTTCAATTTAAGTTCTTCAATTTCTTTTTAAGATCTATTAAGATCTTCAAGAGCTACTTCAAGATTATTCTTCAGATGTTTCACTTTGTCAGGATTAATAGTCCACAATACAACTGAGACGGGGGGTGAATTATTTGTATGATAGAATATTAAACTTAAACTTTTAAGCTCATTAATATCAGATCCAATGAACAAAATGAATGTCAACATAATAACACAATATTTTGGTTACGGGGAAACCCTGTTAAAGGTAAAAACCTCGGTGGGAATTAGCACCCACTAATGATGTATTGAGAGTATAGTAATCCTTGTTAGAAGATATAGCCCTGTTAGGAGCTTGTTGAAACATTATAGTACATATTCCTTGTTAGAGGACAGACCCTGTTAGGAGTCAAGAACAAAGAGGGCTCACTGCCCAAAAGAAGGTTAAGTCCACCTTCTGAACTCACTAGTTCACAAAAAGTGTATATGAAGAAATACACAATATTTTGAACTGTTTGCCAGCAACTATCTTTGCTTGATCAGTTCTAATGAAGTCCACCAACAATCCTCTACTCTACATACAACATACACAAGTTTGCAACCTTCTTCTATCACATATATCCATCCATGTCTTTTCCAAAGAAAAGACCTTACATTTATACCTTATTACATTTTACCAAGATCAGGTCGGCCCATAAGGCTTTCCTAATTACAAACAATTACATAAGCCCTTGCTAAGATACACATGGTATCTAAAAAAAGTTTATAATTATTATATTATAATAATTTAGGACCGACATCCTAGAATTATGCTTGTTAAAACAAAACACACGCTTCATTTCTTGAGTCAGATTTAGAATAAGCCATCACCAAAGCACACGTCCCAAATGATGTCACCAACCATTCTATACCTTGCATTGACCAATGAACATTCTTCAGTACATATTCCATCATCCTTCAAGATTGCATACCTTGAATCCAATCCCTCTGATATCTATACCAAAAACTTAGAGACTAACTCTGTCAATTCTCACAATCACAGTCCAGTGACCAGTCTTTACCAAAATAGTTGTAACTTCCTTAATATGAATCCATTAATGATGCAATCTCATATATAAGATCACAACATCCATTTTAACTCTCATCTGACTTCGCAGCATCTAAAACATTTGTACACCTTCCGTACACTATGATTACCAGTCTGGTTTCTTCATACAAGCATATGTTGACATCAGTGACAAAACACAAATGACAACAGTATGATTTCCCATTTAGTAACATATTGATCATACATATTAAATGTCTCAATCACCACCCATGCATTAGCAATATCCAACAATCTTCCCCTTTGGCATTGATGTCAATATATGGAAAAATCTTATCCCAAAGTTGTATCAACCCAAAAGTCCTTCAATTGAATAATCTCCCCAATCAGTGAGGATTTTCTCATAACATAACTCCCCCTTTGATAAAAATGGAAAAGGGTGCCAACTTCCTTCACACATAACCTTTCTTCCATGATCACTCCCGCTGAGGAGTAGATCCCTACATCCAGTCCAGAAAATGATGAGGCTTTGAGTACTTCTGGATTGATGCATCTCTACATCATTTAGTTTTGACTAGGAGGGGCCTGAACCCCTAACATACCTCTGAGATATTCAAAGGTTTCTTTTGGTAGTGGCTTTGTAAAGATGTTTGCAATCTTCTCTTTTGTACTGATATATTCAAGCTTGATTTCTTTTTCTACCACCTTGTCTCTTAAGAAGTGATACTTGATAGAAATGTGTTTAGTTTTAGAGTGCATTACCAGATTCTTCGACATGTTTACTATACTAGTGTTATCACAATGGATAACCATAGGCTCATTAAAAGTTATTCCAATGTTCGTTAGCATTTGTTTCATCCAAACAATTTGAGTGAAATTTATAGCAGCAGCAACATATTCTGATTCAGTAGTAGATTGTGCTATACAATCTTGTTTCTTACTTAGCCAAGAAACCAATTTTTTCCCAAGGAAAAATGCACCACCACTTGTACTTTTTTTGTCATCAATATTTCATGCCCAATCAGCATTAGTATAAGCATGAAGTTCAAAGCTATCATTTATGTCATACCATAAACCATAGTCTATGGTTCCTCTGAGATACCTCAGTATCCTTTTCACAGCAGCTAGATGAGTCTCTTTGGGTTTTGTCTGATATCTAGCAACAATTCCAATAGCATTAGCAATATCTATTCTGGTGTGAGTTAGATATTGTAGTCCTCCAACCATTAATCTATACAGAGTCTAAAAGACACACTTTGATTCATCATCAATTGTTAGCTTGTTTCCAGTCACCATAGGTATTCCTACTAGTTTACAATCTTTCATACTGAATTTATTAAGTAATTCTTTGAGGTACTTGGTCTGAGAAATGAAAATACCATTCTCATTTTGAGTTATTTGCAGTCCAAGGAAGAATTTCATTTCACCTATCATGGACATTTCAAAATCACTTTCCATTTCTTTTGCAAATTTCTTACATAGATCATCATTACCTCCAAAGATAATGTAATCCACAAATACTTCTACTATTAGAATTCCATCTTCAGTAGTTCTTAAGTACAAATTACTATTTGCATTACCTTTTTTGAATCTGAGTCCAAGTAGATAGTTGTCCAACCTTGCATACCAAGCTCTAGGAGCTTGCTTCAATCCATATAGAGCTTTCTTTAATTTGCACACTATGTCTTTGTCTTCGCATAGAGGAAATCCATCTGGTTGTTCTATGTATACTTCTTCTTCAAGATCTCCATTCAGAAATGCAGATTTAACATCCATCTGATACACTTTGAAGTTTTTATGTTTCTTCAAAGTCAATGCCTTCTTTCTATGAGCAAATGTTTCTTCAAACTCTATGCCTTCTTGTTGTGAGTAACCTTTACATACTAGTCTTGCTTTGTTCCTTACAACTGTTCCTTCTTCATCCATTTTGTTTCTAAAGACCCATTTAGTTCCTATAACATTTTTATTTTTAGGTCTTGGAACCAATTCCAAAGTATTATTTTTCTTTATCTGATCCAATTCTTCTTGCATGGCTTTTATCCAAGCTTCATCTTTAAAGGCTTCATATATATTCTTTGGCTCAACTTGAGAAATTGAACAAATTTCCTCTCTAACTTTAGATCTAGTTAGTACTCCCTGACTGGAATTGCCAATAATTTGATTTTTAGGATGGTTATTTTTTACATACCTTGGAGTTTTAGGAGTAGTCTTGCTTGTCTCATCACTTTCTTCCTCAATAATTTCTTCTTCTTCGGCAACAATAGAGGTTTCTTTCACTTCTGATATCTGACTACTGTCATACATTCTTTCATGTATCTAAAATTTCTCATCTATTCTTACATTGTTACTTTCAACTACCTTCCTTAATCTCAGATTAAAACATTTGTATGCCTTGCTTTTAACAGAGTAACCAAGGAAGATACCTTCATCACTTCTAGCATCAAATTTCCCTATCTCATCATCTCTCTTGATATAACATTTGCTACCAAAATTTTTGAAATATTTTACAGTAGGAGTGTGATCAAACCATAGTTCATAGGGAGTCTTACTTGTGCCATCTCTGATCTAAATTCAGTTTAATGTGTACACTACTGTTCCAACAGCCTCTCTCCAATGTACATGAGATATATTTCCTTCAATCAGCATTGTTCTGGTAGCATCAAGTATAGTTCTATTCCTTTGCTCTGCTATCCCATTTTGTTGTGGAGTCCTAGGAGTAGATGTTTGTCTTTTTATTCCATTCTCTTCACAGTATGAATTGAATAAATCTGATGTAAACTCTCCACCTCTGTTTGATCTTAAACACTTTATTTTCAGTCCTGATTCATTCTCTACTTTTGCTTTAAACAACTTGAATTTGTCAAATGCTTCTGATTTCTCTCTCAAATAAGTAACCCACATCATTCTAGAAAAGTCATCAACAAAGAGTATGAAATACCTTTCACCATAGTATGAATTTGTTCTTGTAGGCCCACACAGATATGTATGTACTAGGTCCAACTTCCCTTTTGATGTAAATGTTTTTCTTTTATGACTATTTTTGGTTTGCTTTCTCATAACACATTCTCTGCATACAGTGTTAGAAGGTTTCACAATCTTCAACAGATCTCTTACTGCATTGGCCATGCTTGCTTTCACAATATTATCAAAGTTAACATGACAAAATCTTCTATGACATAGCCAACTATCATCTACCTTCACAACAAAACAAGAGGCTCCAAATGTGTTTAGTTCAAATACATTACCTCTAGATCTTGATCCGGTAGCAACCAGTTTTCCTTCCTTTCTTTTGATAAAGCACCTACCATCAGTAAAACTTAATTTAAAGTTCTTGTCCATCAACTGTCCAACACTCAACAAGTTATGTTTCAATCCTTCAACAAGTAGTACATTGTCTGTATTAGTCTTTCCATCCAAAGTGATAGATCCTACTCCTATGATGGATTTTGGGAGATTGTCGCCAAACCTTACAACATCTCCATCATAATTTACTAATTTAACAAATTTATTCTTATCACTAGTCATGTGATGAGAACATCCACTATCAATTATCCATTCAATTTTCTTGTCAACATGAGATACTAATGCTTTCTCTTCATGAACAGGTTCATCTTTAATAGCAACAAATCCAATCTCTTCATTGTCCAAATCATCATCATCATCATCATCAGAGATTCCTTCACTAGCATAATAACATTCTTTATCTCTTCTAATCTTTGCATAATCAGGTTTGTATTTAGGAACTCTTGTAGGACATCTAGATGAAAAATGACCTATCTTATTGCATGAAAAACATTTCAAAGGTAATTTTCCTTCAAATTTTCCCTTACCTCTTTTCTCTCTTCTAGTGATTAGTGCAACAAGTTCTCCTATCTTCTTTTCTTCTTCCATTATTTTTTCCCATTCCTCAGCATACTCACCAAGCTCTTCTCTTAGGTCTTCTTTGCTTGTGCTTGGAAGTGTAGATGCTTTCTTGTGTGCAGATGCCTTAAATGTAGTTTCAACTTTAGGAGCAGCTTCTCCCAATTCCACAGTTTCAAAAGTGGTTAACTTTGCAATTAACATCTCTCTGCTAAAGTTTGGAGTCAGGGGTATAGTTTCTTGAATAGACATTGCCTTGAATTTTTAAGTAGGAGTTAGAGATCTGAGAATCTTTGCAATGACTTCTTCTTCATCATAAGTACCTCCATAATTTCTGATTCCAACTATAGCTTCTGTAACCCTTTGAACATAAGCTCTAATGTTTTCATCTTCATTCATTTGCAGCTTCTCCATCTTTGTCTTCCAATTTTGTAATTTTGCTTGTTTGGTATATTTATCTCCTTCATAGAGTGCCTCTAGTCTGTTACAAATATCATGTGCCAAATCCAAATCTTTGATTTCAGTGAACTCACCCTCAGATAGTGTGCTAATCAATGTTTCTCTTGCGACCATGTTGCATGAAAATAGTTTCTCTTCATCATCGGTAGCTAACCCTAAGTCATTCTCAGCCTTCAAAGTTTCCTTCTTTTTCACAATCATCCAGTAGTCTATGCCCAAACATAGAAAATGTGTTCGCATCTTATTTTTCCAACTTTCAAAGTTTTCAAGATCAAACTTAGGACTATCCTTCCTATAGAATTCCATTTTCCAAGATCACCTCAAGTTGTTAAGCTTTCTCTCCAAGGACCACACACTCTGATACCAATTGTTAGGAATAACAGTCCATAATACAACTGAGAGGGGGGGTGAATCAGTTCTATGATAGAATATTAAACTTAAAATTTTAAGCTCAATAATATCAGATCCAATGAACACAATGAATGTCAACATAATAACACAATATTTTGGTTATGGGGAAACCCTGTTAAAGGTAAAAACCCCGGTGGGAATTAGCACCCACTAATGAAGTACTGAGAGTATAGTAATCCTTGTTAGAAGATATAGCCCTATTAGGAGCTTGTTGAAAGATTATAGTACATAGTCCTTGTTAGAGGACAAACCTTGTTAGGAGTCAAGAACAAAGAGGGCTCACTGCCCAAAAGAAGGTTAAGTCCATCTTCTAAACTCACTAGTTCGCAACAAGTGTATATGAAGAAATACATAATCTTTTGAACTGTTTGCCAGCAACTGTCTTTGCTTGATCAATTCCAATGAATTCCACCAAAAATCCTATACTCTACATATAGCAGACACAAGTTTGCAACCTTCTTTTATCACATATATCCATCCATGTCTTTTCCAAAGGAAAGACCTTACATTTATACCTTATTACATTTTACCAAGATTAGGTCAACCCATAAGGCTTTCCTAATTACAAACAATTGCATAAGCCCTTGCTAAGATACACATGGTATCTAAAACAAGTTTACAATGATTATATTACAATAATTTAGGACCGATCTCCTAGAATTATGCTTGTCAAAACAAAACACACGCTTCATTTCTTGAGTTGGCTTCAGAATAAGCCATCGCCAAAGCACACATCCCAAATGATGTCACCAACCATTTCGTACCTTGCACTAACCAATGAACATTCTTCAGTACATCTTCCATCATTCTTCAAGATTGCATACCTTGAATCCAATCCCTCTGATATCTATACCAAAAACTCAGAGACTAACTCTATCAATTCTCACTGTCATAGTCCAGTGACCAGTCTTTACCAAAACAACTATAACTTCCTTAATATGAATCCATTAATGATGCGATCTCAGATATAAGATCACAACATCCATTTGAACTCTCATCTTACTCTGTAGCATTTGAAACATCCATACACCTTTCGTACACTATGATTACCAATCTAGTTTCTTCATACAAGCATATGTTGATATCAGTGACAAAACTCAAATCACAACAGTATGACTACCCATTTAGTAATGTAGTGATTAAACATATTAAATGTCTCAATCACCACCCATGCATTAGCAATATCCAACACACTTCTCATCTATTCATGATCTCCTCAAGTGGTTAAACTTCTCTTCAGAGGACCAAAGCTTTGATACCAATTGTTAGGAATGGGAAAACTGAGAGGGGGGGGTGAATCAGTGTTCTATATTATTAATGTTTTTTTGCTTCTTGAAACTTAAACCAATTAAATAATTACTGAACTAAATATTAAAGCAATTAAAGTAAACAACCATAGCACATAACATGAGATATGATTACGGGGAAACCTTGGCCAAAGGAAAAACCTCGATGGGAATTAATACCCACTAATAATTGTACTTGTTTATTATGAACTTGTTAATGTTCCTTTTCCCTGTTAGGAGCAGTCATTACAATGTTTTAGTAAAATGACCTTGTCAAGGGTCAAACCTTGTTAGGAGTCTTGAAGTAACAAACCCTGTTAGGGGTGAAAGGATCACTGCCAGAGCTCACAACTCAATGAGGAAGGATACAACTTCCTAGATATCAGATACACACTATATCTGCAAGGTGAACTGCTGCTATGACACTGCTTGTCTGATCAGTTCCTTTTGTGTGTTGATGCTTTAACATCTTGTAAAGCTCTATATCATCCTTACTCCTCTTAACACATACTTCACATACTTCTTCTCTTCTATTTCATCTTCTATATCCATATCATGCTCTAATACAAAAGCGCATGTCTTATATATAGGCGCAACCAAAACTATTTACTAAGTCTGCCTATAACCTATTACATACAATGATTCCAAATGAATTGGCTCAAGCATGTTTACATATAATGATATTAACAATTCTATAACATAAATACAATAGGCGCATAGCTTTTACAAAACAAAATAATAACCGCTAATCAAAATACTGTCTGTCAGCTACATGCTTTGTTCTATTCTACCGCTCATTGACTGTGTCACTTCAACTCACTGTAACTTCTTCATACTAACTCATCTAATCATGCATTCTTAGACTTAGCATGATTACATACTCAAAATATTATCTTCAAGGACGCATGCCAAAACTTGGTCATACGCACGTGTGTTGATGTTCTGTTCATCAGGTACTTCACTAACTGTCATGTCTACCATACTTAGCCAAATTTTGATCTTCTAAGTTATTGTGCTGACTCCAAAACTTCATATGACTCTATTGCCATAATGAAAACACTAATCTTAGTCATATACACTAGTATAGTCAACTTGCCAATAGACATCACACCATGGATCACTCTCCACCATATGGTTATTCTTCTTAATGGATCACGAGTCTCTTAGGTAATAATTCACTTTTCAGGTTTACCATCTTTCCAATTTGTGTTGTAAGGAATGTCATGCAGCCTAGGCCTATCATTTTTTGTTGGAATATGGTTTTTCATTCTAAGGTCTATCCCCTCTTCTTTATTTCATTTGTAAATATTGAATCATACGCATCATTTTACAAAATTTATCCCCCCCTTTAGGGGCTTTCAGATTATATAATTTTGGATCCTCTCTCTTGTTTATTCTCCCTACAACCTTTCTATTGTTCTCTATGGTAACTACCATTTTATGGGCCTTGTTGTTACTCAAAATGTGGTTTTGAGGTACCATGTAAAATTCTTGATTAAATGCTCATTTTTGGTCTAAAAGTGCATATATGGATCGGGTGGTTTTTAGGTCCTATCATCAGAATTAAATGTTCTACACCTTGCATATGCCCCTTTGAGTCAATTTGAGCCTTCAGTTTGGGTGTTCAAATGGGTTTGCGTCATTTCATTCCTAGGAGGTCTCAAGAGTCAGAATTTGTTTAGGTGTGAAATTCACCCGAGAGGGTCACTTTGAGCCTGAATATAATAAGTCCTGTTGAGTGTCATGAAAAGGTGGATTAGGGGACTTTTCATATGCATTACATGCAGCTCATGTTTCAATTTTTAGGTCATAGTGATGAGTTTTGATGGGTTTTGCATCCACTTGTTCGGGGGTGTTTTCTTAAATCGGCCTAGTGCACCTTTTCACAGTTTTGTCGAAGGCCCTGTTCGTGATCTTATAAGTTACATTCTATGATTGGTCATGAGAAATGAGTCATTTCCCTGCATTTTAAGAAAGTTTTACTTTTTCCCTGTCAGTTTGTAGCTCGTGATGAATCCATCTGATGAGAAATTGAAGCTGATTCCATTTGCAGCTTTCGTGTTTTGCACTGTTTGGTTATTCACCAGTTTTCTAGAGCCCTACTTTGACTGTGAATCACTCATGCCCTATTGGTCGGGTCATCAGTATGTTAGTCTTAGTGTATAGTGCACATAAAATACTTCCATGCTGTAAGATTGTGGCTCTTGACGTATTCATTTGGTCAATTTGCCTGACCCTTTCTGTCTGCAAAAAGTGCAAATTGCCCAGTTATGTTTTCTGCAAGTTTGTCAGAGGCTTTCTTTGCCTGCTAATAAATTTTCATACGATGATCCTATTGTCAAAATTCTTGTTGTCTTGTATTGCTGACAAGTTGTACTGTATCTCATTCTAATTCGAGCATCCTGCCAATCCATTCATGCACTTTTCAAGGCTAATTCAAGATGCAATTTTTGCTTTTCTGATCACTGTTTGCAGATGCAGAATGAAAAAGACAACTTCAGATGTTAATAACTTTCACCTCGACTGTCGTCATGGGATGTCATTTTGCAGGATGGATGAGTATATATCAGAGAATGGGCTTGTTCAGTGGTGGCACCCAATCAGGTCGTTCGGTCAGTTTTTAAAGCCGCTCTCGGGTGCTAGTTGATGCTTTTGGGTAGTTGTGCAGGGGTGTAAGAAGTTGAATGTTATGATTAAAATATTTGAGACATAGGGTTTTTCTTTATTAGGAGGCAGCATTCACACAAGAAAATAATAAACTTGGAATGCAAAGTGTTGATTCTTGTATTGTGTTTCCTGGCTAATGCCCCTTTATGCACGACTTTGGTTGGTACTGTGTGATTTTTAGTAATATTAAGGATGTTGTTGTTCCAAGTTCTTGAATTTACCATTTTAAAGATTGAATGGGGGCACAATTTGAAGTTCCAACTAAATAGAGGGCTGCTAAGAATAAAGTGCTACATGAAAAACAAAGAGAAAGGAATGACACCGGTGAACATAAGAGCCTACTTGAAAACTTCAACAAGCAGTTTTAATTGGTTTTCCTTTGGTGATCCCTCGACTCATCTCAATGAACTTCAATGCAAGAAAATTCATTAGCACCACTTCAGTGATCATGTCACTTATAGTTATCTATGGAAGATAAACTATGCCGGAATACCTGATGAATCTCAAGATCTTCCCACCTGTCCCTAGAATAATAAGAACAAGTGGGCCGCCAGTGTATAAATGAAGGTGGTCTAAGAAATTAATAAAGAATGAATGTACATGAATGATCAATTGAAATAAAAACCCCATACACTTATTAAGGGAGTTTCTCATGCAAATTCTAGGGGGCCAATGAATTGGAATCATGTGCTAAGAACACATGAATGATGCCTATATTTTCAAGAATATGACCGCCTCACACAATGGAAGAATAGCACGTGATGGCATATTTTGGAGCTTGGGCTAAAAGTCAGGGAGGCTATAGGTTTGTTTATGATTATAGAATAGACCAGGTAATAAGCACATCGGGAGTGTTACATACTTCTTAATTGAGGCATAGTTACCAGTGCAAACAAAAAGGGAAGCTATGAGGCAACTGAGTATTGTAGTTCATTAACCAAGATCCAAGCAAAGAGGGAACAAAGGATGTACACAACTGTTCCATATTAATAGAGGGGTTTATTGTATGGGTGTGCACCAATCTAAACCATGTGTGTGAGGCTGCATAGGGAGTATACGCACTTAGCACCTATAAATCTGCACATGTGTTTTAGTATGCTGTATGCATAGGTGTCAAAATCAAGCGCACCAGTGATTCAAAGAATGCAGCTAGTACATGAGTGAGAGAACACTCACACAAACAAGAGAATGCCTTGCGCAAAAGACAAGAGAGGTAAGTGTCAACGCATACATGAGTAAGGGTTAGCGCAATCACGGTTTAAAGATGCCCAATGCAAACAACTTTGAGAGTTGTGTGAGGAATCCCGAAGAGGAATGGTTAAACACAGATGAAGGCATAACTCATCAATTTACGATTCCAAAGGATAGGGATTCCTCCATACAAGGTTCTCCTATTGACAATATTTCCTTTAGTGAGGGAAAGAGTGATGTTTTAGAGATAACAGTACATGCTATCAGCTCTAGCTATGATGCATCTTTTAAACACAAACAAAGTAATGAATAAGGAATTGTTTAAGAAGCCTATGCAAATAATAGATGAGGCCTTGCGTTAGAGATCTGTAGAGCCTATTTGAAATGGTACGTGAGGGAATTATGGGAATTAAGGAATTTTGCAGCGCATAAGGGAGTTGTGTAAGGTCCCTCACACTTGCGTAAGCCTCCTCATGCCTACGTAAACTCTCTACTAGAGGCCTCACACATGGAGATTGAGGCGGTCAGGCTACAGTAGAGGAAGGACCCGTGCGATTGGGGGTTTCCTTACGCAGGTAAGGTGGCTTCCATGCTGCCCAGATAATTGATGGGAGCTTCATAAAACATGAAAGATACCAGTGATAGTGGAGAGGGCAACGCATTGCGAACAAAGCAAACCCACACATTTCATTGGAGGAGGCTTCTTACGCAACAAATTTTAGACCTTGCCCAAGTGCAAAAATGGCCTTGCGCCATGAGGAGGAAATGCTCTTTTCATGAGATGCATTTCAGTTGGAGAATGCAGACGAGTTGGAGCCTCATGCCAGCGCATTATGGAGCCTGTGTAGAGGCAATACCCAAGCCAATGGTTAGAAAATGGAAACCCACACAATTAGATAGTTGGAGGCTCAGCATCATATAGAAATGTCCAGTGCATTGTGAATGTGGAGGCAAGCGCGAAAGTTGTGTATATGCGCAATACTAATATCCCACATTCATTGGGTTAAGTTTCTTTTTTGATTTAAATGCGCCAGCACTCAATATGCATTGTGAATAAGAAAGCCCATAGGCTATTGGTAGGCAATCTTAAGTTGGAGGTTTCTGGCACGGCGGGTCCCACCATATTTTGAAGCGAAATTCAAAAGAGGTTTTAAAATGTTCAAAACTAATAGTCCCACATTCACGTGAAAATAGGTGTTTGATAGCTTTATAAGAAAATCCACTCTGAATGAAGGTAACTTGAAACTGAGGAGGCTCTGCCTGTCTGTGTGACCGCCCTGCCACTTACCTGATTTTTCGTGCCTGCACCCACTTGGAGTCTAGTTGGTGGTTGCATGGCAGGTGGGCCCCGGGGAAAGATAAAATAATTTTGACAAGTTGTGGTTTGTGCAGGGTTGCTGACCTCGAGATACATGCAATATCTAATGGCAGTTGCATGATCTCATGGGCCATTTATGGCCCATGTGATCATGCACCAGGCTACCATGTGGCACTCCGGTGAGGTGGAAATAAGTTTCTTTTCAATGTGCCCAGTCAGAGATGCGACCCAATGAGATGCCGACACATGGCACAGTCTGGTGGAGTCTGGGAATAAATTTAATGATATTTGAAAATTATCTCATTTTAATAGTTTAACTATTGAAAGTGCATTCAAATATTTCAAAATTTATTCAGAAAATATGCACGAGAAGTCACAGAAAAAGGGGCCTGGAGATTTATTTTTTATCCAAAGTATTAAGTGTTATATATCGACAGAAAGGTCTCAAAACGATGGATCTGATGGTGATGAGTATTTTCAGTTTTAGTCAAGTGTGAAAGAGCAGTTCGAGTTTGAAATCTGGGGGTCAGAATTGGAATCAGGATCAAATCATTTTAAGAAGTGATTGCAGATAGAGGTTGCAAATTTGGAGGGGAAAAGGTTTGTAAAGGCATGGTGGTTGCAGATATTTTGAGGACTGACAGGTGTCAGTAACTGAGATTTTCTTCATTGACCTATATCTTGATTTTTCTCTAAATTGTAGAAGGATGTTGAAAATTATACTGTACAGAGAGACTTGGCTCCATTGTTGAAATCTTAGAACGTTTTGTCAGATTTTGAAATGTATTGATGCAGTGAAATTTTACTGGAATACAATAGAATTCCCTTGCATGATTTCGGTTGTCTTCTTGTTTGAATTCTGTGGCTTTTGTGTATTGAATCTGTAAGGTAGTTTTGATATATCATTTACAAGGTATCTGTGATTTTAATCTCTAGTTCCTTTCAAGGAAAGGGTAATGTCTTTAGGTTAATTTCTGAGAGCTTAGGAGTTTGGCAAGAATTTGATGATCAAATGTGTTTAAGAGAGGATGAATTGTAAGGCATTTCATCTGGGAATTGTTTGTGTTTCACTTAGAAGATTTCTGTAGGTGTATGTTTCTTTGTTTGACTCTATGCCCTAGGATAAGGCACTAGTCTATCCTCGATTTGCAAGGATATCATCATCAACAAAACTTAAATGACTATTTACTTTCGTATATGTTTGAAGGACTAAGAAGATAATGTTTGTATCAAGGATATAAACTAATGTTATGATCCTTTCAAGAAGTAGATCTGACATGGGTTAACCTACCCGAGTTCAAAGCTTGAAAAGAAGAAGGAGTTTATCCTTGTCACATTTGCCATTTTTTTGCAATGAGTGTTTACTTCTGTTAATATCATGGATTGGTTTTCTAAGCTCTGCATCAGTTGCAGCAAGAGACATTAGTAAATCATTTCTAGAACCTTTGATCCACTATAGGATTTCATTGTGAAGCAGTGAGTCTGAAGATAGGTACACCTGCCTGGGTCTGTGGAGCTTGAAGTAGAAGAAGGACTTGGTCCTTATCAATTACCCTTTTCCCTGTAAGAATTTGGAATTGGGAACCTGAGAGTCAAGCTTGATAGCTATATTGGCGATTCTACATGAAAAAGAGCTAACAGGCCTCTTGCAACATCAATGGCTTATGTGATCTGATCTCATAATGAGTTTGACTATCAAACACACTTAAGTAGAAATCAATAAAAAAAGAATCAACATGTCTTATATCTCTTGGGATCCTATTTATTACCTTGTTGAATCTTTTATTAAACACTTCCATTGATTCATTAAAATTATTCTTAATAATAGTTAATTCATGAGAAGCAAAAGAAGTATAAGTATGATCACCAAATTCATCAATGAATTGTGTTGCAAACTCTTGTCAACTAGAAATTGATCCATCAGGGAGTCCTCTATACCATTCTCTAGCATCTTCAATTAATGACTGCACAAATAGTTTCATGAAAACATCCTCGTGATGAATTTCAAACTCCTCAATTGTGTTCTTTAGATTGATAACATGATGTTCAATAGATTCAATACCATTACCATTGAACTTTGGAATAGTTGTCTTCAATTTATTTTGAATAGGGTTTGGATATCCTACTATTCCAATGAAATCTAGTTGTCTATATCCTTCAATCACCATTAGTGCTCTCATCCCAACATTGATTACTCTTTGATTATTTATACTTGGCCCATAATTTTGGTAATTCATATTTTGACCTCTCAAATTTTGGTCACCATTTTGATGATTATTCTAGTGATTTCCATTATATTCTTGTATAGAATAAAATATTGTAATGGTGTGTAGAATGAATAGAGTGATATAACAAGGGGAATATAAGATCTACTACTAAATCCAAATTCCCAAGGGAGAGATCCAAATTGATCAACCAAAAGGTTAATGCACAATTGAATCAATCTATTGAGAATATGAATGAAGGAGAAAACCTTATATTCTACTATGAAAAGTATATGCTTGAAATCTGAAATGAATGAAAGGAAAATACTAACCTCAAAATAGGGTAGATCTAGAAAATGTTGATTTTTGATCTCTGTGTGCAGTTTCGAGCAATTCTACAAGCTATTCCGGACTGGAAATGTCGAAACAGAGAAAACCAAAAAAACTTGTCTTTTGGGAAGCAGGTAGTCTTTGACCCAGATAAAAGGTCAAGGACTACCTTAGAATTTTGAAGGTTGTCCTTGACTTTGTTTGTGGATCTCAGAAGTTTTCTGAAAAGGGTATCCATATCTAAACTTCAATTCATTGTCTTGTACCTGTACCTACAAGAAAAATGGTTTTGTTGTTTGGATGAGGGGTTTGCCTTGGTCAAACCCCAGTTTGGAATTAACCTTAATAATGAAATTGAAATGGAGAATTCTAGCAAGTAGTAGAAGTAGATCTAATAATGAAGCTATGAAATTCAATAGATATGCAATTTTATTTGAAATGTAAACAAGTATGTTGATATGAAAGCTTGAACAATAGAAAATATAAATCAAAACCATGAATGTAAATCCAAAACCTCCATGATTGTATGCTTTGAATCCAACTTGATAGAAGAATAAATGAATCTTGAAGATGAACAAAGGATCTTGAAGGAAGATCACACCATCATGATGGCTAGATCTAGGGTTTTGAATGATGAATCTTGAATGCTTGAACCAAATCCCTTCAAAGGCTTGAATGCTTGAATCCTTGATCTTCAAAGGAGAACTTAAATAGAGAAGAGGGATTGAATTCTTCCTTGAAAATGATTTATGAAATGCTTGCTTAATCTTTCTTGAGAGATATGAAGACTTGATTGCATAACTTGTGGATGCTCATGAATAAATTGATTGAGAAAATGAGAGAGGAAGGCTTCCTTTTATAGTGATCTAGGGCACAAACCTCTAGAGAAGGCTGACATTGGAGAATTAAATCCCAATTAACCTTAACCCCTAGAAATATACCTATATTAAATTCAATTTAGGATTTACCATTCCAAAACCCGAAATGGCCGACCCGAAAGTGGGAAAAGAAATCTTTCTGAAACCCGACATCCCATAACTCTCAGAATCTAAAAATTGGACCTAGTGTTAGGGACAAGGTAGATGCATCCCTAGGTTAGGATCGAGGTCATCCCTAACCTAGGTCAGGGTCTAGGTCATCCTTGACCCTACCAGGTCATCTTTGACCCAGACAGTCAGAAACTCTAGATTCTCAGAGAAAACTATTGAAAAGAGGTTGGAAATGAGGATGAGAGAAGTAGAACAGGGGGAAATAGACAGATACAAGAAAATACCAATTTGAGGCACTTGACATGACCCCAGACCACTCATTCAAAGGGCTAAACACTCTTAACATGGAAGTGCTTCCATTTTAAGATGATACATTAAGCCCCCACTTTAGCAAGAGTATGGATTCGATGCAAACTCTTGGTAAATGAGAAGAAAGAAAAGATCCGAGTGGATTCACAATGAGATAAAATAACACTTAGCTAAGGGTAGAAGCCCCCAAGCTAAGGATTCTAACTCAACATACATGCATGAGGGTGCAAAAACAAAAAGAAAAAAAGAAACCAAAGAGTGGTTAGTACTAAACAAACCCAAATCAACTAGCATAAGAAACCTTGCTAAGAAATATTTCCCATACTAATATCACATTTGGAAAGCTATCATAAGAGCATAAATGATTACATAAGAAAGACAAGAGAAACACTATATATAACATAGCTTCATGATCCAATCCTAATAGCATGGAAGCAAAAAGAGAGAAAGGATAAAGTGATTACCTTATCGTGAATCACCCTAGAGGGAGGGAGAGCCAAACAGGTGGCCAAACCTAATAGTTCACCCATGAACTATGCTTGCAATTGTAATGCATCTTCTGATGGCTTTTGGAATATCCATAGATCCACCTTCTTGTATCACTATGAATATGAAATGTGTGTCTCCTCAGGATTTAGCAACTTATGTGCATTACCTTCGGAAGATTTAGCATATAAATGATTGTCTTTTCAGGATTTAGCAACTTATGTGTGTTACCTTCCAAGATTTAGCATATTGAAAATTTGAAAAATGTGTGTCTCCTCAGGATTTAGCAACTTATGTGCGTTACCTTCCAAGATTTAGCATGTAAATAAAAAAAAACTATAGCACAAGGGAGACCCTATATATGCCCCCCTCCTTATCATGGTAGTCTACTAGACATGATAAGGAAGAGGAAGAGGATACCTACTTCACAATGCAAGGATATATCCTATTTACAACAATGTATACCATATTCTTAGCAAGGGATATTGACCCCTACATCCAAGAGCATAGATAATCATGAAAATAATATGTCACTCATAAAAAATGGATCCTCAAAGAAAGAGATCTTATCAACAAGACCCCCACCAAAGAGGAGTGATTTAGATAAAATATCATCTTTCAAAAGGCGGGAAAAAATATTCAATCATCAAGCCCCTTGCAAAGAAGAGGAAGAGGAATCTTTGAAATGAGGGAAACAACTCCAATGCCAAGCAAGGGTAAGAGTTTATAAAGAACATAATTTGTAGAATAGAGAAGAGGTGATGACCTAGGACAACAACCTCTCATAAAAAGATTATCCATAGTCAAAAAATCCATCAATGTGATGAAGTAATATTGCAATATAAACACATACCACTAAGCTAAGGAAAGTGGTTCCCTAGATAAAGAGAAAGAAGGGAGAACCTTTCCCCCCAGGGATGAAAGCAAGGGATACCTTTTCAAGACAAAAGTCTTAGAAGAGATATCTTAACTAAATGGATAAAAAGCTATCATAATACAAACCATCGATATAAATGAAAGAATAACCAATTAAGCTCAAAGCAAGAACATAATGTATTCTAGAAGACATGAAGAAATATACTTCTTACCCCCCAATCTAGAGGAGAAAAGATCTATGTTATATCAGAGTGAGGGGTAAAATTATGAAGAAATCTCAAAGGGGAAGTTTCTTTTCTCTTATCTTTATGGATCAAATAATAAGGAGAAGTTACTTTGAAGAATATTTGCACATCTACATCATGAACCATATTTTGAACCTCAACATAAGTGTGGGAAGAACTAGGAATAGCATATGGAGAATTAGGAATTGGATAAGGAAAGATAGAATTAGGATTAGGAAGATTAGGAACACTAGTAAAAGTGTAGGAAGTGATATGAATGGAAGACACAACCGGAGGAACACTTGGAACCATAGTTGGAAAAGGGTTTGAATAGATATAAGTAATATTATGGTAAGAATGTTGTGAGGTAGGATCTTGATTTCCCATAAGATCACCACTAAGAGGAAGAGCATTAAGGGAATTCATGTCTTTCTCTGCTAATGCCTCATCACTAGAAGGAATCTTAAATTGAGGTGAAGGATCTATAATGTCATCTTCTTTCACATAAGGGAAGTTTGTTTTAGAGAATATGTCATCCTTTTGTATCAAAAATTCTTCACAAGGAGGGGATAAATCAATGTCTTTATCCAAGGGTTCATCCCAAAAAGTAGAATTATGCATAATGGTTTCATGAGGAAGAGAGTAATCAACATCCAAATCCAAAGGTTCATCCCAAATAGGAGGATTATCCACAATGGTTTCACAAGGAAGAGAGTAATCAACATCCGAATCCAAAGGTTCATCCCAAATAGGAGGATTATCATCCCTATCCATAAAGTGCATTGTAGGAGTGCCATAAGTCATTAAAGCTTGATCCCTAAAGGGGAAAGAAGGTAAATTGTATTGTAAAATAGGCTCATAGAAAAGACATATATGAGGAGAAGAATGAACATCAATCCTCGACTCATCTTTATAAAGGTCAATTGAAGAGGTTGTGGAGGAGGGTGAAATAGGAATAAGATCAATGGAAATCTCGTTCAAATAATTTTCATCCTCACTGCCATGTACCTCATTAGGGGATCTATCCTCTTTTGCAATAAAAGCTTCATCAAAGTATTGAAAACAAAAATCTTACATGTTGAATAGAAAGTAACACTACAAGCATGAAAAATTGGAAATATTTTTGTATTTTGAAAGAAATTTTGCAATTTTTTTGTATTTTTGAAATGTAAATGCAATAGCATAAAAGAAATCTAATCTTAAGGCAAGAAAACAAATGATCTAACACCAAAAAGAAACAGTTGTCTTTCGCGGGTTCACCAAAATGTATAGAATAAAATATTGTAATGGTGTGTAGAATGAATAGAGTGATATAACGAGGGGAATATAAGATCTACTACTAAATCCAAATTCCCAAGGGAGAGATCCAAATTGATTAGCCAAAAGGTTAATGCACAATTGAATCAATCTAGGGAGAATATGAGTGAAGGAGAAAACCTTATATTCTACTATGAAAAGTATATGCTTGAAATCTAAAATGAATGAAAGGAAAATACTAACCTCAAAATAGGGCAGATCTGGAAAATGCTGATTTCTGATCTTTGTGTGCAGTTTTGAGAAATTATGCAACCTGTTCCGGACTGGAAATGCTGAGACAGAGAAAACCTAGAAAACTTTTGTCTTTCGGGAAGTAGGTAGTCTTTGACCTAGATAAAAGGTTAAGGACTACCTTGGAATTTTGAAGGTCATCCTTGACTTTGTTCGCAGATCTTAGAAGTTCACTGAAAAGCTTATCCATATCTGAACTTCAATTCATTGTCTTGTACCTGTACCTACAAGAAAATGGTTTTTTTGTTTGGATGAGGGGTTTGCCTTGGTCAACCCCTAGTTTGGAATTAACCTTAATAATGAAATTGAAATGGAGAATGCTAGCAAGTAGTAGAAGTAGATCTAATAATGAAGCTACGAAATTCAATAGATATGCAATTTTATTTGAAATGTAAACAAGTATGTTGATATGAAAGCTTCAACAATAGAAAATATAAATCAAAACCATGATTGTAAATCCAAAACCTCCATGATTGTATGCTTTGAATCCACCTTGATAGAAGAATAAATGGATCTTGAAGATGAACAAAGGATCTTGAAGGAAGATCACATCATCATGATGGCTAGATCTAGGGTTTTGAATGATGAATCTTGAATGCTTGAACCAAATCCCTTCAAAGGCTTGAATGCTTGAATCCTTGATCTTCAAAGGAGAACTTGAATGGAGAAGAGGGCTTGAATGCTTCCTTGAAAATTCTTGATGAAATGCTTGCTTGGTCTTTCTTGAGAGATATGAAGACTTGATTGCATAACTTGTGGATGCTCATGAATAAATTGATTGAGAAAATGAGAGAGGAAGGCTTCCTTTTATAGTGATCTAGGGCACAAACCTCTAGAGAAGGCCGACATTGGAGAATTAAATCCTAATTAACCTTAACCCCTAGAAATATACCTAGATTAAATGCAATTTAAGGATTTACCATTCTGAAACCTGAAATGGCTGACCCGGAAGTGGGAAAAGAAATATTTTTGAAACCCGACATACCCTAACTCCCGAAATCTGAAAAATTGGACCTGGGGTTAGGGATGAGGTAGACGCTACCCTAGGTTAGGGTTAGGGTCATCCCTAACCTAGGTTGGGTTCTAGGTTGTCCTTGACCCTACTAGGTCATCTTTGACCCAGACAGTCAGAAACTCCAGATTCTCAAAGAAAACTACCAGAAAGAGGCTGGAAATGAGGATGAGAGAAGCAGAACAAGGGGGAAATAGCTAGATACAAGGCAAGACCAATTTGAGGTGCTTGACATGACCCCAGACCACTCACTCGGAGGGATAAACACTCTTAACATGGAAGTGCTTCCATTTTAAGATGATACAATTTTTTATTACCATTGTTGTTTTGATAATTACCATTACCTTCATTGTGTGGTTTCCTCCAATGCCTATTATGATTTCTATCATTATTGTAATGGTTTCCTTGATCATGCTGATGATTGTCAATTCTTTTTCTTCTATTATTATTCTCAAATAACAGATTTTCATGGTCTAATCTATAATTTTGTTGACCTTTATTCTTATGATGTGGATTATATTTAGGCACGTTGTCTTTTATCTTTTGTCCTTCTTTACTTGTTCTTGGTGAATCCTCATTTATGTTTCTTCTCACCTTTTCTTTTCTATGGAAATAAATTTCTACCATTTCTTGGGCATTGGGTATTGTACTCTCCAGGGTAGTCATCAATTCTTCTACCCTTCATTTATTATCATCTTGATCTATAGCACCTTGTTCTTTATGATTTTCCTCATGTTTTAGGGTGTGGTATTCAACTTCCCCACTGAAACCAAAATTCAAAGGGTTTTCAATATCCTCAACATCTCTATTTGATGCAGGAGTATCCTAGGGAAGTTAGAAATCTTGCATGTTGGAGTATTTTGTCCCTGTGTTGCTCGGTTACATTGTTGACCGAGGGGCTTGGTCGAAGAGGTGTTTCTCAGTTGTTGTGTTGGCTGAGGATCTCAGTCATTGAAGGACTTGATTGCTTTTGGTGCTTGGTTGACATGTGCTTGGCTATGTCTAGCTTGCTCAATTGTTTTTCTGTCACTCAATAGTTTGGGTTTGTCGATTGGTGTTCTTATGGATTTGTTGGGCTGACTTGATTCATTTAATGTATGTAGCATGTGTTGCATTCTCCTATGTGGATCTAGAGGCTGACATGGATGATTAATTAATTGTAAGGCTATTTGAGAGCCAACTTGTGTTGCATTTAATATTTATTTATTTTAGGAGCCGACTTGGTTTAGGAGTTATTTTATTTCTTCTAGTTGACTTGTGGCTAAAGAAGTAGTATATAAGGAGGTCTGGGGTAGAGTTGTAGGAGACAAAAAAAATAAGTAGTAGAGATTCAAGTTAGGAATCTGAAGTTGTGAATTTGGGAGCAGAGCTAGTGGTAGAGGCTTAGGACAAGAAGATTGCTTGGAGGCTTGCGAGCTCAAGTTTAGATCTTGCTGGATGTTTCTATCAAGTTGATGTGTTGTTCAGATTTGGCTAGCTTGGTTTAGGGTTTGAATTGGATCTTGAGGGATCTTGAAAAACTATTACTTTCTTGTAACTGACCATAACTGGGAAGGCCTTACAGCCTGACACATTACATGTAATCAGTCATTTTATGAATAAAGAGTTCAAATTGTTATCAAATCTTTCTTTTATTTTGGATTCTATTACTTAGTTGTTTAGTTGGGGGCTAAGACATCTCCTTTTGGGATTCTCTTGTCCTTGCACTACATCAAGTAGTATTAGAGCTAAAGTTCTTGAGTGTGTGGATAGATCGCCGAAGGTGAGCCAATTTACACTAGGACCTTGGGTTGTGTTGATCTGGTGGTGATTTGTTACCTTGGGTTTACAAAGATCTTGAAAGATTCCTTTGAGAAGATTGGACCCTAGGGAGATTACATATCTTTGTGATGCTATAGAGTCAAGGATTAAAGAGAAGGTTAAAATAGATTTGAGATTTGAGATAGAATTGATGAAGAATGACATGATCACTCAGATTATGAGGGCTATTGCTAGTATGCTAAGGAATTTTAGTAGTGATGATTGCAATGAGGAATTTGTTAATGACTTTGAGGTTGTTGGATCTAGTGGTGATGATAGAACCCATCAAAGGGATAGATCTGGTGAAGACAAGTTTGATTAGTTGCAAAGATCTAGAGCTCAGTTAAGTACTAGTTACCAAATGGAAGTTTCTAACTTCTTTGGTACTTTGAGACCTGAGGACTTGATTGATTGGATTGGTGAGTTAGAAGACTTCTTTGAGCTTGAAGAAATTGAAGATCCTCTTAGAGTGAGGTTGGCATGGACTAAGTTGAAAGGACATGATGCTCTTTGGTGGAAGGAATTACAGAGAGAAAGAGAAGATGAAGGTGAAATGAAGATCAATTGGTGGAGGTTGATGGTGGCTAAATTGAAGGCTAAGTTCATACCTGTCGACTATGAACTTGAGTTGTTTAAGAAGTTGTAGAATTTGAAGCAGAAATAATTGACTATTGAAGACTATACTGAGGAGTTCTATAAGTTGACTATTTAGTTTGGACACAGAGAAATCGGTAAGGAAAAGGTAGCTTGGTATGTGAATGGCTTGAGATTAAATATTCAAGATGAGCTTGGTATTATGAAGATTGATTCAGTTGAGGATGCTTATTAGTATGTCTTGGAGGTAGAAGATAAGTTCAAGAGGAGACATCATGGTAATTCTTGAGGGAAAGAAAAACAAGATCACTCGGTGAAGGAAAAACTAACTGTTGAAGAGGAACCAAAACTTGTTGAGCCAAGGAAGAGGAAATCGAAGGTTGCCTTTAAGGGTACTTGTTTTTGTTGTGGTGAAGGACATAGAGATTATGAATGTTCCAAGAAGGCTGGTGATCGAAGAGCTGCTATGGTAAATGAGGTTGAAGACTCGATGAATGAACCTAAATAGGGAGGGGGGAATTTTATAGCTCGACAAGTACTATTTGGTAAGTGTGTACTGAAACCTTATCAAAGAAGTAATTTGTTCAAGAATTGTCATAAGTCTACTGGTAAAATCTGCAATGTGATTATGGATGGTGGTAGTACTAATAACCTTGTAGATGAGGAGGTGGTTCAGAAACTTGGTTTAAAAAGAGTGAGACATCCTTGTCCTTATAGGATTGGTTGGTTGCAAGATGTTCATGGTTTGGAAGTTAGGGAGTGATGTCTTGTTGATTTTTAGATTGGATAGTATGTTGATCAAGTTTTGTGTGATATTGTGGACATGAGTAGTTGTCGCATATTATTTGGTAGACCTTTGTAGTATGATTGCAGGACTATGCATGATTGTGTCAAGAATATGTTTACTGTTGAGAAGGGTGGCACAAATTTTTCACTAATTCCTTTGCAGAATCAAGAACATGATAGGAGGAACCTAAGCTTTGGGAGCTGAGTTGAGTTGAAGGATCCTAAAAGGGTTGGAGGTTAGTGTGGAGAAAAGGCTTATGGATTGTCAAGAAAGGACTTGAAAAGGAAGAGAAAGAAGAAGTGGAAGAGTGTGCAAGTTGAAGACTTGGAGGACATGTATGTGAAGAACCAATTCAGGGTTTATGTGTTGAATCCCATAAGATGTTCTTCCAACCCTTAAGAACATCTTTTTTTCACTTGGGGTGTCTTATGTAGGAGCATCCTAGGGAAGTTAGTAATCCCGCATGTTGGAGTATTTGGTCCTTGTGTTGCTCGGTTATAGTGTTGACTGAGGGGCTCAGTTGAAGAGGTGTTTCTCAATTTTTGTGTTGTCCAAGGAGCTTGGTCAATGAAGGACTCAGTTTCTTCTGGTGCTTGATCGACATGTGCTCGGTTATGCCTGGCTTGCTCAGTTGTTTTTACTATCACTCGACAGTTTGGATTTGCCAACTGGCATTCTTGTGGATTTGTTGGGACGACTTGATTCATTTAATGTGTATAGAATGTGTTGCATTCTTCTATGTTGATCTAGAGGCCGACATGGAGAATTAATTATTTGTAAGGCTATTTGAGAGCTGACTTGTGTTGCATTTAGTATTTATTTATTTTAGGAGCCGACTTGGTTTAGGAGTTATTTTCTTTCTTCTAGCTGACTTGTGGCTGAAGAAGTAGTATATAAGGAGGTCTAGGGTAGAGTTGTAGGATATAGAAAAAAGAAGTAGCAAAGATTTGAGTTAGGAATCTGAAGTTGCGAATTTGGGAGCAGAGCTAGTGGCAGAGGCTTAGGAACAAGAAGATTACTTGGAGGCTTGCGAGCTCAAGTTTAGATCTTTTTGGATGTTTCTGCTAGGTTGATGTGTTGTTTCAGATCTGGCTAGCTTGGGTTAGGGTTTGAATTGGATCTTGAGGGATCTTGTAGAACTATTACTTGCTTGTAATTGGCCGTAACTGGGAAGGCCTTACAACCCAACACATTGCATGTAATCAATCATTTTATGAATAAAGAGTTCAGATTGTTATCAGATCTTGCTTTGATTTTGGATTCCATTACTTAGTTGTTTAGCTGGGGACATGGACATATCCTTTGGGGATTTCCTTGGCCTTGCACCGCATCACTATTTTTGTTAGGATTATTTTCCTCCTAATATCCATAATCCCTATCTATAAATCTTTTGAAGCCTGTGAAGATCATATCTGAGTATGGGTCTTTATTTTACTCAATCTAGTTCTTCCCTTAGGACTTAATTTTGTATGATCTTCTTGTCCCTGATGAAGAGACCTTCTTCCCCACAAGAATTTCAATGACAAATTTCTAGGACCTTTATCTTTTCTCACACATATCAAATTATCACTCATATCTATTATTACACTTTTATAGAGTCTCCACCCCTTTTCAAGGGAGTATATTTCTTGATGTTTAGAGTTGTTTTCTCTAGTAGAGTGTCTTCCAAGGATATGAGAATTTTTTTTACAAATAGATCCCCAACAAAGTCACCAATCTTTTGTGTGACTCGGATGGGGAAAACTGATAACTATTCAATCTTCATTAACTTAACAATAGAGCTTCTAGGAAAACTTGAACAAAATTTTATGAACAAATCCCTAGTGGAGTATCCAATCTATTGGTCTCCAAAACCACATATTGGAAATCCAAGGGGTTTGCCTCTTCCCCTTCTATAAATTCCTCAATTTTTTATGGCCAATGAATGTAAATGATCACTTATCTGATTCCCCTAGAATTTTGGCTCTACTAAACCAAGGTGGGTGAGCCCTTACCTCAACCTTAATCTATTGGTTGGAGGATTTTATATAGCATATTTAAGCTTGATGATCTCTCAAGATGGAAATTACTCTTGAGATAGATTGAATTTTGATTCACACAATAATTAAATGACTTATGAAAACTTTGAATTAAGTTCTTATGAGAAAATAATTTGTATAAATGATTTCTTGGTTGTGTAAGTGAATTGTAAAATGTCAATATGATTCTTGACTAGAACTGCCCTGAAGATGATTGATTAAATTACCTTAAATCATTATTAGACCAATGCCTTTATCCTTTGTAGAGTATTTTCAATTTAATTAAAATGATCCTACATATAACTCTGTGAGATGGTTATAACAACTTGCTTCTCAAGTAAGACCATTACTCCAAAGACATCTATATACATAATAATTTAAATGTGTTGTTACAGTTAATCTTATGGATTTTAACTTCTTTATGAAAGACCAATAAGACAAAGTGAAGCCTTGACAACCAATCTTCAAACTGATGATCAAATTAAAACTAATTCAAATCATTACATCATAAGATAGCACATTGAAGCATCTAAATAAAATAGATTATCACAAAGAACTGATCAAGTTAAATGAAGACAAATACCATCAGGAATGAAAGGACAACTAGAATTATATTAAAATAAGTATGATTAAATCCAACTGAATACAAACTGTAAAGTTTTTCTTCTCTAGTCGTACATCTTCAAGAGACAAGTCCAAAATGCATTGTATATATAAAAATTGTACTCGTGATTCTATCACTATCTCTATCTAGACAAAATATCCTCCATATATAGATGAGGATTCAATTTTCAAAATGAAAGGGCATGCCCCTTCATTTAAATAACACAATTTTTCCTAACTGACAAATAAACAAACTAATCTAGCTAGACACAAAAGGACTGATTACAATTGTGTGCTATAAATGTGTCAAACTTCTATGAATCCTTACATGCAAGAAAACTCAAGAATGAGCACTCACAAATTGATCCATAGCTCCCTAGGCATGGAGTGCAAGGGTTTTTAAGAATGCTCTCAACTAGAGCTATTTAGCCTATAACCTTGCTAGTAAACCATGCAATGGGAGATTCAATGAAGACAAGGGCAAGAATGCCAATATCCTCAAGAATCAAGAATGAAAATGCAATGCAATGCTATGCTAGAAATGGAAATGCAAGCTAAGCTATGAAAAGAAATATGCAAGTGTTACAACCCAAGCTAATTAATCTATGTGAGCTAATCTAGAGCATAGAAATGAAGCTAATCTAAGAAAGCATAAATATGAAGCTAAGCTAAGAATGCAAGAATGAGATGTAGAATGCAAGAATGAGATGTAGATCCTAAGAATGATATGTAGATGCTAAGAATGCTCCAAATCTTCAAAAGGTCCAAAGTGACCTAGAAATCCTGCAGCATAAAGTTAGCATAAAAAGTTGGGGATCTAGAATGAAGAAGAGAGCTCTCCTTTTAAAGGAAGTGAGAAGGAATGGACCATGGAGATAAAGAGGCAAAAGATTTAATCAAGGGTGGAGCTTGAAAGAGGAGCAATCCATGTGCACAAATATCCTCCAATGAGAAAATAGGAGTTGACTTTTGTGTCCATATGAGACAAAAAGTGCTTTTCCCTTTTTTATAAAATAAGAATAATGCTTTATTTGTGCAACTTAGGATAAGAGGAAAAGTGGGGGCTTTTTATTTAATAAAAAGGGAGGAAATATTCCTTTTAATTAAATAAAGACTTAGGATAAGATGGTTAGCCCATAGAAAATAATCGAATAAATGATAGAGCTAGGATTTGATCAAGAATAAGCAATTGCTAATTTAGCAAAAGGGGCTAATAGTCTAGATGACCATTTTTAGGAGTATACAACATTAAGACAAAATGAACATAAAATTTTGAGAACAGAGATTAATCCCCAAGTAGTTCACCACATTTTTGAATATGATCCAAGTAATTTTTTGAAGCATAGGTGTCAACATCATTGATGGTATCCTTGCCTATGTTGTCCATCATGATAAGGTATTCCATCTATGAAATGGTTCCTTCCAACTCTAAACCATCAGCATGGGTAGTATCAAGGGTAACAACAAGAATACTTTGGCACTCATCTATTGATCCTTGTCTCTCAGATCTCCTCTCTAATCTGCTAATTTTGGCAATCCCACTTTGACTGTATTTTCTGAATTCCTCATATTTTTCCTCCAATTATTCCATAGTGTCTTATTCTTTTTTTTTCATAAGTTACTCCTCCATCTACAACCTTTCTTCTTTCTGGGACCTTTATTTCACCTTTCCATTGGCATAGGTTATCCCGATGACCTTATCGAGTATCATGATAGCTCAAAATCAGTTTCTCCACTATGTAAGGTCCCTCTGATAAGTTCATCATTATATGCTTCCCTGATGTCCTCATATCATTTGATCACTAGAACTTACTCTAATCTCTTCACGGTCCTTTTGTCCTTAATATTCTTCATCGCTATAGGATATCTTGACAATGTCATCAAGGATAAACATAAATCCATGGTACCTTCTCCTATGCTTTTAGTTTCTCTGATGGAATCTATTGGTATTAGTTCTACTGATACCCCCTTCTCCTTAGTTACTTTGTTGACATATATTTTATCGATAATATCATCAAATATCGGGGTGACTTGAAAAATTTTCACCATAATATATTGTTATACAGATAAGTTAATCGGTATAACTCTTCATGATGTTCTCATACAAGTCTTTCTCTCCTTATATCACCATAGGTTGTGCCAACGTACTCATTTGTTGTCAGAGGAACTAAAAAATAATCATACTGATTAGTTTAGCTATGTCGATGACATTTATCATTATAACCCCTGCTGATAGACTCTTCTCGTTTATATGCTTATTAGTATGTCTTAGTGATAGCCTTATTGACTATTGACAAGACAAAATAATTACTTTTCTACTAGTGTATGTCTCACTATGAAGTTGATTGGTATCTGTTATGCCGATTAGTGATGCTTTATTTTTTTCCTGAAGGCATCAACATACCTTTGGCCAATACTATGCTTGCCTTAGTGCCTCATTTCTTTATCGATATACATTACTCCGATTTCCTTTCTGGTATTGCTTGTTCATTCTTCATTGGGGTGTCTCTCACCAATAATACAAATCTTCATCGGTATAGCTATGGATTTTTCCTATCAACTTGACTCAAAGGCCAAAGATCATAGTTCTCATTCCTTGTATCAATGCTAGCCCTTAGCAGTCTAGTCGATCAGTTTTCTAGAGCCAAGTCACATATGGATTGTTCAATTAATATCTACTTCCTTTAACTCAATCTTGCACATGCACAATCCAACAGTAACCATTCTCATGGCTTAACTAAAAATGCAAACATGAAGTATTTTTATGGTTTATATACCAGGGACATCTTGATTAACATAGATTCATCAAAACATAAGTTCAAAATATGTTAGATGAGAGGCAAAATCAAATTGAAAATTTGTGGGCTAACAAGAATAATGTAATTAGTTAATTAAAATTAATTATATGTTTAGGCTAAAGAGGGGAATAATATAATTAATTAATTAAAAATAATTAAATTATTAGGCTTAAGTAAATAATTAGATAAAAATTCAATTAGTTATAAGGTTACGTTAGTATGAATTTAATAAATTCATAAAGGACAATTTTGGAAGTCTACAACTTGTAAGCTTAAGTTATTGTGTTTTTATTTCATAAGCAATTAAAATTTTGTTACCAAAGAATTATGCAATTATTGTGTTTTTAAGTTGCATAATGTGTTTTTTCAAAGGCCTTAGCTAGCATTTTTCTAAAATTGTAAGCTTTGAATGACACAGATGTTGCACATTTTCATAAAACCATGCAATATCTGAGATTAAAATCCTCAAAGATCTTAAAAGGACATGATTTAAGCTTATTGAACATTCTCTATTATTCATAGCTAGAATTGGCTTTTTTTTGTGCATTTGTAATTAACTCAAAATTGGTCAAATTTTTTCTATTTAGCAAGGTTAAATCATGTTAATTTAAGTGTTGCAATCTTTTTTAAGATATATATTTTTTTAAATGATGCCTAACGATTCTCAAAAAAATCCAAGAAGTAGTTGATGCAATTAAAGTTTTGTTACCAAAGAAATATGTGAGAAAGTATTTAGATCTCTCGTATTCAACATTATATTGTCATTTTAGATCTTTGTCCATTTCAATTTGGGACATTGAATGAATTCATGAAATAAAAACTTGTGTCGTTCAAAGCCTGAAATGCCCTACTTTTTTGCATTTCTAATTAGTCAATTTAAAATTTGTCAAATTTTTTCTATTTTACAAGGTTAAATGCCATGAATGTATGACTTAACGATTATTCAAGTTTATTTATTGCATTTATTAATATAAAACAATTGATATCTATACTTTAAGATGATGGTAGAATTCTAAATTTAGTGTTTATGTTTAGCATCTATTTTTTTAAGCATAATTTTTTTTAATAATTTGACATAACATTTCTATCTCAATTTCAACCAAAATCATAAATAAGATTATTTGCATCCACAATATTTTATCTATGTTACAATTCTTATTTTTCTAGTTTTAACACTACCACTAATTGGTTAAAATCATGGAGGATAAATTATATAGAGATTAGTATCAATAATTCATATCATTGTTCATTAATATTATAGTAACTTAAAGAAGAGAACAAATTATAAATATGGACATACATGCATCAAAATTAGACATAGAAATATTCATAGTTCACATTTACAAATCAATATTATTTTTACCTATTATAACTATTGCATAATATAAGAATTCAAATAATTATTTGAGATCAAATATAGTTTTCCAACTCTACCTTTTTCACAATAATAAGACCACCCACACATATATGGTCCCTATATAACAAGTAAAAATTTCAAGCAATCAAATATATATAAATATAAAGTTAAAAGTCTAAAAATCCATATACAATATCCAAGGTAACATATGAGGAGTGCACTTTGGGAGCCTTGGTATGGATTCTACATCTTCAGATGGGGATTTTGTTGAATTTCATGCAACTCCAAACATATCTTCTAGGGAATCCTTAAGTAATCATGAGGGTGAGAAAGACGAACGTGAGCCCCCCCCCCCCCCCCCCCTCTCAAAAAGCTAGAAGTATGTGCTAGTCAATGGGACCCACGAGACTGAAGCCTACAATTTCATGTTGAAATATGTTAGAATGGAGGAGGGAATGAAAATTTGGCTACTGGAAGCAGTTATGGATAACATTATTTCTTTTATGAGCAATGCACTAGTTGGTAAGTTCTCCTTTGGGCCAACAATAGGCATGGTTAGAAGATGAGTAGTGGCTAGACACAAATTGAAGGATAGTGTCTCAACCAGTGCTATGCCCAAAAGCATTTTCTTGTTTAAATTTATGGTAGAAGAGGACCTGATAAAGATCCTATTTGTTTCTTGGGCATATGGGAAAATTTATTTAGATTTATGTATATAGAAACTGGGTTCATATGCCTAGTCTTCAGCTTGAATTCTGGGATGAGAAAATCTTTAGATGGGTGGGAAACACCTTTAGGTACTATGTGACCTCTGATGTTGTGAATCAAGTGGTATACAGGTTTATTCGCTCACTTTTGTGTTAATGTTGCAATTAATAAGACTCTTCCCAACTTTATTACCCTATAATCCAAATGGGGAAAGTGGACTCAAGCACTGGTTATGAAAATGAAATTTTTTGTTGCCAAAGGTTCTCTAAACTGGGTCATGTAATTGTTGATTGCAAAGCTTCTATGACCAAGGAGCCTAAGTTGAAAAATATGACCTCCTCCCCTCCATGCATTATGGAGGCTTCATAGGAGGATGGAGACCCATCGATGGTTGAGGATTATCCCTTTACATATGGTCTATTGAACCTTTTAAAGTCACCCAGTAGCTCCCCAATGTTGGTGCCCGTCTCAACTCAAAATGGTATGATGACCCTAAATGATGATAGAGTGCTAACAAGGGCTAGTATATTGGAGGAAGGATAAATTTTTTCCACTCCTAAAGTGGGCCAGTTTCATTCTAATGTGATGGATTGAACCCCCTTTCCTCATAATGATATTGGTGAGAAGGAAGCCCAAATAAGTGAAGATCAAGTAAAAATAGACACAATGAAGAATTCAACTATTGGAAATGATTTTTTAATGAGCAATACCATGGATAATGGGATTCCCCTATTAAAGAATTCAACAAGACTACAAGATTCTGGTGTGTCATTGGAGGAGAGGAGACTATCCCACCCCTTGGTGCTTGAAGTGAAAAATATAGTTCATACCTAGGAGGATGTTCAAACTAAAGGAGTAACTGCCTCCTTGGTTCTGAGTCTAGTAAAAAAATAAATCTCACTTTATTGTGATGTTGATGGTGTTATAACTAAGAATTTTATTGTCACTCCTGAATCTAAAAAATCATCTCTCTCACTTGGAGCTTCAAATAGTGTGGAGAACATAGAGGAATAAGAATGGTTAACATATAAAAAGAAGACTCAAGCTAAGAAGGTGGATGTAGTATCTGAAAGAAATGCAGGTCAACCTTTTGTGAGATTGACGATGCAAAGGGAGATTGGTAGGGAAATTTCCAATGGAAGGAAATTGACCTTGGATTCTAACAAAAAAATAAATGAAATGAAGTTCCTTTCATGGAGCATGAGAGGAATAAACAATCCTTAACAATAATATGCTTTGAAAAATTATATCATGGAGTTAAAAATTGATATTCTTTTACTCCAACACGTGAAAATGACTATCCAGAAATTCTCTATGATTGTTGATAGAATTTAGCTAGGCTCTTCCTTCTATATCAGTGAAGGTGCTAGAGCTTCACGAGGTGTGGAAATGATGTGGAACCCCAACACAATCAACGGTGATGTATTTTTTTTCTCCCATAACTTCCTTAAGGTGACCTTTACCCCAAAGAAATGTGTTTGGCATCTTTTTAATGTTTATGCTCCTAACACCCTCTCTACAAGAAGGTTGTTTGAGATGAGATTTCCTATTTTATCTTTGATGATTTGAATTTTTTATGGATGGTAGCTAGTGATATTCCCCTTTGAGAATATGGGAGGCTTAATAGAGTAGTCTGATACCATGATTGATCTATCAGATTTTATCTATAAGACTTGTCTTTTTGATATAGATCTAGTGGGACATCCATTCACTTGGTAAAATAAAAGGAAATCTGACCAGCTTACCCAGCTTAAATTAGATAGGTTTCTTGTTTCAACTAAGTGTGAAATTGGTTGTAATGCTTCTCTTCAATCTCTCCCAAGAGATATCTTGGACCACAACCCCATACTTTTAAACTAGTTTGATAGACCTCATTGTAGCCCTCTCCCATTCATGTATGAGATCATGTGGGCCTCAAAACCAAATTTTAAAGAATACATCCAAAGTTGGTGGAACACCTTTATTCAAGGTTCAATCAAGTACAAATTTTCTTAGAAGTTGGATTCAATAATAAAATAGGTTAAAGGTTGGAATAAATCTACTTTTGGAGACATATTCACCCCCAAGAAAAGAGATAAGTTCTAAACTTGAAAGTATACAAAATATGGCAGCTTCTGGCAACTACTCCTGGTCCCTTCATGAAGAGGAAGAAAATTGGAGGAAGAAGTGGAAGGATAATTTGAGAAAGGCAGAGGTCTACTGGAAGAAAATATTGAGGGTGCAATGGCTTAAAGAAGGGGATAGAAATTTTGATTTTTCCCATAGATCGACTAGTAGACATAAAAAGAGAAATACTATAAAGAGCTTAATAAATGATTGCAAATGAGAAGTCAATGATGAGTTCTAGCTAAGGGAGATGGTTGTTTAGTATTTTAAAGAAGCGTATAGTGAGATTGGGTGTTTGAGATCATTAGCTTTAGAGGGTTGAATCTTATGCTGCCTCCCAAATGCTCTTAGAGAGGAGGATAATAATAATATTTTGGTTCCTATTTATGAAGAGCAAGCTAAGAATATTGTCTTTTTAATGGGTGCTTAAAAATCCCCAAGATTAGATGACTTTCCCCCTACTTTCTTCTAGGAACTATGGGACATTGTGAGCCACAATGTTACAATGGCTTCTAGGGACTTTTAGGATAGGGAAGCTACTAAAAAAATTGAATACCACTTTCATTTCTCTTTTTTCCCAAAATAGAGGAGCCTAAAAAGATGACTAATTTCAAGCCTATTAGTCTTTGCAACATTGGTGTTCTCTAAGGTTTTGGTGAGCTAGATTAAACCTTTTTTTGTATCATTTCATCAATTATAACCAAAAAAGTGTTGTCCTTGGAAGAAAAATTCTAGATGCCATTATGTCCACACATGAGATTATTCACTCAATGGATAAGTGTCATATGCCAGGTATGGTTCTCAAACATGACATCTCAAAGGTATATGATAGGGTTAGAAGGGATTTTCTTTTTAGAGTTTTTGCAAGATTGGGCTGTAATGATAAACTTATCAACCTCATAAGGGAATGTGTATAAATTGTTTTATTTTTAGTCTTAGTGAATGGAGTTCCCAAAGGTTTCTTTAAGGATAATAGAGGGATTAGACAAGGTAACCCTTTGTCACCTTATCTATTTATTATGCTTTTTGAAGTCCTAGATAGGAAACTTCTAAATATGACTAGTTTTGGGAAGTTACATGGGGTTAAAGATGCCACTAATCTACCTCCTTCTATTCTACAGTAGTTTGCTGATAATATTATTCAATTTGGGAAAGCCTTAGTTATAGAAGTTAGGGAATGGAAGACCTTTCTTTTAGATTATGCTAAGGTTTTAGGTCAAAATGTTAATTATAAGAAAAGTAGAATGTATTTTTTTAACACAAAGGAAGAATTACAGAATATAATCAAAAATATTTTAGACTATCAATGTGTTTCTTTTCTAGGCACCTACCTTGGTCTCCCACTCACCGTTAAGGATGCCATTCCTTCTTTTTGGAACACTATACTAGAAAGAATGTAGAAGAAATTGGCTAGATGGAAAGGAAAGTTTTTAAGTAGTGCTTAAAAACTTTAGCTCCTTGATGCCTCACTATAGGGTGTCCATGTTTACATCCTTTCCCTTTTTAAAAATTTTAGAAAAATGGTAGAGAAACTTGAAATAATTTAGAGAACCTTTCTTTGGACATGAGTGGAATAAAAGAAGAGATTGGCTTTGGTTAACTGGGATATTGTTTGAAACCAAAATACAAAGGAGGACTAGGAATAATCTATTAATTCTAAATAAATCTCTCATTGTCAAAATGGGATGGAAACTGGCCCTTGAAAAGGTAGACTAGTGCACTTCACAAGGGCCAAATATCTCAACTTTGATAACTTTTATAAAATCCTTTCCTCAAATGGCTACCCCCCAGGGTCAAAAATATGGAGCAATATCCTCAAATGTCGAAGTATCATCAAGGATGGCTTGATATGGTAGATTGTAATGGGAGGAAAATTAGGTCCTAGGAGGATATTTGGCTGTGGGATAAGGAGGGGAAAATAACTTAAACTATAGAGATTTCATGGAGACCTCAAAAATAATTTTTGGCCCACAAGTTGTTGATTATACAACAACATTACTAAGATGGAAAGCTCTAAAAAAATCCTGCCACAATAGACCTAACTTGATCCAAAAATTTATTAAGCTTCAAAGAATCATATGCAAGGTCAGGACCCCTCTATTCCATAGAGAAGATGAACTTTTTTTGGGGTGAAGGACGAGAAGGGTGAGTTCTCTATCAATTCAGCTTACAAATTTTTGTAAAAGTATGAAAGTATCCTAGATTGTTAGAGAAAATTTTGAAATCCATAATTAATCCCAAAGGTTAACTTCTTTAGGTGGACAACTATGCATAAAAAAATCCCAACTTAGGAAAACTTGGTTAGAAGAGGTTTTCAACTCCCCAAAAGATGCATTCTCTATAAGAAAGATGAAGAATCTATACATCACTTATTTTTACATTTTCAATTTACTAGACAACTTTGGCAAACTATGATGGAAAAATGTGATCTACCATGGGTCTTTAATAGTGACATCCAACAACTTTTACTTTAATAGAGTATCCCTACCCATAATCCCTTGGTGAGACAACTACGATGTCAAATAGCCCCCTCATGTGAGATGGAGTTTATGTAAAGAAAGGAACAACTAAATATTTAGGAAGACTGAAAATTTAGTAGAAGTTGTCTTCAAAACTATGTTTAAATTGTTGACAAAAAAATTATCAAATACCAACTAGAAGCTCCCTAGCTACCCGTGTTAGGAATAGTCCCAAGAGATAACTAAGAGGGGGGGGGGGTTGAATCAATTATCTACAAGTTTCAATTCTTTATCCTACATAAAGCATAAACAAAATGAAATAACACATGAACACAACACCAATATTTTGGTTACGGGGAAACCCAAATAGGTAAAAACCCCGTTGGGACTTGATACCCACTAATATTCTATACTAGTGTATAATGATCCTTGCTAGAAGATCCTTTACCTTGTTAGGAGTAGCTTTACAATATATTAAGTACAGTAGACCTGGTTAAAGGTCAGACTCTATTAGGAGTCTTTTACAAATTTCCCTATTAGGGGAGAGGACGCACTATCCAAGAGCTCACTACTCAAATGGGCGAAGGCTACAAACTTCTGAATAATAGATACACACTATATCTAGATCTTGGTGAACTGCACTTTGACCTGCTTTCTGGATCAGTTCTAATGAATAACATAAGTGCTTTTCTTGGTCACATAGAACTTCTTCTGATGGTTCCACCACTTGCACACTCTGCTCTGCTCTGCTTCATCAACCATGAACCACACTTCAGCAATCAAAAAAGACTTCCTATAAATATCTTTCCTCCAAATGATATAATCAAGTTAGCCTATTAGAACCACCTTGAAATCATATTAGAGAAACCATAATAAACTCCAACAAACATTCTGTCAGCTCTATTATGCACGCAACTCATTCTGGGACCTGTCTAATAAAATAATTGTAGACACACGCTACCCATTGTCAGCTCTACCAAAATAACTAGAAATTTCTCTGTAAGCTGAATTAACTTATGTGCTCTTAACCAAACATCAATAATACTTCTCTAAGCTTAACTCCAAGGGCACATACCCTCATGATAGGCACAACTCAAGAACCAATAAAATCTCTATCGGCTCTTCTGAACAAACACAGGAAACTGCTACTGGTGAATAGCGACTGCATAACTTCACTTGCGTTCATCATCAGACTCTGCATCCATGAAATTAACATCACTAACATGTCTTCAACATAAATCCAAGGGCGCATGCCCATAAGATAACTGTACAGACAACCATACATAAAACATTGTATGTTACTATGTTAGGAACACTGCTGGCACTAACTGCAATATAACTGTCTGTGTTAACAGTTAACCTTTGCACCCATGATATCATGCTAATATCATGTCCATGCATTATATACTAAAAGCTTACTACATAAGACTTCCACACATGCTACTTTCCATATGTTGTCATCAATGACAAACATACAATTAGTACTAGCCCGATGGCAAATCTCCAACAATCTCCCCCTTTGGCATTGATGGCAACATGTGGAATGAAAAACCACCATCAACCCAAATGAACATTTCTTTTACAACATTCTCCATTTCCTCTTCAAAAATCCCTCAAAGATGAATCCTCCATCTGCTGCAATATATTCTAATATTCTCTATTTCCTCTATTGTCCTGTTGTCATAACTGAATGTTGCTCCCCCTTAGTATATTGTTCCTCTTTTTACTTTTGTTTTTCATGACTCTATATATACTCCCCCTTTGACATCAATGGCAAAGGGTGCCATTCATTTTAAGCACTGATACTACTCTTGAGGTAGAGTAGTCAACCTTCCATCAGTCCCTAAGGACTGATGCCATTCCTGCTTCCTTCTAAGCAGAAACAAGGAAGGGAATTACTCCCAACTTCCCCCTGAGATACTCAAAAGTATCCTTAGGCAAGGGATTTGTGAATATGTAAAGGATAAAATATGGATGGGGTCCTAGAACAATGGTTTGCACATAAAAGAGACCCCAAAACCAATATTTTACACTTACATTTGAATTGTATTGATATGAAAAGTAAATGTAGATGATTAATACTGAAATTAGGAAATAAAGGTACTTACCTCTGAAAAAGAATCGACTGAAAACCCTATCAAACGATCTCAAAAATAGTTGATTTTTTAAATTTAAGATCGAAACTACGAGATCTACAAAACCCATAAATCTTTTTCTGAGATTGGATTAGGTTGATGTTGGGTCAAAGTCGAGGTTGTAACTAACCAGGTCAGGATCAAGGTTGTAACTGACCAGGTCAGGATCAAGGTTGTAACTGACCAGGTTAGGATCAAGGTTGTAACTGACTAGGTTAGGGGCTACATTTTTATTTTGAAGGTTGATTCTAACTTTGTTTGCAGATCCTGAAAGTTCACCGAAAAGGGTATCCAAATCTGCTCTCAAATCTAAAATTTCACACCTGTACTTGCAAGAAAAATGGTTTTGTTTGTTTTTTTGGGGGGTTTGCCTTGGTCAAACCCTGGTTTGGAATCAACCTTAATATTGAAATTGAAATGGAGAAAGCTACCAAGTAGTAGAAGTAGATCTAACAATGAAGCTATGACATTCAATAGATATGCAATTGTATTTGAAATGTAATCAAGTATGTTAATATGAAAGCTTGGACATAAATGTAAATCTAAACCTCCATGTTTGTATGCTTGGAATCCACTTTGAGGGAAGGATGAATGGATCTTGAAGATGAACAAAAGGATCTTGAAGGAAGATCACACCATCATGATGGCTAGATCTAGGGTTTGAATGATGAATCTTGAATGCTTGAACCAAATCCCTTCAATGGCTTGAATGCTTGAATGAATGCTTGCTTGATCACCTTGAGAGCCTGAGAGCAATTGCTTGAGGATGAGATATGTTCTCACAAAACTTGATGGAGAAAATGAGAGAGGAAGGCCTCCTTTTATAGTGATCTAGGGCACAATCCTCTAGAGGGGCCACCTTAGGGAATTAAATCCCAATTAGGTCCTAACCTTTAGAAAATATACCTATATTAAATGAAATTAGAGGATTTACCATCTTGAAACCTGAAATGGCCAACCCAGAGGCGGGAAAACAAATATCCTGAAAGCCTGATGCCCAAAAATCAAGGACTCTGGAAATTTGAAGGAAGGGGGCAAAATCAAGGTTGGGACTGACCTAGTCAGGTACAAACTCAATCCTGACATAGTTAGGTTTGAGCTCGATCTTGACCTAGTCAGGATCAACCTCGAATTTGACCCTAGGCCCAGATCCAATCAGAATCAAGTCAGGAGATCCCGGGGATGCCCAGAGACCTAGAAATGATATCAAACAAGGACAAAATGCTAGGGATAAGCATAAAATCCTATGATGAATATGATGAAGGCTAGGAGGACCTATTTATAAGTCCTACATAGAAAATAGAGCCATAGAAGAAGGAAATTAAGGAGAATCCTCGAGATCCTAACCCTAATTTCACCTAGAATGAAGGAATCAAGTGCAGAAAAGAAGTGGAAAGCGGGGAGAAAGCCAGATCAAAGAAAAGATCAATTCAAGGTGTTTGACATGACCCCAAACCACTTACTCAGAGGGCCAAATGCTCTTAACATGGAAGTGCTTCCATTTTAAGACGATACAGAATATATATGCCAACTATTCTTTAGTACTCACATAGTCCAACTTGACTTCTTTCTCTACCACTTTCTCTTTTAGGAAGTGATACTTGATCTCAATGTGTTTTGTCTTTGCATGCATCATAGGGTTCTTTGACATATTGATAGTGTGAGTATTATCACACTAAATAACAATAGGATAATCAATCTGAATTCCAAAATCTTTTATCATCTGCTTGATCCAAACAATTGTAGAACAATTCAATGCTGCTGCAACATACTCTGCTTCTACTGTTGACTAAGAAATAAAATTTTGTTTCTTGCTTGTCCAAGTGACAAGTCTATCACCAAGAAACACTACTCCACCTAAAGTACTCTTTCTGTCATCAACACATCCTGCCCAGTCTGCATCAGTGTACACATGAAGCTCAACATTTTCTGAATTAGGATACCATAGACCATAATCTATAGTGCCCTGCAAGTATTTGAATATTCTTTTTACTACCATGAGGTGACTTTGTTTAGGCTCTGCTACAAATCTTCCAACTATGCCAACGACATTGGAAATATCAGGTCTAGTCTGAGTAAGATATATGAGTTTACCAATCATAGACTTATACAATGTTATATCAACTGCTGGTGAGTCATCTTCCTTTGTAAGCTTGCATCTAGTGATCATAGGGGTTCCTATTGGCTTGCAATCATCCATCTTGAATTTCTTCAGTATCTCTTTCACATACTTTGATTGATTAATGAAAATCCCCTTTCTTGTCTGCTGCACATTTAGTCCCAAAAAGTACTTGATAGGACCAATCATACTCATTTCAAACTCATTCTGCATTTCTTTGGCAAATTCAACACTGAGTTTATCATTACCTCCAAAGATAATGTCATCAACAAATATATCTACAAGTAATAAACCTTCAGATGTCTCTCTAATGAATAGATTACAATCTGCTGCTCCTTTCTTGAATCCAATCTTTGTTAAGTATACATCTAGTCTCTCATACCATGCTCTAGGGGATTGCTTAAGTCCATAGAGGGCCTTCTTCAATTTGCATACCATATCAGGTCTGTCTGATAAGGTGAATCCTTCAGTCTTCTCAATGCATACTTCTTCTTTCAAGTCTCCATTCAAGAATGTTGATTTGACATCCATCTGATAAAATTTGAAGTTTTTAATTGTAGCATAAGCTAAAAACAACTTAATAGCTTCTAATCTACTCACAGGTGAAAATGTGTCTGAATAATCAATGCCTTCATTTTGCGCATATCCCTTACATACTAATATTTCTTTATTTCTTACTACTATACCATCTTCATTCATCTTGTTTCTAAATATCCACTTTATTCCAATCACATTCTTATCACTGGGTCTAGGGACCAGTTCCCAAATAGCATCATGCCAATCTGAATCCTTACAAGCATCTTCAACACTTAAAGGTTCAATCTGAGATAGTAAACATACCGCATCACTGTTGGCTGAGTTCTTTTCTTGTGATCTTGTTAAGACTTTGTCGCTCTGATCTCCAATGATGTGTTTCTTGGAATGATTTCTTGATGTAAACTTTGGAACTTTAGGTGATGTTGACTCATCAGCCTTAGGAGTACCTTCTTCACTTGTCTCAGGGTCATTGAACAACACATCAATGCTGTCAAACATTTTCTGAATAACTGTCTCACTAGTGGAGGGTCTAGGTTCTTCTTTAATCATAGGTGAGTAATCATGATATCTTTCTTGAATCATAAACTTTTCATCAATCTTTACATGAGCACTTTCAATGATCTTTTTCAATCTTAAATTGAAACATCTATAAGCTTTACTTTTAGTAGAGTAACCAAGAAAAATACCTTCATCACTTCTTGCATCAAACTTGCCTACTGCTTCATCCCTCTTGATGTAGCACTTGCTTCCAAAAATTTTGAAGTATTTTACTGTGGAACATTACCAAACCATAGCTCATAAGGTGTTTTGTTAGCACCAGGCCTTAACTAAATTCTATTGATTGTATAGACTGTTGTATTGACTGCATCTCTCCAATAGGTGTGTGCAACCTTTCCTTCTATCATAATGGTGCATGCTGTATCAAGGACGATCATATTCCTTCTCTCTACAATTCCATTCTATTGAGGTGTTCTATGTGCACTTAACTATCTCCTTATGCCATGTTCTTCGCAATACTCATAGAATCTATCAGAGGTGAATTCTCCTCCTCTATCCAATCTCAAACATTTTATCTTTAATCTAGATTCATTCTCAACCTTAGCTTTGAATATCTTAAACTTCTCAAAAGCTTTTGACTTATCTTTTAAGAACAAAACCCACATCATCCTAGTATAATCATCAACATACAAAATAAAATACCTTTCACCATAGTATGATCTTGTTTGAGTTGGTCCACATAGGTCTGTATGAATCAGATCCAACTTGTTCTCTGCTAAATTCTGCTTGCTCCTGAATGAATTTCTCACATGCTTCCCCATCACACATTCCCTACATACAGTATCAATTGGCTTTGCTATGCTAGGTAGATCTCTTACTGCCCTAACATTGCTTATCTTTACTATGTTATCAAAATTGATATGACATAGTCTTTTATGCCACAACCAACTGTCATCAACTTTAGCAACAAAAAAACTTGCTTCTGAATTGAGTTGAAAAACATTACCTCTTGTCTTTTTGCCTGATGCAATCATAACACCATCTTTGTTGTTAATGATGCATTTGTCATCTTTGAACTCTAACTGATAGCCTTTATCAAGTAACTGTCCAACACTGAGAAGGTTATGTTTCAAACCATCAACATAAAGAACATCATCAGTATTGTTCTTTCCATCCAAAGTGATGGCTCCTCTACCAACTATAGGTTTAGGAGTGTTGTCTCCAAATTTGACCATACCTCCATTGTATTTGTCCAAATGAATAAACCTGCCTTTATCATCTGTCATGTGATGTGAACAACCACTGTCTATAATCCAGTCTATTCTTATATCTGCTTGGGAAATCAATGCTAGCTCTTGATTTACTTTCTCAATTGTAGGAACTGACTTACTGTTCATTTTGTCTACTATAGAAATGAATCCAATTTCTTCTTCACCTGATTCTTCATCTGAAACTCCATCTCCAGCATAGTAGCATTCCTTAGAATACTTAGGCTTGTAATCCTTTCTGAATTTTTTAGCTCTAGTAGGACACTTAGATGCAAAGTGACCAATCTTATTACATGAAAAACACTTAAATGGTAATTGACCTTCATATTTTCCTTTTCCTTTCTTTTCTCTTTTGGCAATCATAGCAATAAAATCATCTAGTGTTTTATCTTCATCATCATCAAAATTATGAGAAGTGTTTGCAAATTTCTTACCATGGACTGTTGCTTTGAAAGCTGTCTCACTCTTTGGTTCTGTCTTCAATCTTGAAATCTCAAAAGCTGAGATCTTGCTGATCAAGGTCTCTCTCTTGAAATTTGATGTAAGCTGCATGGTCTCATCAAGGATGTTGATCTTGTTCTCATATTCTAGAGTCAGAGTAGTCATCAACTTGTCCATAATGTCTTCCTCAGAAATCTCTCCACCATTGTTCCTGATTCCAGCAACTACTTTATTAATCCTTTGATTGTAAGCTCTAATATTTTCTTTAGGAAACATCTCTAATGCATTGTATCTTTTCTTCCATGTCTTTCTATGTGCATCCTTTGCTTGTTTGTCTCCTTCAAAAATGTCTTCAAGGTGCTTCCAAATTTTATGGGTTGTATCTATCTTTTTTACTTCTGAAAATTCACCATCAGATAGGGCGCTGATAAGGGCTTCTTTAGCAATAGAATTCTAATGAAACAATTCCTTTTTTGCATCAGTAGCATCATCTTTTCCAAGGTCTTCTAATGTAGGAATCTTGGCTGCTTTGATGGTTACATTAAAAACTTCAAAAGAAACACACTACAAATGGGTCAATGGGTCACCATCTTGTTCTTCCAATCAAGATAATTTTCTCCATCGAACTTAGGACTCTCTTTCCTGAAGTATGCCATCTGATCAACCTCAAGCTATTAAAATTTCTCTCCAAGGCACTTGGCTCTAATACCAATTGTTAGGAATAGTCCCAAGAGATAACTAAGAGGGGGGGGAGGGGGGTGAATCAGTTATCTACAAGTTTCAATTCTTTATCCAATTAAGTATACTTAAACATAAAGCATAAACACAATGAAAGAATACATTAACACAACACCAATATTTTGGTTACAAGGAAACCCAAATAGGTAAAAACCCCAATGGGACTTGATACCCACTAATATTCTATACTAGTGTATAATGATCCTTGCTAGAAGATCCTTTACCCTGTTAGGAGTAGCTTTACAATATATTAAGTACAGTAGACTTGGTTAAGGGTCAGACCCTGTTAGGAGTCTTTTACAATTGTCCCTGTTAGGGGAGAGGACGCACTGTCTAAGAGCTCACTGCTCAAATGCGTGAAGGCTACAACCTTCTGAATAACAAATACACACTATATCTGGATCTTGGTGAACTGCACTTTGAGTTGCTGTCTAGATCAGTTCTAATGAATAACATAAGTACTTTTCTTTGTCACATAGACCTTCTTCTGATGGTTCCACCACTTGCACACTCTGCTATGCTCTGCTTCATCAACCATGAACCATACTTCAACAATCACAAAAGACTGCCTATAAATATCTTTCCTCCAAATGATATAATCAAGTCGGCCTATTAGAACCACCTTGAAATCATATTAGAGAAACCATAATAAACTCCAACAAACATTCTATCAGCTCTATTATGCACGCAACTCATTCTGGGACCTGTCTAATAAAATAATTGTAGATGCACGCTACCCACTGTCGGCTCTACCAAAACAACTGGAACTTTCTCTGTAAGCTGAATTAACTTATGCGCTCTTAATCAAACATCAATAATACTTCTCTAAGCTTAACTCCAAGGGTACATACCCTCATGATAGGCGCAACTTAAGAACCAATAAAATCTATGTCGGCTCTTCTTAACAAACACAGGAAACTGCTACTGGTGAATAGCGACTGCATAACTTCACTTGCGTTCATCATCAGACTCTGCGTCCATGAACTTAACATCACTAACATCTCTTCAACATAAATCCAAGGGCGCATGCCCATAGGATAACTATACGAACAACCATACACAGAACACTATCTGTTACTCTGTCAGGAACATTGCTGGCACTAACTGCAATATAACTGTCTGTGCTAATAGTTAACCTCTGCGCCTATGATATCATGCTGATATCATGTCCATGCATTATATACTAAAAGCTTACTACATAAGACTTCCACACATGCTACTGTCCATATGTTGTCATCAATGACAAACATACAGTTAGTACTAGTTGTATGCACCCAAAAATGGTCGCCTAGGCTTTGGGCCCCATTTATTTGATTTATCAATCCTGAATCAGTTTTATCAATAATCAATATTTTTCAACATTATTAATTTCTTGATCAAATCTTAATTTCGATCATATATGGGATTTTTATCCTATGGGCTAATCATTTATCCTAAGTCTTTATTTGATTAAAAGGAATATTTCCTCCCCTTTTGATTAAATAAAAAGCCCCCTTTTCCTCTTATCCTAAGTTGCACAAATAAAGCATTATTCCTATTTTACAAAAAGGAAGAAAAAAGCACTTTTGTCTCACATGGGCACAAAGTCAATTCCTATTGGAGGATACTTGTGCACACAGATTTCTCCTCTTTCAAGCTCCACCATCGATTAAGACTTTTGCCTCTTAATCTCAATGGTCCATTCCTTTGCATTTCTTATAAAAGGAAAGTTCTCTCCTCCATTTTCATATCATGTTTTTATGCTAATCTTATGCTGCAGGAATCCTTGAAGACTTTGAAGCTTTTTAGAGATCATTGTTGCATCCTACTTTAGATTTCTTCATTTGCTTCATAGTTTAGTTTACATTCTTAAATAGTAGTTTCATTTCCATAACTTTCATAGCTTAGATTTCCTTTCATGCAATAGCATAACTTCACATAGCTTAATAGGAGTAATTTGTAACACTTGTTATTTTCATTTCCATATATTAGTTTGCATTGCATTGCATTTTCATAGTGATTCTTGAGGATATTGGCACTCTTGCCCTTGTCCTCATTCGAATCTCTCGTTGTGTGGTTGACTAGCAAGGTCGCAAGCTTGTAGCTCTAGCTGAGAGCAAATACATCATAGTCCTTTGCAACTCCATGCATAGAGAGCTATGAGCTGCTTTGCGAGGCCTCATTTTTGAGCAACCTTGCATATAATGGTTCATAGAAGTGCACCATTTTAGTGTGTACACTAGCCTGTTGACAAATCTCCAACAACCCCCCTACTCAATATGATAATAGAATTGCTAAGAGTTGGAACCTACCAATGAATCATGCTAAATTTGATAACACAAAGAGATTAGCAAGAAAAAGAACAAGATGGAAAACACCTATTAATGGGTATACTTACAAGCCTAACTTTGATGAATCTGTTAAACATGGTAATCTTATGGGTGGTGGGGTGATCAAAGACTCCAAGGGATAATTTACTACTACTTTTTCTAGAAAACTAAATGACCATGCTAGTAATCAATATGAATGTATGAGTCTATTATGGGGAATTAAGATTTCTCTCTCAATTGGAATTAAAACTCTTGATATAGAGGGTGATTCCATACTCATAATTAAATTCACAAAAGGATTAATTAATGCAAGATGGTTTGTGGAAGGAATTATGGAGGATATCAGAACTCTTATTTTGGGCTTTGACTCATTTACAACAAAAACATTTTTAAGGGAAGGAAATAGTGTAGTAGATGCGATGACTTCAATGGGTTTACCTATAGAGGGAATTAGATGTCGGAGAAATGAAGAACACCTCCCACATAATGTGAAGACCCTTCTTATGGGAGAAAAAATCTTTAATATAGTAGAAGATGTAGAACAAGCTTAAAATTATTTGGGGGTTATTACTAAGTATAATTTTTTTTTGATCAATAGGGGAAGAAGTGTTACTTTGTGAAGAACAAAAAGGAAACCTTTGAGTGGTGGGAAATAAAATTTGAATTGGATAACTATAGATAACAAGGTGGAGAACTTGAATCTAATCCCAGATTGTATGCCACGTGGAGTTATGAGGTGGCAATAGATAAAGGGTCGTTACCATGTGATGGAAAGAAAATGTTTGCTCATGATGGGATGACGTTACCTTGGGGAAAGTATGAAAGATTTTAAAAATTTATAGGTTGTATAAGGATTATTTTACCCTTGGTGCTCTTAATTCTAATTTCAAAATTGGTTATTTGCATGCATGTGAGGTCATGAAAGGTAATGAGGCCATTGAGGGCATGAAATACATAATTTCACTAAGTAATCAAATTTATTTTGGGTATTTCCTTATGTTCTCGACATTACAAACAATTTGGAACTTTTTGAGAATCAGAGATTGACTATTGCTAATAGCAATGCCATGTGAGGTGATAGGGTCAGAGTCAAATTGAATAGGAATGATGACTCCAAATAAAATTCCATTGTGTGGCATATATGTAAAGAAGTAGGGGTGACACAATATACTAAAAATATGTTTGGTCACAATGAAAATTTATCGACCTAATTTGCCTCATCCTGGGTTGTTAGAAGTGTTTTAGTGGGGGGAGGGGATCTCTTTTGAAGTTAATGAGGATGTGATTGTGAAGTTCATAGGTCTCTCCACTTATGGGAGGAAATGAAAGAAGATGAGTTATGTCTTAGACATGGAGAGCTTGAACCATCTTTTTTTTGTGAGAATGAAACCCCGATCAAACACCATAGCGGTTATGAGCCCGAGAAACTTCCTGAGCCATGGGACCATGTATGTCTTGATAATGAAGTATTTCACACTGGAAGGAAGATTTAGGGTATATTGTTTCTACCATTTGCCCCTACTTAACCATTTTTACAACCATAGTATTATTTCATTCATGTTTTTCCTTCTGCATTCCTTGGAAAATTATATCAAGGAGGTGGTAGATTATGTTAAACAAAATATAAAAAATCCCACCCCCTCCACCAAGGTCTTATCCTTAGACTTTACTATTTCTATTTGGCCCTCTACCCACCTAGGCCCATTATTGTACAAGAGGCCCCAAATTCTACTACCCTTCCCTTGAGCAATCTTATAGACTTACTTGGGCCTAAAAAAAAGAAAGGCATTATAAACCCTAGTCTAAAATCCTAACAAGGAATCCCTGAAACTCCCACCCATGCTAGAACCAAAGGGGAGTCAAAGGATAATAAACATACAGCCCAACCCTCGAGAAAGTAAAAATTGAAGGCCTCTAAAGAAGCCCAAGTTTACAATCCAAGAAATTGATTTCAACATAGAGGCCACTAAAGAAACCAACACTCTTAAGTGATCAACCATGCTAGCCACTTGTCCCATGGGTAAGGAAAAGAAATTAGAAGTGGATATTGAGTTTGATGAGGAAGAGGATGGTGGGAGTGAAGAGAAAAAGGAAACTGGTAAGGAGGTGGAGGAAGATAATGAGAAGAGTGTGGAGATGGAGGATGGCTTAGATATTGCTAATAGCTCTTCTTATATGTCCAAAAGAATAAAAATAGGTCCCATAGACATGATAAATGAAATGATGTTTGAGGAAATAACTACTACCAAACCCACTGTTGTTGGGACTCATGGTGACCTCTTATCTGAAAATTGTGACAAATGAGCTGCTACTATTGGAGGACTTGAAAAAACTAAGGCCATACTTTTTTAGCTTGAAAGGAAAATTGGAAGCATATCTAGATTCTCCATGAGGGTTATGTATAGTTTAGTGACATCCCTTTATTTGTTGTAGAAGAAGGTTCTCAACAATGATGACAGTGATGAGGGAAACTATTAGGACCTCTTCAATTTCCTCATGAAGGATTGGTTGGTGGCACTCCCTCAAGTTCAATGCAACTATAATGGAGCTCAATAGGGACCATATTCTATTTATTTTTGTCTTGATTGGTACTAGTTGCCACCATGAGCATATTATGAACATTGTTTATACTTTCTTAGTTTTTAGTTGGAACATTGTTACTAGATGTTGCTATGTTTATTGGGATGGCCCTAGGTGGCCTTTTTATTAGACTTTCAATAGTTTAGATAGTATAATAGGTAGTAGATACAGAGACATTGACTCCTTATTGATGGTGTGGATGATCAATATTAGATTTTTTGTGGTATTAGTTGCTAGTTTTTGTTGTTAATGTGTTGTTATTGTTAAATTGCTAATTATATGCCCTCAGGACTGTTGAATTTAAGGGACAATAGCCTTAATATAAAAAATAATAATACCAAGTTCTCCTTACAACTAACCACAAATAATTCTCTTCAACCTTCTATTGCACATCGAAAAAGTAATTTGAATCTAAAAATTAAACTAATTCATCTTATTCCCATCCACTACATTCCATTGGAAAAATCAAATTGACCTCATTATCCTAGCCTCTTCTCATCCACACACTCTTCATTTATTATGCCTACCAAAGTAATTACTACTACACATTTCATTCTCAATTTGATCCTACCACCATTTCGCCATGGTTGATTAAAGACAAGTATTCATTGTATTTTCATTGTAACTTTTCAGCCATAACTTAAATTTGCAACTTCTTCAATTCTTTGAAAGGAGACTAATGAAATATGAAACAAGTTGCTCTAATAATTTTACTACTTTATTTTGCGATCATCAAAACAACCAATACTTACAAATGTTACCTCTACCTTGTTAAAAAAATTAAAATTAAAAAATACATTGACTACCAATAATTTCTTCCCATATTGACATAATTATGATTAATTACTATGCACTTGTATTTAAATACATTTGTTTTTAAACATTTGAAAATTCACACGTTCTCTCATTCTAAATAATCTACATAATTTACATACACCATTCTATGAGCTTTCCCTACTGTAATTAAATTTTTCTGCACATTTTTAGGGTTAATCATTTCTTTACTTAACACCAATGACGAGATTTCATGTCACAAGTATTCAACCCATTATCTCTTTTCCCCTTCATCTCTACTTCTAGCACGTATAAACAAAATGTCTTAATGACAAGATCATGACACTTTGTGTCTCTTGTTAAATATGCCTATAGGCACACAATTCTCACATTATTTATTGCTTTAAAGTTAATAAGAAATTGACCATAATAATAATAATAATAAAAAACGTGTCCATTATTTAAACTTCATCATTAGATCCTTTGCAGTAATGGACAATACACATTCATTAAATAAAGGACAACAATAGACTAGATTCCACAAGAATTAGGTGGCATGACCCCATTACCTAATATACTTTTTTCCATCACACCTCTCTACAATTCTATTATTAAACAAAGTTGAAAGTCGCCCCTCTTAAACTTCACACATAAATTAACCACTTCTCAAATCATCTTATTTCATTTCAACTATTTAATTGCTCTCAAAACTCATTAACATTTCATGTCACAAGTATTCAACCCATTCTTCTTTTTTCCCTTCACCTCTACTACCACCTACAAACAAACAAAATGTCTTAGTGACAAGACCATGACACTTTGTCTATATTAAATTTTCCTAATGTCTTAGTGACAAGACCATGACACTTTATGTCTATGTTAAATTTTCCTATAGCTACACAATTCTCACATTTTATTTATTGCTTTAAACTTGAGAAGAAATTGACCATAATAAAAATAACGTGTCCATTATTTAAACTTTACCTTTATATCCTCTACACTAATGGACAATACACATTAATTAAACAAAGTACAACTATGGACTAGACCCCAATACCTAACATTCTGTTTTTCCTTCACGAAAATTTGAAATAAACTAGAAAATACGCCCTTTTCCCTTTTCCAAACTTTAAAACAAATTGGAAAAATTAAATTTTTAATCTGGGGAAAAGCAAAGGAAATGATTGTATAAAGAAACGAGTTCCCCACGTATCGCAAAGGCAGCCAGTCGGTCGCCTGACGGTCACCACCGGCTAACGTGCTTTGAAAATATCTCCCGACCAAGACTAATTAACATGATTAATTTTTATTTTCTAAAACGGAACGCGAAATTTGTGGCGTCAATTAACGGAGTCGACGGACGCTTCAAACCACCGAATAATCCAATTTCGCTGACCGGAAGCTACAGGTTAGCCAGTCAAGTCTGGAGGCCCGCGGAAAAAAAGGTCTGAGCAGGGGATATTTTATGCGGGGCTCCTGCAAAATAAAGACCGCCCAATGATTAAGCAGGAACCGACCATTGGGTTCAATAGCTTCGAAGAAAGCCTGCAACACATTCTGACAGGCATGCCGGAATGGAGTATAGATTTACGTTGGGGCTTTGTCGGGTTCGATCTTAAGACCTCTGATTAGGGCTATTTGTCGTGATCGATCCTAAGACCTCTTGGTTATTTGGGGTTGAGATGAAATGATGGATATTAGGGCAAGTTTAAGGTATTGGCTGGCGGAACAGCCGATGGTTGCGCATTTTCGGTGGGATCACCATACCTGGGGATCTACTTGGCTATTTTTAGTAGTGGCAACCGCTTCTTATCTGTTTCTAATTTTGTTCCTGAAGATTTTGCTTCTGCACAGAAAAAATCCTCTACCTTTAGGGCCTATTCCTGCAATACACAATCTGTGTGTTGTTTTGGCGTCCCTGGCAATATTTGTCGGGTGTTTGGAGGCGACGGCTGTGGAAATTAGGGAAACGCTGTGGATTTGGCGGAAGTCGAAGAAGAGCGCGGTGGAATGGATAATGTGTTTCCCGATGGGCACGCGGCCTTCAGGGCGGGTGTTCTTCTGGTCGTATATGTTTTACCTGACAAAGTATCACCAGCTCTTCGACACGGTCATATGGATGCTGCTTAAGAAGCCACTGACATTCCTGCATGTGTTTCATCATGTCATGGTGCTATGTATGTGCTTTGTGTGGCTGGAGTTTTCGCAGTCTCTGCAGATCGTGGGGATACTGGCGAATACTCTCGTGTATGCAGTAATATACTCGTATTTCCTGTGGAGGGATATGGGATTGCCTTACAAATCTACGGATGTGGCGGCCAGGTTGCAGCTGGTGTATCTTGGGTTTACCTTGGTGGCTTATATTGGACTTTTAGGGTTACATTTCTGGAGGCAGGAAGGGTGTAATGGCATGGGGGCCTGGCTTTTTAATGCCTTTCTGAATGGTGCTCTTGTTTTGCTGTTTCTTAATTTTTACCTGAAAAAGTATTATAAAAGCTCTAAAGCAATCGAGGATATGGATTCTCCCTGCAAAAGGACTAAACAATTATAGCAAACTTGGGTTTCTATTTTTGTCTGCTTTCCGTTTCTGGGGTTATATCCTCCCTGCAGGTGCTATACTTGTATGATTTGTATGTATATAGTATAGGATCTTAGAGCTCTGGGTGCCATGTTTAGGTACAAATGCTTTGATTCTCTTTCTCTGTCTCTCTCCCTTTCAGCTAGATCTGCTCGTATGTTCTTTTCATTCTAATTTGTAGTTTTTGTTCTGGGATCCATACATGTTTGCTCTCGATTGGGATCTTACTTTCAGATCCAGCTGGTGGTTTTCTCAATTAATGAATGGGTGAGTTGCAGGGGTTTAATGTGATTGATTGTGTTTTTGAGTGTAACTGTGTAAGAATTTTCTGTGTTTATGCATGGTTTTGTTTTAGCTCACACCCTGTTCATTATTAAAACGAAATAAATTTGATTCAAACTCTTCAATAATTACGCCAAAAATCAATGTCAATCATTATCATAAACTGTAGAAGTAATAGATTTATTGATGCAATTATCAACCATAAAGAAAAGTTTGCGTTGTAGAGTTAGGAACCACAAACTGGAAAGTTCATTACTCTTGCAGTCACAAGAATTTTCCCTGCACAACTACATATTAACCAGAGTCAACTACCCTTCAATCTAGGTGTGGTATTGGCACCAGCATAATTCACTAGTAATTTATGGCTTTAATTGGGTTTCTTTATAGTTTTCCAGCAATTCAGCAGTAATTGCTGCTGTTCTTTTCTGTGTTATGGCTTTTATTGGGTTTCATTATAGTTTTTTAAGCATAATTCAGGAGTAATTGCTGTTGTCCTTTTCTGTGTTAATGGCTTTTATTGGGTTTGCTCATTCTTTAAAGAATTATAGTAACTATGATCAGTATTTCTTTATTTCTTGAAATTTTGTACTTTCTTATACTGATCAAAATAAAGAAAAAAGTTCAGTCTCACCTGAAACAATACATCAATTAGGCCAAGATTAAAAAAACAAATTCATTCTCACCTGAAACAATTCATCAATCTGGCCAAGAACCCCCACAAAATTAATTGAATAGGTTTCAGCATTTATCTTAAGAGGGAAGTTTAGTGAGAGAGGAAAAATCTGTGACAGATTAAAATTTTATTTAGATATTTTTAGTTTTTTGAGATATAATTATTATTTTTTAAGATTTTATTTTTACAATATATATTTTTGATTCTTATTTCCTTTTTTACTTAAGGTCTACATAAAACCATCAATGATGTAAGATATTTGATCTTCCAGAGTTTCAACTTTTTCATAATTTCTTTATTTGGGCTGCCTTGCCCTTCTATAATACACATTACACAGCTTCTTGATTATTTTAGTGCATGTTGGTGAAAGTTTTAAAAATTAAATTGAAAGTAAAATAGTAGATTTTCTTAAATAAAAACTAAAAATCAGATGTTTCTATTTATTGATTTGTTGGTCTCACGAGTCTCCCTCCTCTCTGAAAATAATTCATGAAGCTCTTCCATAAGACCACATTTTTAGCTCATACGCTCATTAGCTCATTTTTACCAAAATTTAGAATCTTCACCAAAATTTAGGATCTTCAGATATAATAATCGAACTATTATACAGTCCAAAGAGTGAAAATATATTAAAAAATAAGGGGTCGAAATAATGCAAATATTATATAATAAAAAATGTTATATAATTGAATAATTTTTTTACACTCATCTAGCTATTTTCCTCTAAGTTTTATTTCTATTTTTATTAATACAATTAAATATATATCTGTTATTAATTTAAAAATTATTTATAATAAACAAAAAGAAATCTTGAAATCATTAACTATTAAAAAATTCTTAAACAATTTTAATCAATCACTACTTAAGTAATCTATTAAATTAAATATTCTAATCACATGAAACTCTCTTCTTTTAAAGAATTTCTAATTTTTTTTTACAAAACCACATGAAATTCTCTTTTAAAATGCTTCATTTTGAAACAAGAGTTTCAAAAGACTTAAAAACATTGTTACAAACTAAGTTAAAAACTTGTTCATATTATTTGAAATTTTAGATTTGTATCTATTATTCTTTGATACAACTATTTTTTCCCATACTAATAATCATTTGACTTCAATCTATTAAATTTATATTTCAAATATAAATTTAATTTTTTAAAAATCTCTTAACAATTTATAAGGCATTTGAAAAAACCCTTTTAACAGAACTGCGACCTTAAAACCCTCCATAAAACCAATACCAAAATATATATCTATGACAACAGAAGGAATCTAACCTCGAGTAGTAGTAAAAATTGGCATTAGGGATTGATGTGGGTCACACAGAATTTTCTTATTCTGTTTCTAGAAACAGATTAATTTGTCTCAGGTTAAAGAAGGATATTCGAATTGAAAGCACAAATCGGAAATTTCAAATTTGTTGAGCACAAACTGGAAAAGCTACAAGAGACTTCTAATGATGAAAAGAATCTAGCAAACCTTATATACCGAGAATGTTGAAGGTATTTTAATGGATATAGCATAGATTTATCCTCTGTTTGTATGTTTGATCTTTATAGGTATATAAACTGAAATAAGATAAATTTATTTATTTATTTATTGTGTTTATGGTACAATAATTAGAATGGATATTTTATTGGGAAAATGTATATATTAATTAAAATAAAAAATATGTTATAGAAAAGAAGAGTGGTGGAAGCATTTCCAAGTAAAAAATTATGATAGTTATAATATAGGTTAAAAATAAAAAGAATTACATGAGCAACACAAGCTAAAAATAATATTTTTTGATTGGACAATTCTTAAAGGAAATTCTAGTTTAAATTTTTATTGGGAAGGGATACGTCTTTGTTTGTCAAACACTTAAATAAGTTTATTGAAATAATATAGTTTAAGTAGTAGAAACAAAAAAAATTGAGAGATGTATCTTTTTCAATAGAACACTTGAATAGTGTGGTTTGGATTATGGATATTAAAAGTATTTCAATGTGATTTGAGTTGTGAGAGTACTAACTTATATTTTAAAAATATATATGTAGAGGATGTCCAAAGATATTTTAAGAAAAGTTAAACTAATTGGATTTGAAAATGTTTACACATTTATAAATATGAACAAATCAAGAGATTCACTTTTAAAAAAACATCTAAGAATGGTATCAAAGAAGATGTGAAGTGGGTTGCTCCGTATCAGGGATGGTTGAAAGTCAACTTCGGCAGAGCACAGAAGGGTAATCCGGGGCCTTCTTGTGTCAACATTGTGTAGTGCCCACCCCTTTACTACCATTTATGTTTATGATGCCAATCCATTTATACCACTTTTTATGAATATTAGATCTACACTTACATTTAATGATTCAATGCTATGATACTTTAAATCATTTGATTTAGATCATGTTAGTTAGATAATGATGATTAATCATATACGATGATGTTACTTATGTTGTGATTTTTACTAACCTCATACTTGCATATGTATGGTTGGCATGTATGTTTTATATTTCTATTTGATGTGTTTGATGTGGTTGAGGGACCAAGTCGCAGTTACTTGCTTGCGATATCGACACGATCAGCGGATCCTCACCATTGTCTATTGTGTATGTATGTATGTATATATATGTGTGTGTGTGTGTGTGTGTGTGTGTGTTTGTACATGCTCGTCTTTTATGCAGATTTTCAAGTATCAGACATTGATTTCCCTGAATTGTCAGGATGAGTGTGCCCTATCGCAATATCTCAATGGTAAGAGAGGGGAGATAACATCTAGGTCTAAATCCCAACCTAAGCCAATTATTGTCCGCAAATAGGGGACAAGTATCTTATCTGCTAGCCTTTGAATTCGTTAAGGTGACGTCATTCGTGAACCCTTTCTTTGAGCTTGATTATTACTTTATGGGTTTGGTCAGTTTTCCTCCTCATTTGTTGGTCGAGTGTTTTGATGTGAATTTTGTGTTATTAATGAATTAAATATTTAATTAAGGTTAATTATGAGTTTAAAATAATTATATCTTATTAATGAAAATTAATTAAATATCATTGATTATTTAAAAGACTTAGTTAAAAGTCTAATTATAAAAATAAAGGTTTAATTAAATATTAAATCAAAATTTAAATTAAATGTTCAAACAATATAAATTGGGATAATTTATAATTCTTTTAATAAATCAATAAATTGATATTTAATTATCAATTTGCAAATCATTAATATGCTAAAAATACTAATTATTAATTAAATATTATTATACAATTAAATTTGCACATTCAGTTAGTAAAATTGAGATATGAGTTTTAATTAAAAGTTGAGTGATTTGCATGAATTAAAATTATTAATTAAATATTAATCCTTTAAATGGATAATTGATATTAATGAGGTTAGAGTTGAGTTCCAAATTCTGTGATTTTGAGTTAATTGTTTTATTGTTTTTAACAGTTGAGTTCTTATTTCTAATTGTGAGTTGCATGTTTGAGTGAAATTTTTTGGGTTTTCTATATTGGAGTCATTTTTGGTCATTCTTAGGAACAAAGGTTTTGGAAAGTTTTACATGGCTTTGGATTGGAATTCAAGGAATTTTGGTAAAGCTTGGGATCTTGAAAGTTTTGGATTTTCATTTTAGCCTTTGTGTGTGTTTCAGATTCAGCTTATGAAATTAAGGTAAGACTTGGAAATCTTTGAAAATATTTCTTTATTGAAAATATTGTTCTTTTCGTGTCTTCCAGATAGTTATTGTGTTTGGATTGATTGGAATACATGTCTTTCTTCGTTTGTGAAAATTGAATGAATACCATTGTAGTTGTTTTATGTGTAAGAGATTTTATGACTGTTGAAAACTAGTTGAAAACCCTAAGCTCTCTTTGAAATAGAATTGTAACCCTGAAAGAATTGAGAAAACTTTAGAATTCAATCAACTAGGGTTTGATTTAAATTCCAAATAAAAATTCTTGTGAAAATATCAAAATTGAAATTAGAAAACAGATTGGGTAAATTTGTGTTTAAATTCAATTTTTGAAAAGAATAAGAGACTAATTATAGTTTCTATCTTTATATATATATATATAATAATAATAAGATTATAAAAAATCAGTTTTAGAATAAATTATAAAAATAATAATAATAATTATTTATTAATTTTTAGAATTAAAAATAAAATAACATATTGTTATTATTTATTAATTTTCAGAATTTAAAAAACAAATAAAAAATAAAAATTATTATTATTATTTACTAGTTTTTGGAATTTTTTAAAATAAAATAAAAAAATAATTGAAAAGCCTCCATTAAATTTAATAAAAGATTTAATGGGGGCTACATCATTTGGTATCAGAGAAGGAAGATGGTTGGGAGAGGAAGAGGAAGAGGAGGTGCCACGCCGATGCAAAGATTGACTCTATTTCCTTGATTTATGCTTCAGAACAAAAGTAAACCCTTGTAGGAAAGAGACCCATTTTGCATGTCTAGTGTTCAATTTCTTTTGTGTTCAAGTATTTTAGAGCAATATGGTTTGTAAAAAACACAAATTCTTTGGCTACTAGATAATGCTTCCATTGTCTCAAAGCTTGCACAATTGCATGGAACTCTATATCATATGTAGAATATTTCTTTCGCACATTATTTAATTTTTCACTAAAAAAAGGCAATGGGCCTACCTTCTTGACTGAGTACAACACCAATGCCCACATGTGAGGCATCATAGTCCACTTCAAACACTTTATCAAAATTTGGTAGTGCCAGTATTGGAGCTTCAGTGACCTTCTTCTTTAGGTATTGGAAACTCTCTTCAGCCTCTTTGGTCCATGAAAACTCCTGACCCTTAGTGCAGTCTGTCAAAGGTGCTACAATGCTACTGAAATTACGAATGAACTTTCTATAGAAAGTAGCCAAGCCATGAAAACTTCTCACCTCGGTGATACTACGTGGACTACGCCTTTCAAGAATGGCTCGCACTTTCTCTATATCCATCTTGACACCATCTGCAGAAATGACAAACCCCAAAAAAACCAAGCTCACTTGCATGAACCTACACTTCTTCAAATTAGCATAGAGTTTATCTCTTCTCAATACCCCCAATATGATCCTCAGGTGTTGCAGATGTTCTTCCCTTCCCTTATTGAAAATCAGTATATCATCAAAATAAACTACTACAAACTTACCAATGTAGGGACGCAACACAATATTCATGAGTCTCATAAAAGTACTAGGTGCGTTTGATAAACCAAAAGGCATAACCTTCCATTCATACAAACCATTTCTAGTTTTGAAAGCATTTTTCCACTCATCCCTCTCTCGGATGTGGATCTCATGGTACCCACTTTGTAGATCAATCTTAGAGAAATACGTTGCTCCAACAAGAACATCCATCATGTCATCCAAACGTGGGATAGGAAAATGATACCTGATGGTTATCCTATTGATGGCTCGATTGTCTATGCACATCCTCCACATTCCATCTTTCTTTGGGGTTAATAACACAGGGACAACACAGGGGCTCATGCTTTCCTATACTAAACCTTTCTGCATGAGCTCAGTCACCCGTTTGTCCAGTTCTGCGTGCTGTGTCAGACTCATTCTGTATGCCACTTGATTGGGAAGAATTACTCCTGGAATAAGATCAATATGATGTTGGATATCTCATTTTGGGGGAAGTCCATCAGGTAGCTCCTCTAGAATAACATCTGAATATTCTTCCAACACCGCAGCTGCTTTTGGTGGTATAGTCAAGTCTTCCTCTTTCCCCTTTTGCACTACCAATGCATAAAAACACCCTGTTACTTTCATCTCCTTGACAAGTTCCATTTTAGATAGCATACTTTCAACTTTTCCATCACCCCTGAGAGGTAACAAGATTACCTTAGATCCATCCTTCCAGAAGGTGTAAGTATTCTTTTCCCCATTATGAATAACCTTTCTATCATATTGCCGGGGACAACCCAAGAGGACATGGCATGCGTCCATTAGAATCACATCACACCATAGCTCATAATTGTAGACCTTTCCTATGGAAAATTTAACAAGGCACCTCTTATCTACTGTGACTTCATTGCACTTTTTAAACCATGCAATCCGATAAGGACGAGGGTGCTTTTCACACTGGAGATTTAGTTTCTCCACCATTTCTTTAGAAACCATATTCTCACAACTACCTTCATCAACAATTACTTGACATACCTTTCCTCCTGAGGTACACCTTGTCCAGAATATGTTGGTTTTGAGCCATGAATCATTAATGCCTTTCTCCTCTACATCCTCCTTGGCTGGAAAAATCATTGTTCTCCTCATCATGAGACTTTCTCTGATATCTGGAGACACTTCTTGTTCAGATCCTTCATTGTCAGCCTAAGCTAGGTTCACCTTGGATGGCCCTCCTTGATTTCCATCTTGCATGTTAAAATTGGAGCACTCAAAGGCCTCGTGTCCTTCTTCTCCACACCTAAAACGAGTGAAAGGCCTTCTTTGGTTTTCCTAGCCTCTTCCACTTTTGTAGCCTCGTCCTCTCTGAAACCCCCTTCCTCTTTCTTGATTTGGAGGATCTTGCCTAGTGTTTATATTTTCTTCAAATCTTTGAAAGGACTCTCCCTGACCATTATTAGAAACTACCCGAAATGGAGTTGAGGTACCTCTTTGACCACCTCTATTCCTCTGGATATATTGCCTATTCTGCTTTTCTTTAGCCTTTAGAGCTAATTGGTAGGCTTCCTCCATACTGTTAACACAATGCATGCTCAATTCATCTTGGATGGAGAATTTTAGGCCATTCATATATCTAGCAGCCATCTGCTCATTATTTTCTTGATGCTATATGCGCATGGATAGCTTGTAGAATTCATTTGTATAGTCTTGCACTAAAGACAAGTTTTGCTTCAAATTCTAGAACCTGCGAAAGAGGGTTTGTGAATAATCCATGGGTAAGAATTTTTCTTTGAGCTTTTTCTCCATCTTGCTCCATGTCTTAATCTTTTCCTTTTCCTTTCTAGTTCAATCCTTTTGGAGGTGATCCCACCATATCATTGCATGTCCTTTTAATTTTGTGCATGCAAACTTCATCTTCTTTTCTTTTGTCACAGGCTTCCATTCAAAAAATTTCCCCATCTCATTTAGCCAGTCTATTAATTCTTCTGGCTTAAGACTACCAACATAGTTTGAAACGTCAATCTTGATTGCTTCACTTCTTCCTTCTAAAGCCCCGAGAACTCTATCTTTATAGCTCATTTCTTCTATATTTTCTTCATTTTGGTCAACACCTCTTCAGTTTCCCTCTTCATCAAATTCATTCCCTCTTTGTATTCCTTGATTATCTAGTCGCTCATTAAGTCATTCAATCTACCTCTGCATATCCAACATCAATCTTTGCATCAGCGTGACACCTCCTCTTCCTCTCCCACCTATCTTCCTACTCTGATACTAAATGATGTAGCCTAAACCCTTCAAAACAATAACTCAGAACAAATACACAATACATAAGTTTTAGAATGCCAGATCCATCATTAAACTTTCCCAACTCTACTCTGCTCTACAATTGAAAGAAAAAAAATCCTTATTACAATTTCAAAAATTACCATACTTGGTAGATTTTCAGGAAAATCAATTTTTTCCATTTTTGGTAATTTTCCAAACCCATCCTACGAATCCTAATTTCTCCCTAGAAAAGCCCCCAACTAAGGCAAGATGAATTGTCAACTAACCTACGAAATTAGAAACATGATTTCAGATTAATTACAAAAGCAAACTTTCTAAACACTAGAAAAAACATGAAAAGCCAATTTCGAAGGCCAAGATGATATTTCTGGCTCTCGAAAAAAGGTCAAAACGGCCACCAATCAAGCTAAGCTCTATCGACAATCCAAATAGCTCCTCCTCATGCAACTTCCTGTAAAATTTCAACCAAAACCCACATCTGAGTCAAAAGTTATGACCCTCACAAGTAAAGTTTGACCAAAACCCACATCTGAGTCAACTGGGTTGATCCTCGGATGCTCCTGCATCATAGTGATTCTATTACCATTGATATCTGACATTCGTGACTTGGTGCTTGGATGATCCTCGATGTTGCTTCTATATTCTTGTTCTTTTCTTGGAGACTTCCTCATGAGATGTATATCTTGTATTCCATTTTATGTATTGGTTAGTGATTTTGATTTTAGAAAATGTACATGTACTTACAATATTGTATTCTTGTCATCCCTATGACATGTGCGGTGGAAGCTGTATTATTATGTATGCCATGATGTATCAATTGTACTTTATAGATTGTATATTGATGTAATGAATGTATCTTACTATTTAGTTGAAATGAATATTTTAGTGTACTTAAGGATTTGAGTTCTTTTCATTATAATTAAGTAAAGGATTAGGAATACTTCAATTTGGGTTTTAAAATGAACCTAAGATACATCATGTGATTATGTGTTCTAATTGTACTTAGTAGATTAGTTAACTTATACATAATTATACGTCATGGAACCCTTGAGAATTGTAATATGTTAATGAGTTACATATATGAGTATGTATTGCCTTATGTTAGTTTTCTTTCACATTGTTATTCATTATTGATTCTAAACTCTTAAGAAAAAAATTATTCAGTAAACTTAGTAACATATTTTAGGTTAATTTCTCCTAGGTTCCCTGGTGGGGCATTACACTTGGTATCAGAGCTTGAGTTTCTACACTGGAAACTTTGGGAGTTTCTAAGTCCATTAGGTGTCTAGTTGTTAAACTTGAAACAAAAACATAGACACATAACTCTTTTGTATTTAAGAACAATTACATTTCAACTAAACATTTATGTGTTTTCTTTCTCTTAAGCTTCTTTGAGATATTTTTTTTCTATTGATTGTCATAGGTGAAATACCTGTTGAGCCTTGATTCATTGTTAGGACCTGTGTTGGAGCCACTGAGATCTCTGACTACATTGTTGCTCACGAAGGTTGTAATCATTTATATGAGTGTTTAATTGTGAGTGATTAGTTAAGCTTGCTTCTTGTAGCCCTGGTGTGGTTTGTGCATGTAAATGATTAGCGATCATGGTTAGATTGCCTCGTTTGACTTAGCATGATATTGATGAGTGATGAATTTATATGATCCTTCTTGGTGTTGAGTGTCCTAGTTTGGGGATCTCCTTATTGATGACCCATATATCTTTAAACACTATATGTTCTTTGAGTGACCCTAATGCTATGTCCTGGGTGACCCATGGTATTTTTATTTGTTGATGACTAGACTTGTATGTTATTGATTTGATCTTACTTGAGTGTTGCATACTGTATTGTGTGAGTGTTGCAATCAGACTTGAAAGTATATGATTGATTTCAAAATTAGGAAATAATTAATAATAATTTTATTTACATTGAAATACATTGTACATTAATTAGAAATAATGTATCATTTGTTATGAGATGTGCATTTATAAGATTAGATGGTTTTCTTCATAGTAGACCAATTGGGTCAATGATCTAGTCCCCAATTTAATTAGGTATTGCATTCATATGAGAACCATTGTAACATATATAACCTAATTGTAGTATTCTGGAAGAATTGAATAGATACATTTGCATATGATTACATAAAAGATGTTTGTAACAAGGCATAGGTGATTTGATTGTCTATTGTGTTTGGGTATCTTCTCTAATGCATCTAGGATGAGGTACTTTTGGATGATGTGAAGCGGTTACTCCCTTGAGTGTGGCTACCACTAGTCACCTTGTTATGTGAATATTTTATGATTGATAATTTATTTTGGTTGATTGATGAATTGTTCGTAACGTGTATGGGACAACATTAAATATTTTAAAATTTTCTTATGCTTGGATTAGTCACCTAACTCTCTTTCCACTATCTATTTTGTGACACTAGTCACACTTGATTTACTGTTGAAATGACCATAACATTTTATATGACTTAATGTTGATCTTGGTATTCCCCCACTTGGGTTTTGCCTTTTGAAATTTTATGATGGCTATTCTGGATGTTTGATATTGTTGGCCATGTGTTGTGATAAGTATTGTTTCTATCATGTTCGTTATGGACCTTTGATAGTATGTATATGGGAGTACATCACAGAGAATGTATTATGTTATTTTATAAAAATGAAATATATTGAGTATCGTATATATTTGAATGAGTGTCGCATTAAATAAGTTTGTATAAATTTCTCAACTAATTATTCGATGCGAGTGTGTGTTTTATACAAATGATTATTGAATGTTTTCCATTATGAGGAATGAATAAAGATCTAGATCCATTTAGGAAATTGGTAAACAATGAATGATAGATCAATGTGATTTTTGATTTACGCTTAAACAAGGATTAAGTTGCTCAAGTGATAGGATATGTGTAAAAGTACAAACCCGTGTCACACTTTTATAAAGGAAAAGGTCAACAACACACAAACTATTCAAATGTAATGACAAAAATGTAACATTTTTGTTTAGAATTTGAAGATGATGTAATGATGAAATGTGTAAAATTGGATAAAGTTTATGCCTATAATTTGTTTTAAAAAATCTGAACAGGAATTGACACAATTTTTTAATTTTTGAAGTCCATTTTTTAATTGTCGAAAAATGCTGAAAATATGGGGTCTAGTTCCCGCCAAACAAGTATATGCAAATGATCTTTTTTTCCTCCGATTTCAAAATATGTTATAGATGACAAGTATAACTAGTACAAAAAAGAAGAAAGATTGGTTTTCATTGTATATTTTCTCCGATATAACTACTCAAAGTCAAACTTATCTGAAATCAACAATTTTCATCTCCTGTCAAATTTTCCCTATCAAATATACAACATTCAGAAAAAAAATAACATATTCTTGAAGATGAATCTCTACTCTAGTGTTAAATATAAATTTTAATTTTTTTTTGATATGATTTACTATTTTTTTTCTTTATTTGAAGCAACATCTTCTTGAATGTTAAAATACATATTTGCATTATTTTTAAATTATAATATATTAGATCTAATCAAAATACTATAAAACTTATATGACAATAATCTTGACCCGAGCTCTAAAAAAGGGTATTTTTATATTTAAAAAAAATATCATTAAAAAGTGTAGGAGTTATTGAAATATCACTTTTCTGAAATAATTTTATTTCTTTGGTAATTGGAACCAAATTGGTATAAAACATGCATTTAATAGATATTTCCAATTAGAAAAGTTGAAACACTTATCTAATGAATCTAGCTAGACCATATGTTTGAAAAATAATAATTTTTAGTTAGGAATACTCAAACTCAGCTGTGCTGATAAGTTAGCCTGAAACATGACGCAATTTTGTTCTTGTCTGAAGAATGATTGAATGATGGTTATGTGCATATTATTCTTGTGTGACATTGTTAGGTAGTATATTTTGAATTATAGTCTATCTTAGTCATTATTGTTGGCTTCCATGAGTAAGCCTAATTTAATGGGGAGAGGATGTAGTGCCCACCCCTTTACTACCATTTATGTTTACGATGCCAACCCATTTAGACCACTTTTTTTGAATATTAGATCTTCACTTATATTTAATGATTCAGTGCTATGATACTTTAAATCATTTGATTCATATCATGTTAGTTAGATAATGACGATTAATCATATATGATGATGTTATTTATGTTATGATTTTTACTAACCCCATACTTGCATTTGTATGGTTGGCATGTATGTTTTGTATTTCTGTTTGATGTGCCTGATGTGCTTGGGGGATGGAGTCGTAGTTACTTGCTTGCAAGATCCATATGATTGGTCGATCCTCGCCATTGTTTGTTGTATATATATATGTTTGTACATGCTCATCTTTTATGCAAAATTTCAAGTATCGGGCATCGACTTCCTTAAATTGTTAGGATGAGCGTGCCTTATCGCAATATCTCAATGGTAAGAGAGGAGAGATAACATACAGGTCTAAATCCCAACCTAAGCTAATTATTGTCCTCAAATAGGGGACATGTATCTTATTTTCTACCCTCCAAATTCATCAAGGTGACATCAGTCACAAACCCTTTCTTTGAGCTTGACTATTACTTTATGGGTTTGGTCAGTTTTCCTTCACGTTTGTTGGTCAGGTGTTTTGATGTGAATTTTGTGTTATTAATGCATTAAAGATTTAATTAAGGTTAATTATAAGTTTAAAATAATTATATCTTATAAATATGAAATATGAAATATATAGATATTTAATTAATGAAAATTAATTAAATATTATTGATTATTTAAAGACTTAGTTAAAAGTTTGATTAAAAAAATATAGGTTTAATTAAATATTAAATAAAAATTTAAATTAAATGTTCAAACAATATAAATTGATATTAATTATCAAATTACTTATTAAGCGGTGTTAGATATATTAGTTATAATTAAAATATAATCATATGATTATATGCACACTAGTTAAAATGAATTGATTTATCAGTTCTAAATTAGAAAGTTGAGTTAAGAAACTTAATTGAGGGATGAGTTATAATTCTTTTAATAAATTAATAAATTGATATTTAATAATCAATTAGCATATTATTAATATGCTAAAAATATTAATTATTAATTAAATATTATTATGCAATTAAATTTATGCATTCAGTTAATAAAATTGAGATATAAGTTTAAAATTAAAAGTTGAGTGATTTGCATGAATTACAATGATCAATTAGATATATAATCCTTTTAAATGGAGAATTGATATTAATGAGGTTAGAGTTGAGTTCTGTTTTCTGTGATTTTGAGTTAACTGTTTTATTATTTTTAATAGCTGAGTTCTTATTTTTTTATTGTGAGTTGCATGTTTGAGTGAAGTTTGTTGGGTTTTCTATATTAGAGTCATTTTTGGTCATTCTTAGGAACAGAGGTTTTGGAAGATTTGGCTTTGGATTGGAATTCAAGGAATTTTGGTAAAACTTGAGATCTTGGAAGTTTTGGATTTGCGTTTTGGCCTTTGTGTGTGTTTCAGATTCAACTTATGGAATTAAGGTAGGGCTTGTGAACCTTTGAAGATATTTCTTTTTTGAAAAGATTGTTCTCTTCGTGTCTTTCAGATAGTTAATGTGTCTGGATTTATTGGAATGCATGTCTTTATTCATTTGTGAAAATTAAAATAAATACCATTGTAGTTGTTTTATGTATAAGAGATTTTATGACTGTTGAAAGCCCCAAGCTCCCTTTGAAATATAATTGTACCCTAAAAGAATTGAGAAAAACTTTAGAATTTAATCAACTAGGGTCTAATTTAAAATCTGAATAAAAATTCTTGTGAATATATCAAAATTGGAATTAGAAAACAAATTGGGTAAATTTGTATTTAAATTTAATTTCTAAAAAGAATAAGAGACCAATTATAGTTTTTATCTTTATTATATATATATATATATATATATATATATATATATATATATATATATATATATATATATATATATAGAAAATCTATTTTGAAATAAATTATAAAAATTATTATTATTATTTATTAATTTTTAGAATTAATAAAATAAAATAATTAAATTTATTATAAATTGTTTTATGGAGAGTAAACCACCATTTTTAGTTTTTAGTCTATCCTCTTTATTTCTATTTCTTGCATGATTTAGAAATAATGACACTTCGTCATAGAAAAAATATCTTCCATAATGAAATGTTCTACTCTGGATTGGAAATATGAAAGAAATTCCTCTTTTGATGCTAGTTTGTGATACAATTTCAGCCTATGTCCATTAACCAACATAGTCTTCTTTTCTCCATCAATTGGATTTAACTGAACAACCCCATCATTAAATAATTTCTCAATCTTATAAGGTCCCAACCATCTTGTATGAATTTATCTTTAAATTCTTGAAACATTGAATCAAATGATAATGCCCAATCTCCTTGTTTGAATTGTCTTCTCAGAATATGTTTGTCATGCCAAACTTCCCTCTCTTTTTGAATCGCCTCTTTATGATGCAAAGCTTCAATCCTAAACTCATAATGTTGATTTAGATTCTGAATTCTTATCTTCTTTTCCTCTAAAAGATCTATGCCTACTTCTACTACTATTCTTAATGTTTCTAACTTGAATTCAATAGGCATTACTGGTGTCTTCCCATATACTAACTCATATGGAGAAAACATAATAGTTATCTTTTAAGTTGTGTTATATGCCTAGACTGCTTCATTCAATTTATCTGTCTAATCTATTCATCTTAATGACATAGTCTTTGTCTAAACATTCTCTAGCTCTCTGTTAGTAACTTCCACCTAGCCATTTGCTTGTGGATGGTAAGGTGAATATTTTATGTGTGTCATATGATATCTCTTCATAAATGATTCAATTATGATTGAAATGAATGGAGGTCATAATCAGACATAATTTCTCTAGTTGCTCCAAATCTTTGAAGGATATGCTTGTACAAAAACTCAACTACTTTATCTTCTCTTACAATTGGCAAAGCTTTTCCCTTTTCCCACTTGGTAACATAATCTGTCCAAACCAAGATGTAGTGGTTTCTTTGTGATGGTGGATTTATGGGTCCTATGAAGTCAATTCCTCATTTCTCAAATGGCTGAGGAGATACTTGAGGCTGCAAAAACATCTCCATTATTGGTGTAGGTCTTCCCATGTGTTGGCATTCATCAAAATGTTTCACATAAAATGAAACATCTTTGGATATTGTTGGCCAAAAATAGCTTTCTCCAAGGATCTTATATATAGTACAAATTGTTGAATACTGGAATCCTTCAAGTGCACTATGAAATGAATGTATGATGTCATATACATCAAATTACTTCACACACCTACAAATAATATGCTCCAGACAATTTCTAAATAAAAGACCATCAATCTATTGGAATCTTGAAATTTCTCTAATTAACCTTTTATTTTTATTTCAATTAAAATAACTTGGAAACTTCCTTGTTACAAGATAATTTTAAGGTTGGTAAACTATGGCGACTGAATGGAAATGGAAAAGAGATGTTTATCTAGAACTTCTCATCTACTGATTCATTATTACCCTGCATAACCATTCTTGATAGAAAATCAGAAACACCATTATCCTCTCTTGGCTTATCAATAATGGTGATATAAAATTCATGCAAAAAAAGTAACCATCTAATTATGTGCCCTCCTACAACAAATTTTTTCATTACATATGTAATTGAAAAATGATCAACATGAACAAAACTTTGTAACCATTAATATAATGTCAGAATTTGTTGATTGCGTAAACCACAAATAATAATTCTTTTTCAGTTGTTGTATAATTTATCTTTGTAGGATTCAAATTATTTTTGATATAATAAATAGCATGCATTGCACCATTTCATCTTTTTGTCCCAACACTTCTCCAAAAACAAAATTGGAGGCATCTATATGTATATGGAATGGTTCTCCCCATACAATACCTTTAATTATTGGAGATGTCACTAAGTCTTGTTTAATTATTTCAAATGATCTTTGACATTCATCTATCTATGCAAATTCAACATCCTTTTGAGAAAGGTAAACAAAGGTTCAAAAATCTTATTAAATCCTTCTATGAATCTTCTATAATACCCTGCATGCCCAAGAAAACTTCTAACATCAGTTTGAGTTTTTGGGACAATGACTTGTTGGATAATATCTACCTTCTTAGGGTCAAATTTGATTCCATCCTTAGATATGTGGTGTCCTAACACAATTCCTTCTTTCACCATTAAAGAGAATTTCTCATGATTAATGGAGAGCCTATCGTCGCTAAATATTTGGAGAACTTTTTCCAAACTCCCTAATGCTTCTTCAAATATTTTTCCATGAACTATGAAGTCATCCACGTATACCTCAACACAAGAAGTGGTAATATTTTCAAAAATGGAAATTACTACTCTCTAAAAAGTAGTAGGGGTATTAAATATTCCAAAAGACAAGACCCTATAAGAAGAAGTACCCCAAGGGAAAGGAAATTTAGTCTTGTCTTGGTCTTCATGAGCTACTTGCACCTGATTATACTCGCTAAATCCATTAAGAAAAGAGAAATGAGTACTTCTAGCAATATTATCAAGCACCTGGTCTATAAATGACAAAGGGAAATAGTCTCCTTTAGTGGCTTTACTTAGTTTCCTATAATCAACACACACATGCCACTTACCATTTTTATTAGGTACTGTGACCAATGGAGAAACTGTTGGAAATATAATTGGGAAATGTGATACTGAAAGAGGGGGGGGGGGGGGTGAGTCAAAAATCACCTACTAAACCATTCACATATGAATAAAAATTTTGTATAGCATCACCCATTTTGAACATAATCAAATGACTAACAAACTAAAACATTATCCATGAAAACATTCAAAACACAGAGATTTTGGTTACCCAAAAACCCTTGAAAGGTAAAACTGGGGTGGGGATGACACCCACAAATCTTCACTACTGTAGTAATAAATTTGCCTATTAGGGCTTACAAAATTTGATCAAAACTTGATCTATCCTGTGAGGGGTCTACTCTATTAAAAGCTAAAAGACTTATACAGTCTACCTTGTAAAAGGATTTGAAACTTACAATAAAGTAAGCACTTGGTTAAGAGATTACAAAAAGTTTGTTAGGACTACGCGGTTAAGAGATTTTCCCTGATACACTGGCTAGAATGTCTCAGTACCCGATCTTTCAGTTTGCACTATATGCAGATAATAGATCTTCTCTTTACTGTGTGATGTTGATCTCATTTATTAGATCTATCTCTTTTCTGTGCTTTCACTGCTTAGCTCGGTCACTGAAATCTGTCTCTGAATTCTTCCCTCTTCTAAATCATACCTATCTGCTTATACCCTTCACATTCGCTGTCCCTTGCTACTATGTTTTAGGGTTAGGATCTTGACCTTATATAATCAACAAAAACATTTTACTTATTCAAGATCTATGGCTTAGATTAATTCCTTTTGCCGCTTAAGTCTTACTAATTTCCGATTGGCTCTAGGTATAGCATAGGGATCAATGATTACTAAGTAGATGCGTAATTACCTCCATAATTATCTCAATAGACAAAATACAAAATATGGATGTTAGCCAAAATTGTTTACCTCGATCACTGTGCCAAAACAAACTCTTATGTCATTCTCTGGCTAACTCGGCAAATGCAGTTTTTGATACTCGACATTCACTGTACTCGGCATATGTTGATAACTCTGGCGCTAGGTAATCATTGTATACAAGACTTGGTGGAACTAGACTCAGTATACTACTATAATACATAGTGACCATAAGTTTACTCGGTAGTACTACTGCTTGATAAGTAAACATTACATAGCTTGGCCTTTACATAATGACTCGGTCACAGTGATGACCGACCATCATTGCCTAGATATATGACTAAGTGTGAGTCACTAATAGTCAACAAAACTATAGAGATCTACAATCTCCCCCTTTGAAATTAGTGGCAAAAACACTTTGTCATGACATTACATCTCCCTTTACAAAAATACTCCCCCTGAGATATATGTACATGCAAAAATTTACAAAAAATTTTGTTACCTCCCTCTTTGTCATGTCATGATTTTACTTCCCCCTTGATTTTGACACAATGAATGTCATTTGGAGTGGGGATCTCAAAATGTTTCTCTAGAAATGGTTTGTGGAGAATCATAACCATGTGTAGTGCAGTTTTCCATCCTCCAGCAGTAACAGTTAACACTTTAGACTTCACTTCTAGCTCAATAGCTAGATTGATTAGACTCTCGGCAGTAAACAGATTTGGATCCCTCTTAGTTAATTCTTTAGCCTTGACCAAATTTCTCTGTAATGCCTCTAGGTGAGGTGTTAAAATTGTTTGCATAGAAAGTAGGCGAGATCTAATCTTTCCATCATTAGCCATCAGCTCGGCTATCTTTCCTTGAGTATGCATTATCTTGACATAATGATTGGAACTATGGTCCAGATCAACACTTAAAGACTGACTTGTGGTTTTAAGTTCTTGTTGCAGTTGATCAATCAAACGTTGGTTCTCGTCAGTGAATTGTTCAATATTACACAATTTGGTGAGCAAAGAGTTGGCATTGATAATGACTTCTTTGGTCTCCGCTACCAAAGTAGAAAGTGCGACCTATTTAACTGCAATCTCAATAGATACTTTCTCCAGCATTTTGGTCTCAAAATTTCTTTTCGACCACTCAAACAATTTATCACTGGCCCAGCATGCGTCATTATTTAGCTTTTGAACAATATGCACAAGTTGTTCCAATATGGGAGTAGAACAATTTACATCTGATAACTCATAAACATCATTAAATATATCTTTGATTTCATACAGAACCTATTTCTGCTGATGTTCTCTTCTCAATTCTTCTTGTCTACTTTTCCTCGACATTAAATCTTTCAATATTTGTATTTTCTCATAGGATAAGTTATCAGTATCCCATTTAGGAATAGTAATAACTTCATCAATGGTTACCGCAGGTGAGAAGGCTTCCATTTTCTATTTGTGTGCTCTCTTTGGTGTGCTCCCACTTGGCATCTATACAAGAGCTTGTATTGCTTCTTGTTCTGTAGGCTCTTGTACCTCATTAAATTTGTCTTTTCCTTAGTTTCCCTTAGTTCCCTTATCCTCCACATAAGAACTAGTAACTTTTTCTGTTGTCTTTTCCTCTTTTTTTTGGTGAATCTCCTCGGCAGATGTTGGTTGAGTAACTGGTGTTGGCTTCTCTAGTTCCTTGGTAGTACTAGTGCTAGCTAACAAATCAACCATAACAAATTCAGATTTGGCGGGGATAGTGTTACTAGTTGGTGTCGCATCAATTGCTGGATAAGCTTTGACTTGCAAGAGTATTGGGTTACTCTTGGGCAATGATGTATCTTTAGTTGTCTCGGCCTGTATGTCTTCCTTAGTTAATACTGAATTCTTAACTGGTGTATCCTCTGTGATATCGACAATGTGTACTTCAGGTACCTTTTGAATTTCTTCTACCTTAGGAGCTTCTGTCTCCAGAATGGATGATTCCATTACACTTTGTTCTATTTCAAGCTTGACATCCTTAGATGTACTAGCACCTTCATCTTTGTCAATCAACAATCCATTAATTATCTTCCAAATTTTGATACTTTCCTGTACTACATCCTCAACCTTGTGTTGAAGGATTAGATAAGCTCTAAACTTAGGATCAAATTTTTCTCAGAATTTCTCCACAGTTTTTCTGATGTTGGCAGGGGTGAGACTTGACTCCACTTGTGCTAAAGTGCTCTCCCTTATTTGTTTTTTAGTATTTAGGGCATATTCCCATTTTTGTGCAACCCTATTTCTCAGCTCCTTTGGGATTCGATTCTCCAACTAAGTGGGTAACATCTTGAAAGTACAAAGCATTTCAAGAATAGCATCTTCTACTTTCTCTTTCTCACCTATACTCAAACTTCCAAATTTCAACTCTTTCAAGTCATCCACTCCTGCAAAGTTTTTGATCTTGTGGCATATTTCATCCATAGTAGATTTATCATCTTGTAGTACAATCTTCTTCTTCACCTCTTCATCGCTTTTAGTTTCCTCATCATCTTCTTGTACCAATACAAGTTTCCTTCTAGGTCTTTTGTTTCCCTTACTCGGCACGGCCTTAGGTTGTGTAGGTTTTCACTTTCTAGAAATAGGGGATACCTTAGGAGTTTCAGCAGTTGTTCCCCTTATTCTAGGCCTCAGCATAGGTGTTGAAGATACTCTAGGTTTTAGTATTCTTTTCTTGGTTGGATGCTCAACAATTATTGGTTTCTTTCCTTTCTTCTCTTCTACTTGAGTTTCTTTTTCTTCTTCTTCAATGTCACTTGATTCACTCGATTCATCTTCTCCCAAACCTTGGGTCAACTCTAGTGGAGCATCCTTGTCTGATTCTTTCACATACTTCTCTACATTCTTTACTATCTTCTTCATCTTCCTCTCTAAGGTTGTAGAAGTTAAACCTAAAGAGATTTTTGATTTGGCTTCCTCATATGTCCCAAAATAGGGTGCCTTGCTACCAATTTCTTTGGCTAAGAGGGCTGTGATGGCAGCAGTAGCTTCATCTATATTAATTTCATAGGGTAGTGGCATGAGCCATGAAACCCTAGGAAGGACTGCTTGTGCATATATGAAATCTGTGTCAACTAGAAAACATATATCATTATTGTACTTGTCAACTAATGACATAGGGATTTTGCTCCTCTTCCTCATTTTCTTTTTAAACTCAACAAAATAATTGTCCATTACTCCATTAAAGCTATCTCCTATTTGACCTATGAACTCACTAATTTGCACAGTAATGGGTTTCTTCTTATCCCATATCACACCTCCATGAGTAGGAAAAATCTTCTTTACATAAAAGAATAGGTAGATTAGCAAAGAGCCAAACTTACACATTGAGTTCTTTGCAGTCCAGATTGAGTTGAGGTTCTCGACAAGCTGAGTTAGCTGGAGCTCGGCAAGATCATACGTGTGCCCTTTCTTAATGATTTTCCATGCTTGGTCCACTGCCATATAGGGGACACTATCCAACTGACTAGATTGGTAGAACTTGTGTGAGATAACCCTAACAGCAAATTCAATCTCCGGATCCATAATGGTAGAGATCGTCATACCTCATTTGTTCCATATAGCTTGTGTGTTTTCCTGTATCTCCTCTTTGCTTGAACACTTCATTGTTCATTTTCCTTGAATCAAAGGGTAACCAGTGACTCGTTGGATCATTTCCTTTGTTATCTTCACTGGTCCATCTTCCAGCCATAGTTGCATGTTGTGTACTCGACTCAACACAATTTTTATCCATTCAACCTTAAAATTCTATAGGAAATCCAGGGCATGCACTAACCCTTGCTCGATAACTGATTTATACTCTGGCTTCAACACTCCATTGACACATAACTTGTCATATGCCTCCCTGATCTCATAATCTCTGATTTCCCCAATTTTACACATATAACATGACCTAATGTCATTCATCATCAGCACATTTGCTAGAATTGAAGATAGGGCTCCATTCAAATCTCCTTTAATCACGGATTCTGAAATTGTCTTAAAGATTCGTGGCTTGCAGACCTCATTCCTTACCAATTGCACATTGAAAACCTCCATCCCTTGTTTCTTCATTGTAGCAGATGATGATGCCATTTCAAATTATAAAATTTTGGAAAGAAATGTTTTCTCGGTATGTACCTTTTTCTCGTAAGTATCCTGCAAATGATTTTTGCCGACGACACACTGTAGAGATTCAGAATCAGCTTGATAAACTAATTGTTTGTGCTTGGAATCACTCAAAGAAATCTCAAATTGCTAGGTGAAATGAAATGAACAAAAACTTTCTACTTTATAGATTCTAAAAAGTGAAGTTAGGGCCTCATAAATGCTCCATACAGAATTTGTAAGTGGAATACAACTATCTCGACTAACTCATGCTAACCTTGGTTAACATAAACTCAGTCAAAATAACCATTATGACACAGCTCGGTACTTATAGCATCTCGGCCATAATAGGTACTTGACATACCTTGATATCTCAGTCAGAATACTGTCACTTGACATCAAAGAAATTTTCTATTTTTCTCAGATGTGTCCTAATGCATCTTTAATTATGCAGATTGGACTTCTACTCAGTCTTCATGTTAGGAACTGATGTAAAATAAAGCTTTGTAATATTCAGCTCCAAACATACCTTATATGCTTAATTAGAAGAAGTATGATCATCTGATCCATCAGATTGGGTGACCTTGGATGTGCTAGTTTCACTAGTGCTTCCTTCTTCTTTCTTTTTCCATGTCTTGTCCATTTGGTTTTTCAATTTTTTGTGGATATCTTCATTTTAATTCTTATTATTGCTCGGCATAGGTGATATACAGTCTTTCTTAAGATGACCTATCTTATTACATTTGTAACACACCATGCTTCCAGTCATCCAACTTTTGGATCTTCCTCTTAAATGAGTGTTCATGCAATTTAATCCAATGTGTCCATATTTTCCACAATAATGACAAGTGTACCATGTGTTTTAATCCCAGTTGTATGAGTTGTTCTTCATAGGTGACTTAGTCTGTTCATTTGATGACCATCTTGGTTTAGACCTGCATTCAAATGCTCTATGCCCATACTTCTGACAGTTGAAACAATTGCCTTGAAACTTAGGTGAAGTAGGTGGGTAACTGACCTTAGACCTACATTCATATGCCTGATGTCCATGTTTCTTATAGTTAAAGAAATGTCCATTGAACTTTGGTTTAGAGTCAAACTTACCATGTTTACTTCTACATATGTTGGCTGTATGTCCTGGCTTTCCACAGTGATAGTATGTGGGCTTGTTGTTCTTTGGTTTTGCATTCTTTTGTTCTCCATTCTTTGATGATTCTCCTTCTTCAGTAGATGAAGCCTGTTCATTTAGTCCAAGTCCAGATCTATCATTAGATCTTCTAGGTGACCTTAACAGTTCTTCAAAATATTTTGCAGCTTCATTAGGTTTGTTCATCCTTTCATTGATTTCCTTTTCAATTCTAAGTTCATACTTTAATTGATCATTCTCAAATCTCAGTTGGTTGGTTTCCATATCTTTCCTACCCAACTCTTGATTAACCAGCAGTAGTTGATTTACCATGTCCAGTTGATTATTTGTCAACCTTTGCATGTCACTTGTCCTTTCATCTAATCTCATTTCCATTTTTCTTTTGTCTTCTCTAGCCATTATCTTGTCATCTTCAACTTTCTTTCTCTGTTCAACAACTTCACAAAGTCTGATAGATTGAATCTCTTGTTCTCTCTTTAGATTCCTGATGCCATCATTTAGTATGGTATTCTTCTCCAGCAGCTCTTTTATGGCTTTATCAGTTTTTGCAGTATTTCCATTGTCAAATAATCCAGTGGTATCTTCTTCTTGATAGTGTGATTCATTTTGATGAATAGCAATTTCTCTCCTTTTGCTCAAAGATTTCTTCAGTTCACCTCTGGTTGCTTCCAGTTGTTGTAATGCCAGCTATACATCAATCTTCTGATTCTCTATGACCTTCCCAGTTTATAGACTTCCATCTCAAGATCTTTTTCTTCAAGTGGTTAGACTTCTTATGAGAAACCTTGCAGCTCTGATACCAATTGTTGGAAATATAATTGGGAAATGTGATATTGAGAGGGCGGGGGGGGGGGGGGGGGGGGGTGAATCAAAAATCACCTACTAAACCATTCACATATGAATAAAACTTTTGTATAGCATCACCCATTTTGAACATAATCAAATGACTAACAAACTAAAACATTATCCATGAAAACTTTCAAAACACAAAGATTTTGGTTACCTAGAAACCCTTGAAAGGTAAAACTGGGGTGGGGATGACACCCACAAATCTTCACTACTACAGTAATAAATTTTCTTTTTAGGGCTTACAAAATTTGATCAAAACTTGATCTACCATGTGAGGGGTCTACTCTGTTAAAAGCTAAAAGACTTATACAGTCTACCTTGTAAAATGATTTGAAACTTACAATAAAGTAAGCCCTCAGTTAAGAGATTACAAAAAGTTTGTTAGGACTACTCGGTTAAGAGATTTACCCTAATACACTAGATAGAATGTCTCAATACCTGATCTTTTAGTTTGCATTGTATGCAGATAACAGATCTTCTCTTTACTGTGTGATGTTGATCTCATTTATCAGATCTATCTCTTTTCTGTGCTTTCACTGCTTAGCTCAATCACTGAACTTTGTCTTCGAATGCTTCCCTCTTTTGAATCATACCTATTTGCTTATACCCTTCACATTTTCTATCCCTTGCTACTATGTTTTAGGGTTAGGATCTTGATCTTATATAATCAATAAAAACATTTTACTTATTCAAGATCTACGACTTAGATTAATTCCTTTTGCCGCTTAAGTCTTACTAATTTTCGATTGGCTCTAGGTATAGCATAGGGATCAATGATTACTAAGTAGATGTGTAATTACCTCCGTAATTATCTCAATAGACAAAATAAAAAACATGGATGTCGGCCAAAATTGTTTACCTCAATCACTGTGCCAAAACAAACTCTTATGTCATTCTCTGGCTAACTCGGCAAATGCAGTTTCTAATACTCGGCATTCACTATACTCAACATATGTTGATAACTCTGGCGCTCGGTAATCATTGTATACAAGAATCAGTAGAACTAGACTTAGTATACTACTATAATACATAGTGACCATAAGTTTAGTCAACAGTACTACTGCTTGGTATGTAAACATTACAAAGCTCGACCTTTACATAATGACTCAGTCACAGTGATGACCAACCATCATTGCCTAGATATATGACTAAGTGTGAGTCACTAATAGTCAACAAAACTATAGAGATCTACAGAAACCCACTGACTGTCAGAGATTGGATTAATAAATCCTAATTGTAGCAATATTTCTATTTCTTGTTTCACAAAATCTCTTAGAGAAATGGACACGGTGAAGGCAAATACATCACCTTCCTTGGTGCTTGTGCAGAGGTTGTTGGTTTCCTAGTGGGCCTATGGTTGTGCTTTCGTGTCTTTGCTCTCTTTTTTTTTTGTTTTTGTTTTCGTAGGTTGTTTTTTAGTGTGTGTTTTTCCCGTTTCTTACATTTCCCCTTGTGTGTGTATATTACCCAAGCCTCCTAGCCTAGTTTTCCCGTACGAAGATATTTGGATGGATGGAAATAATAATGAATTAGGGTTGGATGGAGGAGGTATTATGGTAGATAAAAATGACAGCGGGGTTTTTAAGGTACCAAACCTTTCAATTTTTGCTCAAAAAAATCCCTCATATAAAGCAGTTGTATCTGAAAATTCGGTTGTCGTGTGCCCTCCCTCTGCAAGTTTCAATGGAGAATTTTGTAAGAGGCCTGAAGTGGGGGCACAAGGTGACTTGGAAAAAAAGCAACTAATGGAGGCATACATAGAGATGGAGATCATTCTGAATCGCGTGATCCAGGAGGAGGAACGAAAGGTAAATCTTATCCACATGAATAGAGAACCCTCTTTCACTCGCCCAATGAAGAAATGATTAAAGCTATTAGGTCTGAACAATCTTGGATTAGAAACATTACCATTTTATTTGTATGCTTGGATATAGATTCTTTTCCTTCTCAAAAGTTTTTTGATGAATGGACGAGCAATGTTTGGGAACAGTTAGGTATTCATGTGAATTTCCACAGAATGATTCAAAAAGGTTTGTTTGTTATTTTTATAAAAGCTTACAATATGTATGAAAGGGTCTTGAGGAAAAAGTGTTAAAGTGTGGGTAATCTCTATTTAGGACTTATCTATGGTCCCCTAAAGGAAATTTTGAAGAAGTTGTTGCTAAATCCTCTCCAAATTGGGTAGAGATTAAAAATATTCATCCTAAGTTTTGGCCCTTTATACATCAAATTCTCAAATCTTTGGGTTCTGTGTTGCATGTGAAGATTCTAGGGTTACCCTTCCACACCTCAATTCCAGGGTGTGTATTTCTCTTGACCCTAATGTTATTTTCCCGAAAGTTATTTCTCTTAATCTGGAAAATGAACCCTTTTCATGGGAGATTGGTTTGTTGGGACATCTTGGAGCATGTTTTCATTGTAAATTAAATGACCATTCTAGACAGGATTTCCCATCCTTGAATAGACCCCAAAAAGACAATTTTTAAGTTTCTGCAAAAAATACATTGGGTGGTAATCCTAAACTAATACCACCGACTGTAAATGATTTAGTGGATAAAAATTTAGAAGTGTGTAATGGCCCCAAAGATGGGAATGTCTGTCAAATAGAAGGATCTCATTCTCCCTCTGAAGATCTTGAATTTGTTACCTTGGCTAATCCCCTCTTCAAAGAGGAATTTGATGTCTTTCTAGCTAATGAGGTGCTACCTCTTAACACTAGTACCCCCCCTTTCCATCTTCCGGTCTCCAAGAAATTATATTTAATTCTACGATTTGTGAAGAGGTCAAGATTTCTGAAACCCCCACTAGATCCAATGCACAATAGCTTGCCTTTCAACCATTGTAGAGAGGGAAAAAAAATGTAATAACTCTAGAGCATCCCTAGGTGATAAGACCACCACTTCAAATGGGAATGTGTCTTCCATGATGGAAGTCTCTATGGATAAAACTGATCAATTTATAAATTTTTTGAGTAAACATGCAAAAAAAAAAGAGAAAGGCTATGGATAGAAAGTCATTATCTAATAGCAGTGGGAATAAGAAGAAAAATGTTGACATTCCAAAGTGTTTCAATAGGTTATATAATAGCAAGAACTGCCCCCCCCCCAAAAAAAAAAATAAAAAATAAAAAATAAAAATTAATGTTACATATACAGAGTTGGAATGTTAGGGGATTAGAAACACTTGAGAGAAAGCATGTGGTGAGAATATGGTGTAATAAATTAAAATATAAAGATATCATTTGTTTGTAGGAAATTAAGGTGGTGGGTTTCCAGGCTCACACTATCCTAAAATTCTTATGGAAGTGGGCCATTAGATTCCACTCTAACCATTATTAGGGTAAGGGTGGCTTAGCTATTTTGATTGGGCCTAAGTGGGTAGATAAGATCATTGATAGAGGTGTCTCTCCTTGTTAGAGGGCTTTATGGGTCACCTTTATGGAAGATGGTAAAAATTTTAGAATATGGAATATTTATGCAACTAATGATTGTAGGGAAAGAGATAGTTTATGGAATTGGGCTATCACAACTTTTCCTAATACTCAATGGTTGTTTGTTGGTGACTTTTATATGATTGAACATAGTGAATATAAATGTGGAGGTAATAAATTTTCATGGAAAGGCAATGAGAAATTATTTTGGGATAAATTCAAAAGGAGATTTAATCTCTATGACCCAATTAAGAATAAAAAGAGGGAATTCTCAGACATATGGTACACATGGGGTAATAATCAAAGGGGTTCATAGATGTTGTACAAAAGACTAGATAGGTTTTATGGGGATGCTTCCTTCTTTTCCTTTTCTTTTAATGTAGACTATTCCCCTGTTGAAGTTACTTTGAATTCTATTTCTGATCACCCTCCTACTACTACTAGAATTTGTTTTGAATTGAGAATCCAATCTTCTCCTAGGTCGCATAGAGATAAGAGCTTTAAAATGTTTCCTTGATTTAGGATGAGGACTCTATGAGTGCAATAAAGATGACATCTTTTCTCTCTAAACTTTGTAATAGACATCTTAGACCCAGGGAGAAGTGAGAGGATCTTGTTGGTACTTGGAGGAGTATCTTTCAAATCATTGGTAAGAAAAATGCCATGGATAGAAACATGGAGGAATCCTTGGCAAATATTAGGTTCAATAGTATTGAAAAAGAAATTCAAGTCAAAAGAGATGACTATCAACTAGAAACTGAATTGATAAGGATCAAAAACCACCCCAAGAAAGTAAAAAAGTATAAGATTAAAGGGCAAAAAGTTAGGACTGGAATGAATTGGTTGCATGAGGGTGAAAGGGCTCTAATAACTTCTTTAATTTAATCAGAGTGAAAAATAAAAAGGGAACATATTGAAGCTATTCATAGTGAAGCAAGACACACCAAGGATCTAGATGCTATCAAGGATGCATTTTATAACTTTTATGCCAAGTTGTTTTCTTCTAAACATGGCCCCAAAAAACCAAGAGGCTCTTGACAAGTGTTTGAAACAAATTCCTAAAAATATTTCTTCAGAGGAAGTGATTTCTCTTGAAAAAATTATCACCATTGAGGAAATTAAAAGTGTCGTATGTTCTTTAGCTAATGATAAGTCTACAAGAGTTGATGGGCTCCAAAATAATTCTAAAAGAAGAACATTGAATGGATTGGGGAGTAGATTTTTTCTTTGTATGATGATGTGTTTGACTAGGGCTTTCTTGGGACTCACATCAATAGGGGGTCATCAAGTTACTATTAAAACTAGGGGACAAACATTTAGTAAAAAATTGGAGGCCCATTACTCTTTTGAACATTTCATATAAGATCATTACTAAAGTTCTTGCTACAAGAATTGTTGACATGTTAAATAAATTCATATCGGTTATCCAAAATGGGTTCATTAAATGTAGATATATCTTAGAGAATCTAATTACCAGTTGGGAAGCAATGCACCAAGAAAAAGGTGATGGACAAAATGTTGCTATGGTCCTCGATTTTGAGAAGGCTTATGATAGGGTTGAATAACCTTTCATTATTGGTATGTTGTATGCATTTGTATTTCCTAAACACTTCTATAAATGGATCAATATTTTCTTTAAAGACTCCTCCACTGTCATTGATGTTAATGACAAATTATCAGATCCTATTCCTTTTTAGAGATCTATTTGTCAAGGGTCTCCCATTGCAACAACCTTGTTTTTCATTGCTTCTGACACCCTATTTTATATTCTTAGGACCCCTGAGCTTGGTCCCCCTCTCAAAGGAATTAGCCTCCCTAATAAGGATGAGCTTATCAATGCACAATTTGTTGATGGTACTTCATTGTTATTGGAGATTTCTGAGTCTATATTTGTTAATGCTTTGGAGAGGCTTAATTTTTTTTGTCATGCTTCTAGAGATAAAATTCCCCCCCACACATTCACTATGCTTGGGTGGAATGAGGCTGCTCCTAGTTTTATTTTATCCCATGGATGTAAATGGGTTGGGCCAAACACTATTATCAGGTATCTTGGTATCCCATTTGCAATTGAGCCTTCTACTAAAGACATGTGGTTGTGGATTTATGAAGAGATTAAGATAAAATACTTGAAATGGACAACTTAATATTTATCTCTTTCTGGTAGTATCCAAATTGTTCAAAAAGTCCTCGCCTCACATCACATTTGTTTCTCTTTTGCTTGGTTATTCTCTAATTACCAATTGAACAAGATTGATAAAATATTGAGAGATTTCTTGTGGTCTGATGGTAATGGTAATAAGAAAAGCATTTTTTGAGTTAGGATTGGTGTTGTAGACTGAAAAGGATGGGTGGTTTGGGGTTGAGAGATATAAAAGCACACAGTATTTCCCTTACTACAAAATGGATCTTCAAGGCTACAATTGGTAATGAACCTTGGAAGGTTTTGATTAGAAATAATATTGAAAGGTATATTATAAAAAGGAGAAGCAATGGAAAGGTATTCCATTCTATGATATTATCATGGGAGAGTTTAAGATGAAATTTTTTTATTCTAATATCTTTTCTTCATTATGGAAGGCATGGTCCCATATGAGGTTCTTTCTATCACACAAAGATGATGTAGGAGGTCATCCCTCTTATGCCGTGGTTGACAAATCTATTTGGTGGGGGTTGAAATTGAATAAAAAACCTTTATCACTAACACAAAGTTGTTCAACAAAGATGTGGAATAAGAAAGGAATTTATTTGATCAAAGATGTACTTGTTGATAATCATTTGGGGTCTTGGGAGGAGATTAGTGTTAAGTTTGGTATCCCTAATTCTCAAAAGAAGACATATACACTATTGGAAAAAGCTATAGGTAACTTTTTTAGGGGCAAAATATATGATACTAATGGTTTTTTGGAGAAGGTTAAGTGGTAGGTTGGGTCCAAATTAATGGAGATCTCTACTAAAAAACTATATAATCTTCTCATGAATGATTGTTTTATCTTTAATCAGGTGAATCATGGCTGGGGTCTTAATTATCCCTTTTCTAGATGGAATTTTTTCTTTTAATTATTTTGGAATTACCTCTTTGAACCTAAAAATATTTGTTTTAGATGGTTACTTTTTCTTAAAAAATGGATGTTGGCTCTATGCTTAACTCTGTGGGTCTTGAGACTATCAATTGTGGGTTGTGTTCTATTGATGAAAGTTTTGAACATTTGTTTTTTGACTGTGATTTTTCTAGGGGAGTTTGTTCCATCTTCTTGGGTTCCCCTATTACTTGGAATTGTCACCCTAGTATTTCATGGAGTGAGATCCTTTCTAGATATTTGGAACCCTTTGATTTGAAACTTAATAGATTTTGGTATGTCCTTGTTAAATTTTATGGTTTCTTTGGAGGGAAAGAACAAAGGCTTACTAATTTTAATCTTAAACACATAAATGTTTCTCTGATCTCTCAAGTTTCTCTTACTTTCAAGATTTATAAAATTCAATTCATGATGCTTGTCTGAGAAGGTTCAATGCTAATCTACAAAGATGATGTTAAAGTTGTCCAATACCTGAACTAGTATAAATCCTTGCTGGAACCTAGTGAACTTGAAAACCTTGAACAAATTATGAATGAGATCAATATTAGAGAGGATCAAGGTAGGTCCAACACTTTAATTGTATATGTTGAGCACACTGAGGAACATGGGGTATCTAGATGTGATGCCGATCCCCTAACTTCTCATGGAAATGCTACTAGAAATGAAGATGAGTACAAATGAAATGATGTATGGGCTTATTAAGGCAATATTTGTAGATCCTTAATGTTTAAACACCACATATAGGCTGATACTTAATTATATGTTTCTTCTATACCTGTCTATTATAGTTGTCCAAAAGACTATATATTTACCCCCATTTTTTAATTATATATATGAGTGGGGTAAATTTGATCTAGTTATACTCTGCTCAGTCTGTTGGTTGAACTTCTTTTTTTGATGGTGCTCTAAAATGGATACATGTATCAACTAGTTAAGCTATTCTAATAGGAAAAAAATAAAATCTCTTAAAGCAGGGTTAATTCATCTCTGTCCTTGTTTTTAATAGGTTTAACATCCTCAATATATATGTGATTATTACACAATCCTGGATGAATACCTCTCATATCCTTGCACTCCCAAGAAAATTCTCCAATGTGTATTTTTAACACTTGTTTCAATTACTCTTCTTGGTTAGGAAACAATGATGAACTTATAAAGAGAGGTTTGTCTTCATTTATCAAATTTTCTTGGTTTCATTGGAATATTTGGATGGCTCACTTGTAAGTGTTTTTAAAGGACAAGGGCATGATGTATAATGATGCATAATTATGTCATTATTTTCTCCTTGATCTATAGACTCTTCACTCAAAGAATATTCTTATGGAATGCATTCTTGAGAAATTTCCTTAAAACCTTTTTTTTCGATTAACTCTTGAAATTCAACAAAATGATCCATCAATGTAACCATGGATAACTCTACCACTCCATCCCCCTCAGTATCCATTTCTTCATCTACCCAAAATCAAGTATCAGTTTGTAATGTACGCTTAATTGGAGGATATAGTGAGAGTTCTTTTTCATTAAAACCATTTGATATTGTCATACTTCCTGATCTACAATCTATCAATTCTATAACTATTTCTAACCAAGGTCTCCCCAAGATAATTGGATATCCTATTTCTTTTTTCCTTCCCTAAAGCACTAGGAAAACTATAGGATAATCTCATGTGTCTATGGTAACTATAATATTTTCTAGGACACCCTTAGGCTTGGAAATAGATCAGTCTTCCAACTAAAGTATAATTGTTGTGGGATAAACACTTTTTGTTCCTAACTTCTCAATAGTATCAATAATGATAACATTTATAGATGCTCCTAGATCTATCAATACATTGGGTATTTCTACCCCTCCTATAATTTAAAGTTATCATAGGAATCCCAAGGTCACTATACTTCTATGGAAGTAATTAACCTGATAAAACATAAATGATTTTGGTTCCTACCTAAATTGTTGGAGGCATTTCCCTCTTTCTTCTTGGTGTTTTGATACAAAGTGGTTTGATCAATTGATTAATTTATGGAATATCCTTGATAGCTTGCAACAAAGGGATTTCAATGTTGATTTTCTTTAACTCACAAAGAAGTTGTGAGTCTTGTATATGTTATGATATGTCTGGGAGATGTTAGGAGCTACCCAATCCTTTTTTAAAATGTTTAGGAAATGGCTCTTTTTTCAAGTACATTTTCTACTTTATCTAAAATTTGGTATTCATTATTTGTTTTTTCTACCATCTCCCCTTCTTATTTTATGACATTCAGTTTAGAGGGAACATTTCAATTCCTTAACTGAATATCATTGAATTTAATAAAATTTAAACTAGCAGGGTTAACATCAGTGTTGAAAATTTGTTGAATTCAAGTGTTCTTTGGATTTGGAACAGGTTGTGTTGGTATATGTGATTGGTTTACCTGTTCATTAATTTGATTAGATCTAGTAAGAAGAGGTGGGGGTTTTACCCAAGATCTCTTTGCTCCCTAATTTTTCCAAGGTTGAAATCTAGATTGGCTTTATTGCTACTGAGGTTTGTTTTTTCACTAGTGTGGGTTATTCTACCAAGGATTTATGCATTTAGGAGGTCCCCATGGTGCCCCCCAAGGAATATTTGAAGGTTTCATTGGTAACTGATGGTTCCACTAGTTTGAATTAGGCCAAGAATTATGATTCCAATAATTTATAGAACCATATTGTCCTTGATAATAATTAAATCCAAAATTTTGAGGTCTCTTCTCTATATAGTTAAGATCTTCTTCTATAACTAGGAGTTTCTTTAATTGGTTCTTAATCTCTGACAAGAGATTACATGAGCTAGTTGTACAAGTTTTCTTACAAATTTCATGGAGATCAACTTTATTCAATGTACATTCCCTTAAAGGACATTTTTCTCTATGTTTGAGTAATAAATATCGAACATTTAAATAATTTTCTTATCAATATGACTATTAAGATGGAGTATGTTAGTTTTAAGGTTTACAATCTCCTCCATGACATGTGATACATTGGGTGTAAATGTCTTCCTCCTAGAATTTCTCATCCAACCCTGGTCCAAGAATAGTTTTTGCATATCACTACAATATCATCTAGAGTGAGTTTATTGATATCTCCTTTTTCCATAAGATTCATGGATTCTCTAGACTCATCATCATTTCCTTTCAAAAATACTATTTTACTAATCTTCTCATCTAACCCATTAGAACATCTCATATGGAAAAAATAAAATCTATTACCATAAATCTTCTAGGCTCTCATCTTCCATTTGTCTCATTTAGAACAACTCTTCTTTCCTATCTCCCACTTGACAATAATCTTGATTCTTATCAATAAATGTTGTTTACATTTGAGGCCAAGTTGAAACCAAAGATTCTCCTAATCCCATAAACAATCTCAAGGTTGATTCTTTCAAAGTGGAAGGGAATAGTTTTAACTTTTGATTATCAGCGGTATAGTCATAAGTTTGACATAAAACCTTAAATTCAAACAAGATTTGGTCAAGATCTTTAGAAGTCTATCCCCTAAAAGTTTTTAAAATAGAGGGTGAAATATTTTTCATATGAGGTTCATCATCTATCCTATTTAGATTGATGAGATACTGAAATGTCCTATCAACATCCATTTCTCTTTGTTGTAAAGGTTATTCTTGTTCAACTTGTTTTTCTCTTTCAATTTCTTGATCTATTTTTTATTCAAATACTTCTTCTTGATCCTTAGATGTATAAGATTCTTGATTATCCAAATGGTTGGAGTATTATCTTGAAAGAAATCTACCAAATATATCTCTATCTCACCTCATCAATGGTTCAAACTATAGTCCTTATCATTATTAAGGCCTCAAATTTTAGGAACTAGATGTTTTGTTCCCTTGAAATGATGCCAAAAATGATGGGGTCATTGTAATCCTCATCATTTAATTATCAATCCAACGTGGTGTCCATGGATGTATACAACAAAGAACTAAGAAAAATTTCTTGGTGGTCTATTCTAGAGCACATTTGTATGAAAGGAAATATCTAATCTATCTCACACTTGTTGGAATTGAAAAAACTAATCTAAATTACACTTGCTAGAAATGCAATTCTTTCTTGAATTAAATTTTCTCTAGGAAAACTAGAAATTACATTGTAGCTGGAAATAAGACTATACTATCCTATTTCTTCATGCTAAAACAAGACTTTCTAATCCTCCCCTTTTCTCAAATAATTATAAAGTATTTATAGAATAAATATTATATATTTACCCAACCAATATACTAAGAATGTGGATCCAAGATTATACTTTTGAGGGGGTGTTTACAAAACTCTAAGTAAATTGAACTTGTTGTCCTCAATTTTGCAACCTTTTCTTTAGTCCATTTTAGTCATTATTTGCTATTTCATTTTTGTGATTCATGCAAAAATTCCAAAAGGATTGGCAACCCTTGTTGTCTACTTTCAAGATCATTTTAAATTTCTTAATTTCATTAAGAAATAGGGGATATATTATTGTTTTATCAAGAAAAAGTTTTTAACTAATACTAATGTCATTTATTACACTAATCCATGTCTCAATCATATTTAATCACAAACCACTCCCTTTCTATTGAGAATCATGTCAAATGATAAAAAGAGGGTCATTATATGTTGGAGATTTGCCAGCATGCCAGTGCTAACTATATGTTTGTCATTGATGACAACATATGGTAAGTAGCATGCGTGGAAGACTTATGCAGTAAGCTTCTAGTATATACAACATGGACATGTTATCAACATGATATCATGGATGCAAAGGTTAACTATTAGTACATACAGTTATATAACAACTTGTGTTAGTAGTGTTCCTGACAGAGTTACATGCAGTGTTCTATGAGTGATTGTCCGTATAGTTATCATGGAGCCTTGCATGTTTGGATATGTTATGGAGACATGTTAGTGTTGTTACATTCATGGACACAAAGTTTGATGATCAATAGAAGTGAAGTTATGCAGTCACTATTCACCAGTAGTAGTTTCCTATGTTTATTCAGAAGAGCTGACATAGATTATATTGGTTCAAGAGTTGCACCTATCATTCTGGTATGCATCCTTGGATTAGTGCTTGGAGAAGAGTTAGTAATGTTTGGTTAAGAGCGCATGATTTAATTCAACTTGAGGAGAAAGTTTTAGTTACTTTGGTAGAGCCGACAATGTGTAGCGTGCATCTACATTTATTAATATTGGATAGGTCCCAGAATGTGTTGCGTTCTTAGTAGAGCCGACATATTTATTATTGGAGTATGTTATAGTTTCTCTAATATGATTTCAAGGTGGTTCCAATAGGCCGACTTGATTATATAATTTAGTGGAAAGATATTTATAGGTAGTTATTTGTGATTGCTAAGTTATGGTTAAAAGTTGATTGTGAAGAGTAGAGCAGAGTGTGCGAAGTGTTGAGCCATCAGCAGAAGGTCTATGTGACCAAGTAAAGTGTTTGTGCTATACATTGGAACTGACCCTGATAGTAGGTCAAAGTGCAGTTCACCAAGATCCAGATATAGTGTGTATCTGTTATTCAGAAGGTTGTAGCCTTCAATCATTTGAGCAGTGTGCTCTCAGATAGTGCGTCCTCACCCCTAGTAGGGTTAATTGTAAAAGACTCCTAATAGGGTCTGACCCTTGACTAGGTCACTATACTAAATACATTGTAAAGAAACTCCTAATAGGGTTAAGGATATTCTAACAAGGATCATCATACACTAGTGCAGATTATTAGTGGCTGTCAATTCCCACCGGGGTTTTTACCTATTTAGGTTTCCCCATAACCAAAATATTGGTGTTTTGTTCAAGTGTTCTTTCATTATGTTTATGCTTTATGTTTAAGTACACTTAATTGGATAAATAATTGAAACTAGTAGATAACTGATTCACCCCCCCCCCCCCCCCCCCCCCCCCTCTTAGTTATCTCTTGGGACTATTCCTAACAATTGGTATCAGAGCTCAATGCCCTAGAGAGAAAGTTTAACATCCTGAGGTTGATCAGATGGAATTATTCAAAAAAGAAAGTCCTAAGTTTGATGGAGAGAATTATCTCGACTGAAAGAACAAGATGGTGACACATTTACAATGCATTACTTTTGAAGTTTTTGATGTAACTGTCAAAGAAGTCAAGATACATACTTTTAGTAGACTTTGCAAAAGATGATGCTACTGAAAAGCATAAGGAATTATTTCATCAGAATGCAATAGCCAAAGAATCCCTTATCAGTGCCCTATCTGATAGTGAGTTTTCAGAAATAAAGAAAGTAGATACAACCCACAAGATATGGAAGCACCTAGAAGACATATTTGAAGGAGACAAAAAAGAAAAGGATGATGCAAAAAAACTTGGAAGAAAAGATACAATGCATTAGAGATGCTACCTGAAGAGAACATTAGAGCTTACAACCAAAGGATTAATGAAGTCGTTGCAGGAATCAGGAACAATGGTGGAGAGATCTTGAAAGAAGACATTATGGATAAGTTGATGACCACTCTCACAATAGAGTATGAAAACAAGATCAACATCCTTGATGAGACCATGCAACTTACATCAAATTTCAAAAGAGAGACCTTGATCAGAAAAATTTCAGCTTTTGAGATTTCAAGATTGAAGATAGAACCTAAAAGTGAGATAGCCTTCAAAGCATCAGTCCATGGTAAGAAATCTGCAAGCACTTCTAGAAATTTTGATGATAATGATGAACAAAAAACACTAGATGATTTCATTTCTATGATTGCTAAAAGAGAAAAGAAAGGAAAAGGGAAATATGAAGGTCAATTTCCATTTAAATGCTTTTCATGTAATAAGATTGGTCACTTTGCATCTAAGTGTCCTACAAGAGTTAAAAGGTACCAAAACAACTACAAGCCTAAGTATAAAAAGGAATGCTAGTATGTTGGAGATGGAGTATCTGATGAAGAATCAAAAGAAGAAGAAATTGGATTCATTTCTCTTGAAGATGAAAAGGATTCATAATAATTAGCTCTGATTTCACAAGCTGACATTAGGACAAATTGGATCATTGATAGCGGTTTCTCACATCACATGATAGGAGACAAAGATATATTTGTTCATTTAGACAGATAAAAAGGAGGCATGGTTAGATTTGGAGATAACACTCCCAAACCCATCATTGGTAGAGGAGCCATCACCTTGGGTGGAAAGAATAACACTGATGATGTTCTTTATGTTGATGGTTTGAAACATAACCTACTAAGTGTTGGGAAGTTGACAAAGGTTACAGATTGGAATTCAATGTAAACAAGTGCATCATTAACAACAAAGAAGGAGAAATGATTGCATTAGGATAAAAAACTAAAGGTAATGTTTTTCAGCTTAATCCAGAAGCAAGTTGTTTTGTTGCTAAAGTAGATGACAGTTGGTTATGGCACAAAAGACTATGTCCTATCAATTTTGATAACATAGTAAATATTAGTAATGTTAAGGTAGTAAGAGACCTACCTAGCATAGCAAAGCCGGTTGATACTATATGCAGGGAATGTGTAATGGGAAAGCATGTGAGGAATTAATTCAGGAGCAAGCATAACTTAATAGAGAACAAGTTGGATCTGATTCATACAAACCTTTGTGGACCAACTCAAACAAGATCATACTATGGTGAAAGGTATTTCATTTTTTTGGTAGATGAATATTCTAGAATGATGTGGGTTGCATTCTTGAAAGATAAGTTAGAAGCATTTGAGAAGTTCAAAATATTCAAAGCTAAGGTTGAGAATAAATCTAGACTAAAGATAAAGTGTCTAAGATCGGATGTTGGCAATTTGACTATACTAAAGTATATGACTAGATATAGTGTTGTCATTATGGCAACAAAGTCATATAGCATTTTGGAGTCAGCGCACTTGGTGTAAATATCAAAATTTGGTTAAGTGTTGAAGATTGGACAATATATAGAGTTTTGACAGCTCAGAGCATCAGAGCACATGTATATAGATAAATTATGGTATGCACCCTAGAAGTTAAGTTAGTTAGACTATATTCTTGCTGAGTCTATGAGCGCATAAGTAGATATACAAAGATGTGAAAGTTACAGTCAGTTGAAGTTGGACAGCCAGTGTGTGCCAGCAGAGAACAAAGCATGGAGCCAACAGTTAGCATTTTGATTTGTGATTGTAATGTAATGTTGTAAAGCCTATGCACCTATTGTATTTAGGTTTACAACATGTTTTTATGTATAATTGTAAGCATGCTTAAGCCAATTCATTTGGAAGCGTTGTTTGTAATTAGTTATAGGGCCGACCTAATTATATATTTTGTATGAGTGCATAAGTATAAGGTACGCTCATTGTATTCGGCATGGAAGTTGTAATATAGTTGTGATAACCAGAGAAGAGGTATGTGAAGACATCATAAGATGTATTAGAGCTTTGCAAGAGGTCAAAGCATTAGCGTATCAAAGGAACTGATCTGACAAGCAGTGTCACAGTGACAGTTCATCCTGCAGATATAGTGTGTATCTGAAATTAGAAGGTTGTAGCCTTCACCACTTGAGCAGTGAGCTCTTGGAAAATGCATCCTCTCCCCTAATAGGGATAATTGTAAAAGACTCCTAATAGGGTCTGACCATTAACAAGGTCTACTATACTTAAAGCATTATAAGGCTACTCCTAACAGGGTAAAGGATCTTCTAACAAGGATCACAAAACACTAGTGCAGAATATTAGTGGGTATCAAGTACCACCAGGGTTTTTACCTATTTGGGTTTCCCTGTAATCATATTGGTGTCATGTGTTGATTTCATGTTTCATGTTTATGTGAATGTTTAATTCAGTTCTTAAGAATTTTTATTCAGCATAAAGATTAAAAGGAAAAGTTAAAATACAGTGAACACTGATTCACCCCCCCTCTTAGTGTTCCCATTCCTAACAATTGGTATCAGAGCTCTAGTCCTCAGCATATAAGTTTAACCACTTGAGGAGATCATGGACAAAGAAGAAATGAAACATCTAAAAAGAAATCTTGAAGCTACTCTTGAAGATCTGGACAAGTCAGAAAGAGAATCTAAAGAACTAAAGGATAAACTCAGTGATGCTCAGTTAGTCATCAAAAAGCTAAGGAAAGATTTGAAAGAATGCTCTACCAGTAATCTAGGGACAATGGTAAAAAAGATCAATGAAGAAAACAAATCCTTAAAAGAAAAACTTGAAGAGGTTGATGATAAGATGACTAATAATCAGGTAGTCTATGATGAACAAATCAAAGAGAATCTTCAGCTAAATGAAGAACTAAGGCAAGTGAACATGGAAATCTTGGAACTGAGGAATAGCAAAGAAAGCTTGGAGTCTGAATTAAAAGAAGCAAAGAATCATATTGACAAATTACACACCAGTGCTGATTTGGTAGAATCTCAGTTGTATGCAAGAAGAGCCAAAGGAGACACTAGTTGTATTGGATACAATGAAGCACAAAATCAAATTGACAATATGCGAGCAAGAAAGGATTCACAAAAGGACTCTATTGATGCTGATAAGACTGAAGATCAAACCAAATATAATGTTGGACCACCTAAAAATGAGCGCAAGAAAGTAGAACACACTTGTTTTGCTTGTAACAAGCATGGACACATTGCGAGGAATTGTACAGAGGTAAAACCTTTTAATGGTTACTATTATTCATGCAACAAGTTTGGTCATAGAGCTATGAATTGCAAGACTAGTAAGAAGAATAGAATTCAGCAAGATCAGAGAAATCAGAACCAGACAAATGTAAGAAGTGCTTAGAATGTTACATGCTAGATATGCAACTATAATGGTCACACAACAAAGCAATGCAGAATGGTAACTCATATCAATGTGCCTATGATTATAAGATCTCCAGTCATTTGTCTCTCTTGTAACAAGGCTAGACATATCTCAAGGTTCTGCAGATCAAGGACGCAAGGTCAGGGAAGCCCTAAAAAGGCCGAAGAAAAAGTTTTGGATCTCATAGGAGAAGTTAACTTTATCAAAGCCTTAGATGATGCAAGCATTATTTGGTTAGAGAAAAAGAAGGAAATGACTAATGAGAATGTATTGGATGCATCCCCAGTGGACGCACCCTCTACATCTGCATGAATGGCCCTTAGGGTCATAGGGGGAGCTAATTTAGCTCTAGACCCCTCCGTGGCTGGTATAGTCATCCTGAGAGTATGTACCTTTGGACTTAAGCTTTTGGAGTGTATAGGAACCTTCATGCAAGAGTGCACATGCTGAATGTTAGCAGAACTTGAGTTGCAAATTTTGAAGTGACAGCCTAGTTTACACGATGTGCATTAATGGCAGATTTTTCACTTTTAAAGTACATAGAAGTTATTTGATTGCTCATTACATTCAAATTCAGAGTGATAGAGGGAAAAAGGAGCCTTGGAAGTTGTTGTGAAGTCTTGGAGATTGATCTATCAGATATTTTTTGTAGTTATCAATGCATTTGATCAGCTGCAGAAACCCTAGCTTGTTGCACCGATTCAGAAGTCATCAAATTATCTCAGAGATCTGTTGGAAAGCATTTATCAAGTAAGTCATGGCCCCTCCCATTGTTTATGATGTCACTAAGAAGAAAAGATATGTTTTCAAGAGGCACCCTTTCAAATAAACCCTAGATGATTTAGAGGGAGCTTTCTCCCACACGCCTATGGGCGTCATGCATGAGGAAGACATTAGGGATTACATTTACTATAAGAAGGAACCAGTTGGATTGGATAGGCTTAGAGTGCATATGGACACCATGCTGAAACATGACAAAACATTCTTGGATGAATATGCTAAATGGAATGATCACCCAATTGTTGAGTATGCTATGGCATATGAATTCTATGAGACAAAATGGATAAAAATCTTGTTGAGCAAAATTCATGATGATTTGTTTTGGATTGGTGATGTACCAGTTAGAATCACCAATGACTTGATGCATGAGATGATAGGCCTTTCTAGGATAGGTGCCATCCTTCCTGTGGGCAAGGATGTCAGAAAGATGGTTGAGCAAACATGTAAGTCAAGGAGCGATAGGTGCGGTATGACAATCAAGCCTATTGAGCAAGCATACATAAAATTTATGCCAATGATACTAGGGTATAGATTTCATCACACTAGCATGGTGAATAGTGTCTATGGGCACTATTCTAGCAGCCATCAGACTAGTAAAGGAAGATGGGGAATTCAACTTGTGTGAGATCTTGCATGCATAGTTGATAGATAACATCAAGGCCATCAAGCATGACAAGACAAAGATATTCAGGTTTGGGTCCCTAATCATCTACATGTACATTCATATTGTTGGAAAGATATCAGATTTGTACTTGGACAAGTCCATTCCTACCATGCCTCAGATATCCAACAAAGCATCCATAGAAAGCACACTAAGGGATTACATTACATTGGAATTGAAGACCTTTAGGGTTAAGATGCAGATGAGGTATAGGATTCTAGAAAGAATTGTAGAGAAGTATAAGGATTCAATATGCTTTATGGTGAAGACTAATACTACTTGTATGGAAGCCGTTGAGCCTAGAACTAAGTAGATTCATCCACTTGGGTATGAGGTAGAGGAACAAGTTCTTGAAGCTTATGCATAGGTACTTCTTTCAGCCCCCAAAGATCCTAATGAACCTAGATGGGGAACCTATGAGGAAAAAACAAGAGAAGTCGATGCTAAAGTTAAACAGTGTTGCAACTAAAAGAAAGGTTGCAAAGGTCACTTCTGAGATCTTGAGAATACATGGTGTGTCTCAAGAAGACCTTGATAAAGCAAGGGATGAAAATATTGCCTTAGAATTGAAAGGCATAGTAGCACAGGAAGAACAAGAAGATCCTAAATTGAAGAAAATAAAAATTGAAAAAGATGATAGTCAGAAGGATTTGACTGATGACACTCCTTCTGCACCCAAAGAAACCAATGATTCCAATGCTCCTCTGGAGTATAAGCCTATAATCAAAAGGAAGAAAGTAACCAGCACTAGTCATCCATCCTCATGAGCACTAAGGAGAAAGAAAACTAGTCAAGCACCTCCTAAGGCAGGATTTAGATCTAGCCTTAAAGTATTGAGCATTAAAATTGTTGATGAGGGCATAATTGATCAAGTAGGGAAGTTTTATGAAACTTACAGTGAGATTGACAAATCAAAGATACATGAGATGATTGTCAAACATATGATAAAGTTCAAGAAGACAATTCTTGAATTGAAAACAGAAATTCTAGATAAGGTATGGGAAATAATGGACACCTTAAAAAGACAAGCCACTGAAGAAGATCTCAGAATAAGGGAACAAATTCTTGATTCCACTCTTCCAATATGCTCCATTGAAGAAAGTTCATTGCTACTAAATTTTGTGAATCCACACTTAAGGACAAAGATGAGAACTCTACACATTATGAACAAAGACTATGAGCTGATAACGAAGGAAACATAGAAGGCCTTTGAAAAAGTGTTATTAGAACAACACATAAAACCACCTACTATGTCCATCACTCATGCACCTAGTAAGCAAGACAAAGAAGCACAGACCTTCAATGTACTAGTGACAGGTCCTCAGGACTCAACACCCTTATTAGAAACTCAAACATAAGCAAACAAGTCTGCACCCATCTCAGAATCACATGAAGGAAGCACTATTATCATAGATAATGTGGAGATAGCCTTGGCGGCTACTAATAAGGATTTGGAAAAGTTTGAGGAAGAATTTGTTAGTACTAAAGAAGCTAAAATCTTATGCAGCAATACACCTCCCACTCAGCAAGAAGTACTCATAGAAGATGTATCTGATGAAGAAAGAAGAAGAAAAGGTAGAAAAGAAAGAAGAAGATACTTTTGTTGATCTTGCAAAGGTAAAACAAGAAGTGATGGATAGCACTCCCATCACTCCCTTCTCAGCATTGTTGTCAAGTTTGACACCTGACACAAGCAGTTTGGACTCCTAGAAAGAAGAAGATCTGATTAAGTTCAACGTCTTGGCTATGGAGAAGGCAAAAGAAAAACAAGTTATGAGGAATCCTCTCTTGATAGAATCAGTGAATATTTTGAACAGTTTCTGCTAGAGGATAAGAAAGTGCTAAAAGTACATTCAGTTGATGATGTGAGTTCAATCCTCTCATAGTTCAAAAGCAATTTTTCTAGCCTAGAAGAATCTGTGTCCATAGTAGCAAAAGAGAAGTACTTAAAGAAGAGACTCAATGAACTGATGAGAAACTTTGCACTAGACTTGAATTCTCTTAAGTCTAGTCAAGCATCCTTGAAAGAATTTTCTAATGAAGGAAGAAGGATGATTGCAGCATGCATGGATTAAGACAAGCTCACTGATGCTCATTTCAAGAAGATAAAAGAGGCAGAAGAAATGATTGAGTAGGTAAAGAATTCAATGTCAGACACATCCACTGATGTGAACATGTGCAACAATGTCTACCAAGGACAGATAGACAAGATTGAGAAGGAAGAAAAAGAGATAACAAGGATAAGGTCCAGACAGACTCAGTTGAGGAATGGTCTTGCGCCCTCTTTAGACATCCTCAATCAGAATATAAAGGAGATTGATGCCACCATGGTAACTTATGATCATGGTCCCATCAGTGACTTGGAGAAGATGGAGAAGCTTCAATATGCATTATGTGCCCATCTCCAGATAGTTAACTCCTTGATAAATTTTTGGAAGAAGGAGATCTAGAATCTCAAGATAGCATATCCAGATGTCTTCCCTAAGTAAGTATGTGTAGATACAATTTTTGGTACACCTTTTTCATTAATGTCAAAGGGGGAGTTGTGTACAAAATATGGAGTATATATATGTATAGGGAGATATAAGATTATGTATAAAAATGTATAGAAGACAAAAGTTTTTTGTGTTAAGGGACAACTAGCAACTTGGCCATATTCCTTTGTTGCCATCAATGACAAAGGGGGAGATTGTTGGCAATTTGACTATACTAAAGTATATGAATAGATATAGTGCTGTCATTATGGAAACAAAGTCATATAGCATTTTGGAGTCAGTGCACTTGGTGTAAAGATAAGAATTCAGTTAAGTGTTGAAGACTGGATAGTATACAGAGTTCCAACAGCTCAAAACATCAGCACACATGTATACAGATGAATTATGGTATGCACCCTAGAAGTTAAGTTGGTTAGATTGTATTCTTTCTTAGTCTATGAGTGCATAAGTAGATATGCAAAGATGTGAAAGTTACAGTCAGTTGAAGTTGCACAGCCAGTGTGTGCCAGTAGAGAACAAAGCATGGAGCCGACAATTAGCATTTTGATTTGCGATTGTAATGTAATGTTGTAAAGCCTATGTGCCTATTGTATTTAGGTTGCCGACATGTTTTTATGTATAATTGTAAGCACGCTTAAGCCAATTCATTTGGAAGTGTTGTTTGCAATTAGTTATAGGGCCGACCTAATTATGTATTTTTTATGAGCACATAAATATAAGGTGCGCCCATTGTATTCAACATGGAAGTTGTAATAGAGTTGTGATAAGAAACACAGAGGTATGCAAAGATAGTATAAGATGTATTAGAGCTTTGCAAGAGGTTAAAACATCATCGCATCAAAGGAACTGATCTGACAAGTAGTGTCACAGTGACAATTCATCCTACAGATATAGTGTGTATCTGAAATCAAAAGATTGTAGCCTCCACCACCTGAGTAGTGAGCTCTTGGACATTGCATCCTCTACCCTAACAGGGACAATTGTAAAAGACTCCTAACAAAGTCTAACCCTTAACAAGGTCTATTTTACTTAAAGCATTGTAAAGCTACTCCTAACAAGGTAAAGGATCTTCTAACAAGGATCACAAAATACTAGTGTAGAATATGAGTGGGTATCAAGTCCCATTGGGGTTTTTACCTATTTGGGTTTCCCTGTAATCATATTGGTGTCATGTGTTGATTTCATGTTTCATGTTTATGTGAATGTTTAATTTAGTTCTTAAGCATTTATGTTCAGCATAAAGATTAAAAGGAAAAGTTAAAATACAGTGAGCACTGATTCACCCCCCTCTCAGTGTTCCCATTCCTAACATCGGATAGAGGAGGAGAATTCACCTCTGAAAAATTCTATGAGTATTATGAAGAACATGGCATAAAAAGATAGTTAAGTGCACCTAGAACCCCTTAGCAAAATGGGATTGTAGAGAGAAGGAATAGGATCATCCTCGACACAACACACACCATCATGATTGAAGGAAAATTTGCACACACCTATTGGAGAGATGCGATGAATATAGTAGTCTACACCATCAATAGAATACAATTGAGACTAGGTGTGGACAAGACACCTTATGAGCTATGGTTTGGCAATGTTCCCATAGTAAAATACTTCAGAATCTTTAGAAGCAAGTGCTACATCAAGAGGGATGAAGCAGTAGGCAAGTTTGATGCAAGAAGTGATGAAGGTATTTTCCTTGGTTACTCTACTAAAAGAAAAGCTTATAGATGTTTCAATTTAAGATTGAAGAAGATCATTGAAAGTGCCCATGTTAAGATTGATGAAAATTTTATGGTTCAAGAAAGATATCATGATTACTCACCTATGATTGAAGAAGAACCCAGACCGTCCAATAGTGAGATAGTTGTTCAAGAAATGTTTGATAGTATTGATGTTCTATTTAATGACCTTGACACAAGTGAAGAAGAAACTCCAAAGGAAGATGAGACAGTATCACCTAAAGCTCCAAAGTTTACATCTAGATACCATTCTAAAGATGACATCATTAGAGATCAGAGCGGCAAAGTCACAACAAGATCAAAAGCAAAAAGTTCTGCAAGCAATGAGGTAGTATGTTTACTATCTTAGATTGAACCCCTAAGTGTTGAAGATGCATGTAATTATTCAGATTGGCATGATGCTATGAAAGAAGAATGAGATCAGATTATCAAGAATGATACTTGGGAACTAGTCCCAAGACCTACTGATAAGAATGTTATTAGAACAAAATGGATATTCAAAAACAAGATGAATGAAGATTATACAGTAGTAAGAAATAAGGAAAGGTTAGTATGTAAGGGCTATGCGTAGAGAGAAGGCATTGATTATTCATACACTTTTGCACCAGTGAGAAGACTAGAAGCTATTAAGTTGTTTCTATCCTATGCAACATTCAAAAACTTCAAAGTCTACCAGATGGATGTCAAGTCAGCATTCTTGAATGGAGAATTGAGAGAAGAAGTATACATTAAGCAAACCGAAGGATTCACCTTATTAGACAGACCTGATATGGTATGTAGATTGAAGAAGGCTCTCTATGGACTTAAGCAAGCCCCTAGAGCATGGTATGAGAGACTGGATGGATATCTAACAAAGTTTGGATTCAAGAAAGGAGCAACAAATTGTAATCTATTCATAAGAGAGACATATAAAGGTTTACTACTTGTAGCTATATTTGTTGATGACATTATCTTTGGAGGTAATGACAAACTTAGTGCTGAATTTTCTAAGGAGACGCAGAGCTAATTTGAGATGAGCATGATTGGACCTATCAAATTCTTTTTGGGATTGAATGTGCAACAGACAGAGAAAGGTATTTTCATTAATCAGTCCAAGTATGTGAAAGAGATATTAAAGAAATTCAAGATGGATGATTTCAAGCTAGTAGGGACACCTATGATAACTAGATGCAAGCTTACAAAAGAAGATGACTCACTAGCAGTAGATATAACATTGTACAAGTCTATGATTGGAAAACTCATTTATCTTACTCAAACTAGACCTGATATTTCCAATGCAGTTGGCATAGTTGGAAAATTTGCAGAAGAGCCTAAAAAAAGTCACATTATGGCAGTAAAAAGAATATTCAAATACTTGAAAGGCACTATATACTATGGTCTATGGTATCCTAATTCAAAAAATGTTGAGCTTCATGTGTATACCGATGCAGATTGGGTAGGATGCATTGATGCTAGAAAGAGTACATTAGGAGGAGCAGTGTTTCTTGGTGACAAACTTGTCACTTGGACAAGCAAGAAGAAAAATTGTATCTCTCAGTCAATAGCAGAAGCTAAGTATGTTGCAGCAGCCCTGAATTATTCTATAATTATGTGGATCAATCAAATGATAAAGGATTTTTGAATTTAGATTGATTATCCTATTGTTATTCATTGTGATAACACTAGCACTATCAACATGTCAAAGAACCCTGTGATGCATGCAAAGACAAAACACATTGAGATCAAGTATCACTTCCTAAGAGAGAAAGTGGAAGAGAAAGAAGTCAGGTGGACTATGTGAGTACTAAAGATTAGTTAGTAGACATATTCACAAAGCCCTTGCCAAATGATACTTATGATTATCTCAGCAAGAAGTTGGGAGTAATTCCCTTCCCTGATTCTGCTTAGAAGAAAGAAGAAAGAGCATTAGTCCTTAGAGATTGATGGATGGTTGACTACTCTACTTTAGGAGTAGTACTAGTGCTTAAACTAATTGGCACCCTTTACCATTGATGTCAAAGGGGGAGTAATATATAGATTTGAAAAATAGAAGTAAAAGAAGGAGTAATATACTAAGGGGGAGTAGTATTCAGTTATGGGAGCAGTTCAGTTGAGGAAATGGAGAATGTTGAAGAATATTGCATCAGATGGAGGATTCATCCTTGGGGGGGTTTTCAAGAGGAAAAAGAGAATGTTATAAAAGAAATGTTCATTTGGATTGGTGGAGTTTTTCATTCCATATGTTGCCATCAATGCCAAAGGGGGAGATTTTTGGAGATTTTCCAGCAAGCCAGTGCTGACTGTATGTTTGGCATTGATGACAACATATGGTAAGTAGCATGCGTGGAAGAATTATGTAATAAGATTATAGTATATAAAACATGGACATGTTATCATCATGATATCATGGACGCAGAGGTTAACTGTTAGTATAGACAGTTATATAACAGCTTGTGTGAGCAGTGTTCCTTACAGAGTTAGAGGCAGTGTTCTATGAGTGATTGTTCGTATAGTTATCATGCAGCCTTAGGTGTTTGGATATGTTATGGAGACATGTTAGTGATGTTACATTCATGGATGTAGAGTTTGATGATTAGTAGAAGTGAATTTATGCAGTCGCTATTCACCACTTGTAATTTCCTATGTTTATTCAGAAGAGCCAATAGAGATTATATTTGTTCAGGAGTTGTGCCTTCATTTTGGTATTTGCCCTTGGATTAGTTCTTGGAGAAGAGTTAGTAATGTTTAGTTAAGAGAACATGATGTAATTCATCTTGAGGAAAAAGTTTCAGTTACTTTGGTATAGCTGACAGTGTGTAGTGTGCGTCTACATTTATTAATATTGGATAGGTCCCATAATGTGTTGCGTGCTTAGTAGAGTCGACAGAATTATTATTGGAGTATGTTATGGTTTCTCTAATATTATTTCAAGGTGGTTCTAACAGGCTGACTTGATTATATCATTTAGTGGAAATATATTTATAGGCAGTCATTTGTGATTGCTAAGTTATGGTTAAGAGTTGATTGTGAAGAGTAGAGTAGAGTGTGCAAAGTGTTGAGCCACCAGTAGAAGTTCTATGTGACCAAGTAAAGTGTTTGTGCTATACATTGGAACTGATCTTAATAGTAGGTCAAAGCATAGTTCACCAAGATCCAAATATAGTGTGTATCTGTTATTTAGAAGGTTGTAGCCTTCACTCATTTGAGCAGTGTGCTCTCAAACAGTGCATCCTCACCCCTAAAAGGGTTAATTGTAAATGACTCCTAACAGGGTCTGACCCTTGACCAAGTCACTGTACTAAATACATTGTAAAGAAACTCCTAATAGGGTTAAGGATCTTCTAACAAGGATCATAATAAACTAGTACAAATTATTAGTGGGTGTCAATTCCCATTGGGGTTTTTACCTATTTAGGTTTCCCCGTAACCAAAATATTGGTGTTGTGTTCAAGTGTTCTTTCATTGTGTTTATGCTTTATGTTTAAGTACACTTGATTGGATAAAGAATTGAAAATAGTAGATAACTGATTCACTCCCCCCCCACTCTTAGTTATCTCTTGGGACTATTCCTAACAATTATATCTTCAAGTCTAGTTTCCAGAACATTTTTAAGTTTCAAATTTCCTTGTGAAATGAGGGAGATATGGATATTTTACTGGGACTACATCTTTAACTATTTCTAGGCCCTTAATTTTAGGAAATCTCCAAGTTCCCAGTGTGAATGAATGAGTTTATCATCAATCCATTCAACCAAATCATTTATCCTAATCATGAATATCATGATAAAATAATTAAATTGCATTTATTTTCTTTTATAAATGCTGATATCTAAAACTACACCTCTAGATATACAACCAATGGAAAGCTCAGAAAATGGGGGACTTTAGGCATTTTCACTAAGAAACCTCTAGGATTTTAGAACCTAGATCTTCATTCTTTCTAAGGGGGAAAAGGGGAAGAAGTGTTACTTATTTGATTTAAGGCAATATACTAAGCTTATGGAACACTTTAAAATGCACATGTTATTTTATAGAATGAAATATCAAGGCAACCTTACTACAATTATTCTAGGCATAGTCATAGATGTTCAAAACCCTTTAACATAGACATATAATGAATCATATAATGGAAGCTACAGAACAAAGAAGCTAAAGCACAATTTTCTCAGTAGAAACCAAAGATGCATATGCTAAAGTCAATAAAATAGCACATAAACTTATTAAAACACTGAATCTTAAAGAAAATCAAATGGTCGAAAGTAGGATTGATCAGATTATGTTGATTCAAATGCACAAATACAATTTGAGGATCAAAAAAATAGTTTCTCATAAGAGTGAAAGTCCATGATAATCCTCTTTGAACCCATCTATCTATATCATATCCTCTCTACAGATTACAAATATTTGGTAATAACTACCATATGGGAAGTAGTGGCTTGGAAACCCTAACAATAGGAAGATGAGATAGTGTTCCATATTTTTATTTCCACAAAGCCTAAGAATCTGATATCTCTATCGCTGGCTCTGAAAATGAAAACTATCCCTTGATCCAAAAATAGAATCATATCATTATAATACCCCAAAAATGGGCTATAGTTTCATTAACCTCCTACATCAACAAATTGAATGAAATCAACATCAATGTCCTAACCTAAGGCACATCTTGATGGAGAGGCTAGTGGTAGATTACATCTCCTTCATGGGTTAGTGCTTTGTTCCCTTCTTTGCTTGATAACATATTCTTTAATCTTCATCCTAAGATCAACCCTAGGCCCATTCCACTCCATAGACCTATCAATGGTCAGTCTTCCATCATCCTAAAACCACTAGACTCCACACCCTATATCCCCTTTCACTTCTTCATACTCAAACCTATCAATCATGTTCCATACTCCATGTTAAACATTCTTCAACCAATGTGCTTCTACAACCACAAATAGAAACTATGCTTCAACTGGTGATCCTAACCCCTCCAAGGATCCCAATACACTTGAACCATCCACTCTCCAACATCTAAACTGACTCTAGTGACCAACCTATCTCTTTGCACCAAACTGTCCTTGCTTGCACAGTCCTAGTAGTACAATAGTAAGGGTTTTTTTAGATATTTTCCCAAACAACTCTTCAAACACATTAAATATTCTAATACCTTTTTATGATCTTGTCCACAAACCCCCACACAACACCTAATCCCTTTATAAAACTCTCCAACACATTCATGAAGTAAATCCATGAGAATCTGCCATGTCACTGTCCTCTATATAGACCCATAAACAGGTATCTATAACTTTCGATAGAAACATTATTTTTATGATCCCTCTAGTGAAGATGTGGAAAACTAGGTTTCCTAAAACATATCAAATTCAGAAAGATCCAATGGTTAACTTTGGAGAAATTATCCCCGCATTGAACTGCAATTTATTTAGACAATCATTCCTTCCACCTGTGACTGTCTAGTCACTTCTCTACCCTCCAAAATGACCAACCTCCCTTATTCTCCTACAAATGGGTTTCATTCCTACATAATAAGTGTTAGGAAAGTATATTACAAGTGTGGATCCATCCCCAAGAAATAGTATGTAAAAAAGAGGATGGATCATTACAAATTCATGGTGAAAACAAAATAAAATATGTGCCCCTACATGACAGTCAACAAACAATTATAGAGCAGAGTTATGTGGTGTTTTAAATTTCTCTAAAATGATATAATAACCATCCTACAACCCAAACCATATTGGTGGATTACTAAAATATCAAACAAATCTCCAAAATTGCAAGAAATCAGTTTTATTGCTTTCAAATAGATATAGTACGTAAATTTGAAACTCCTCCTTTTACCATACATGATCTGATGCCTTCTAAGACTTATATAGACCCAACATAACCTCCAAAACCAATCCAAAGTGGTTGGATCCCCTAACAAAGAAAATAATCTCTATTTTGGTAGTTTCCCTCAAAAAAACACTTGACCATTATGTTTCAAATATTTAAATTTTAAAACTTATTTAAATGACTCCCTAGACTTTATGACTTTGAAATTTGTCCATGTAGGACCTTGAAATAACATTAAATGTACAAATCCTAATCAAAGACTTAACTCTATCCTTCTAGGCCTAATATGCCACCCTAGGCATTCAACTCTTAACACATCAACACATGCCTTTATAGATTTAGGCTCATTACATGGCATTACAAAATTGACTACAAGTCAAATTACATTCATGTTTTGATCTTTTAGATCATTCAATCTTGATGATAATTCTTCATGAGTCATTCAAGTGACCCCTTTTAAGTCTTTGTCAGGGTGCCCTGCACCACATCTGCACATCAATTTATCAAAATCCCTAATTGATTTTATCTTAATTCTACATCAGGGAATATTCCTTGACTACTCCTAATTATCCTAATTATCTTTAATTGAATATTATTTGGTGATAAATCATATTTATCCTAAAATTTGATTAATTGAATATTCTGAATATTTAATTAATTAAGTTTAATTCTGCCACTTAATTATTTAATTAATTTTAATTATATTTATTCCTAATTCATATTATTTAATTTTGACAATAAATCAAAAATCCTATGAATAATTGATTAAATTCTTATTTAATTAATTAAGTCCATTTGTCAATATTTAATGATATAGTTTGGAATAAAAGTCTAATTTAATAATTGATTAACCCATAAATCAGTTATTTTTAAATTTAAAATCAGTTAAGTCGAGAATAAATCACTTTATTTTAAAATTAATTCATATTAAATCATGCACAATTAGAAAAGCAGTCAACTTTAAATCAATTCTCAATTTCAATTTGTTAATTTTCTAAACTCAACATATAATGATGAGTTGAAAAAGTGAACTAAACTCTATTTTGAGATAAAAAGTGCTTTTGCATGATTTTATGAGTTGATCTATTCCTGATTTCTTGTTAACTCAAAAATCAACTTGATTTTATCAAGAGTGATTTATGGCTTTTCTCAATGCATCCTCAAGCCATGGATTTCTATAAAACCAAGGCTCAACTCCTCACAAAAGGATCCCTCGAATTTGCACACTTACTCTGGTGAATTTACATCTGAAGAGTCAAGCTCTTGTGAACAAGGCAATTGTGAGATTTTGTTATTATTTTTGAGGGTTCATAGCATCCATTTTTTATATCAATTCATAGCATTGTTAGATTAACTTGCATATCATTTCAATTCATTTATAGATTAGTTTCATATTGAGTTTTTCATCTTATTGCATACAAAATCCCAAAAAAAAAAGATTAATTTGCATTCATCTCCATACATCTTTCAAGCATTAAATCCTTCGTTTAGGTGTTGCATTGTCATTGATCTCGGTCTAAATCTGAGAATACCATACTCACATCTACTAGAAGGCAGTAAATCGCTTGGTTAGCCTATTTTATTTATTTGCAGATTTCTTGATTTGCTAACCTCTAATGTTTTACTGAAGTGTTGTGTCCACATCTAGGTACAATTTTCACACACACATTTCTAGTGCCCACTATGGGGCCCTGAAATGGGTTTCCATTCATCTTCTAGAAATTTCTATCAATTTTCTATCATTTTCTATCAAAACTACAATTTTTACTTTTTGTCCATACATTTTTCGTATGAGTTTTGATAGAGTGTCGTCCCAGGACCCCCTAACTGTCATACGACAGTCAATTTTTTCAAGAATTGTGTCAGTTCTTATAGATTGTCATTTCAGGACTACTCTGTCATGTGTGCATAGACCCATTGTCGTATCATGCTTGGATTGTCATACGGGAGGCAACCCACTATCATACAAGTTTTGCTACCAGAAATTCAATTGTCGTATCAAATTTTTCAGTTTGTCTTTCAAATTTGATTTTTGGATTTGCACTGACAGCTAACCCTAATAATTGAGATCTTTTGTTTTTGATTGATACTTGTTGTTTTTGCTCATGGGAAAACACAACACAATTGCAAAAAAGGTAAAATCTACTAAGCGCGTTGCGTGGAAATTTAGGTATTCTACTACATTTGATAAAACTTCAATTTGGGACATAAAACAAATATCTCATGTGTCTGGCTTGGGTGTCTTTCCTTCTTTCATAAATCACACTTCAGTTTTGGGCTCTAAAATGAACATAGATTTTCTTTTTGCATATCTGTTACACATAGTAATTAGGCCCTATGAACACTATTTGTGGAGTTCTTGAGGGAGTGGGCTTCTTTCGCTTGTTTTTCATGCAAAGCTCTTCTTGAAGATAGATCCCCTTGTAGGTAGGGAGGATACTATGATTATCTCATGTTCTACTTGGTTTGGTCCTCAACTTTGATCGGTATGTTCTCTCTTGGTCCCACTTAGAGAGCTTGATAGAAATTATTGTTGACATCACAAACCTTGGTGAGGTGATTTCTGTCTTAGCATGTCAAATAATCTATCTACTATGTTTGGGTAAAAGTGAAAAGGCTAGAGGATTATGCTCTACTCCCTATTTGGGTAGTATTAGAAACTCAGATCCTTGAATCTAAACCAAGTCCCCATGTGGTCTATTTTGTGAGTCACCTTTAGAGAGGGTTAATAGTAGTGGACATTCCCTTTATTGGGTCAACCATGTGGACAGAACCTCAAGCGGTAATAGCCATTTTCACCGTGGTAGCAAAAACTGCTATATACATGTCTTTGTGGAAGAAATCTCCACAGGTGTAGTCTCTTGTTGGGCTATCATATCTCCTCAGCAGCTCCTGATTGATTAAATTCTCAGACTGTGTAAAAACCTCGGTGCTCTTGGATTGGATTTCACCCTCTTGAGATTACAAAATTTGTAGAGTCAGACCATTACTAAAAACCCTAGTGCTGCCAAATTTTTATTTTCTAGGTCTCTGTACGTGATTGCAAAATTTTTTGAGAACATACACAAATAGCATTTCTAGGATTAGAACAATAAGTCACTTGATTGTTTATGTGCAAGGTTGCTTTGTCCCTTGCTTTCTATTCTGTGTGCTTGATTCTACTTGGTTACTTGAAACAAATGAATCTGAGATGAACTATTACAAAAATCTTCAAACTTGGATAGAGAAACTTGCAAACAATCTGGTACTAAAAATTGAAAAATTGCAAATCTGAAGAAAAATTCCTTTCTAGAGGACAAAGTCATCCCACAGTCTTGGAAAGTCGTATGAGTTTTGTCCAAGTGTTTTCCAGAACCCCTATATTGTCGTATGGGAGACTATATATTGTCGTACGAGTGTTGTCAGAAAAAAAAGTCAAGCAAAATCAATCTCTGGTGTCAACTGTCATACGAATGTTGCAATTGTTGTACACATGCTTTCAATTGTTGTGCCAGACCTCACCCAGACTCGTACGAGCTTGGAGAAACTCATATCAAATTTTTGAAAAGTTGCCAGAAACCTACCAAATTTATCAAAAAATTCAATTTTTTTATGGCCCCAGAAACCTGCCAAATTTGTCAAAAATTCAATTTTTTTACGGCCTACTTCTAGAGTCTGTCAGAAAATTCACTATGTCAGGAACAGAGTAGAAACCAAAAGAATCCAATCATTTTCCCAAAGTGGTCTCTTGAGTTTGATCCAGCTATCTGATTTATCGATTTGAATCACGTTCATCTTGTGTCAAAACCTTGTCAAAATTATCTTCAATTCAATCTTCAAAAAAATGGCTAAGTGTTGTGAGCTCATGTCCGCCATCTTTTGGGCATCTACCCATACATCTAGGGCACATTATCCTTCATTTACATCCAAGTCAATCTTCAACCAATCCAATCTTGACAAGGTTGCATCATTTGATCTTCTTGAATCAAGTCATTCTTTAGTTGGCTTCATCTTTCTCTTTTGCTTCACTCGAAGCTAATGGTGGAAACTAGAGCTTCCTCACAAAGAAAAAAAGGAGAACAACCCAAATTCTCTTCAGCAACATCTTCTGTGATTTCTTAGACATTTCATGAACCTTATGACACAATAAAATTTGGAGAAGACACTCTTGGAAATATTTACTTGAAAGGTGGTTACGTTACCACACCTGCATTAGTTCAAGGAGGTAATCCACAAACTCCACATAAATCAATCCTTGGTAGTTCTCATCACAACACAATGTCTCAAGGAGGAGAAAACCAAGGCTCCCAAGGACATTAGTCTCAACATGGTGCAGATTAAGAACCCACACCTTATGAAATTTCCCAATATCAAAATGATGATAACTTCAAAAGAATGATGAGACATTTCTTGCGTGAAGAGAAAGAGGCATATTTCCTAGATCTAGCTCAACAAGGAGCCAAGCTTCCTCAAAAATTTAATGTTGAAGATATCATTACTCAAGAGGAAGAAACTCCTATCATAGCCATGATGAAAAAGATGCATGCTATGCAAGTTAAGCTCAACAAACTAGAAAAAGAGAAGGAACCTAAGGAGTTCTCTATGGAGGCCCTATGTCCTTTTCCATTTGACAAAAACTTGTACATGCTGCCATTCCAAAAAAGAATGGAGATACCAAAATATGATAAGTATGATGGAAAATCTGACCCTCAAAATCATCTCAGAGAATTCTATACTCAATCTATGGATTTTATTCATGAACCAACCTACTTAATGCATCTTTTCCCTCAATCTCTGGGAGGATCATCCATTCATTGGTTCTCTAAAATTCCTCCAACAATAAAGACCTTTGAGGAGTTGATCAAACTATTTTATCAACAATACTCTTAAAAGGTTCAACATGCGATCACCATGATCGATATCTGCAATCTGAAGAAAAACTCAGGAGAACCCTTCCTGAATTTCCTCAAGTGATGGAGGAAGAAGTTTTCACTCTATACTCGACCTATTCTGAAAACTAAAAAACATGAAATCTTCATCAACAATATGGTTCCAAAACTCAATTATCCCTTGCAAATGTAAAATCATACATCCTTTGATAAAATGGTAGAGAATGCCATCAAGATTGAGAATGTGCTTTTCTTAAAAAGGGAGACATATTGCTTCATAAGGAAAATAAGTATGAATCTGGTTCTAGTTCCAACAACAAAGACAAAAGTAAATTCTGGAACAAGAACAAGAATGTTGTAATAGATGGCATTGTTGATCACATCAGTGTTCCATCAAAGGCACCTGCAGTCAATCTCACCATGGGCACTCAAGCCATAAAATCTTCTGAGCAAAAGGCATCTGAACCATATCAGAAGTTGAAAGACTATTGTATACACTTAAAAATGGCTTCATTAATTAATTAAATATTTATTATTTAATTGATATTGACTTGATTAATTAATTAAATATTTATTATTTAATTAATATTCATTTCCTCTATTTATTAAATAGATTATTCAATTTATTTAGTAAATTCACTATAGTTTATTCCTCTATCCCAAGTCTTCTAATTAGTCTTATTAAAGTGATTTTAATTAAATACACAATCACCTAAATATGACTAAGTCCCCTAGTCCACCTCACCTACCTAGTCAACTGACACATCACTTTGGCTAAAATAAATAATTATTATTAATTATCCTCACCCACACATGTCCTATTCTTAAGGGCTATGTGGCCTCATAAGACTTGGTCTAATGACCACATGTCTTCTCTCAAACCAAGTCAAGAGACATTTCCTATTCCTAGGGGGCTTCTCAAGCCACCTCTAAGGGTCAAAAGTGACTCATAGGACACTTGTACAAAGAGTTCTCATGAGGAAAAAACCCTTCCCTCTTCCTCTCTTTGGTCTTTGTGAGACACTTGACATGTGTCTTTCCCTTCCACCTTTTTCTCTTCCATGTCAATATGAGAGGAACATCATCCCTATTCTTCCTCTTACATTCCAACTACATCTTCCTTTCTCTCAACTCCTTCAACCAAGTCAATCCTAGCCCTAGGATCTTCCATCTTTCATTCTCCATGGTAGGATTGTGCCACCTAGGCTTAGATCCCCCAAAACTCTATAAAAGGAGCCTCATTTTCCCTTTGTGAGCTAATAGCAATTAAGCAATCAAGCATTCCAAAAGCAATCAAAGAATCCACACTATCATCATTCCATTTTCATTCCATCCATTAGTTGCATAGTCAAGCTTTGGGCTATTTTGCACTCACTCATTCAATCTCCACACTTTGGTGACATCTTGGGCAAGGAGCTTCAAATTGGAAATTTGAGAGCTCAACCATCCAAGAAATCAAGGCTAGGAGGACAATGGAGACAAGCTGCATGGTAGGTGAAGGTAATTGATTTCATTTCATCATTTGTGATTACTTTGCATTCTTCATTGTGTTGCATTAGAAAGATTTGTTAGATTCTAAATTGTTAATTTCTCCACCGTAGGATTGTGCCAACTAGGCTTAGATCCCCCAAAACTCTATAAAAGGAGCCTCATTTTCCCTTTGTGAGCTAATAGTGAATAGGAAATCAAGCATTCAAGCAATTAAGCAATCAAGCATTCCAAAAGAAATCAAAACATCCACACTATCATCATTCCATTTGCATTCCATCCATTAGTTGCATAGTCAAGCTTTGGGCTATTTTACACTCACTCATTCAATCTCCACACTTTGGTGACATCTTAGGCAAGGAGCTTTAAATTGGAAATCTGAGAGCTCAACCATCCAAGAAATCAAGGCTAGGAGGACAATGGAGACAAGTTGCATGGTAGGTGAAGGTAATTGATTTAGTTTCATCATTTGTGATTAGTTTTAATTCTTCATTGTGTTGCATTAGATAGATTTGTTAGCTTCTAAATAGTTAATTTATCATTTCTAGTATTAGACATCTAATTTAATATTAATTAATTTCTAAGTACTATGCCAATGTCATTACCATAATGGAAAAATCAGAGAGTCAGCCAGTCCATGTTACTACTCATGCTCAATCCAAGGTTACTCTGCAAGGAGTCTCGTCTAAACCAAGCACCTCTCAAAACAAGTCTATTTATGTCCCAAAGTCTACACCAAATATTTCCAACCAGTACAATATTTTGGAACAACTCAAGAAAACACCTACCCAGATATCCATCGTAGAGCTTTTTCATCTATCCCCATCTCATAAAGATATCCTTGAGAAATCTCTTTTAGAAACCTAGGTCCCCACGAATCTAGATCATGATCAATTTCAAGCTATGGTGGGATATTTAACAACCCCACATTATCTATCCGTCATTGAAAATGATGATTTAGCTATTACCCAACCTCATAATGCTCTTCTACATATTGAAGTCCTTGTACAGAGTCACAAAATCAAGAGAGTACTAATAGATGGAGGAGCTGGCTTAAATATATGCACTTTGAAATTAGTCCTTGCATTGGGATTTTCTAAAAATGTTGTAGATCGAAAGAAGAAAATCACAATCAAAGCTTATGATGAAGAAGAGAGGCCATCCAAGGGATCTGTTGTTCTTCCTATTAGAGTAGGTCTTGTAGTCAAAGATGTACCTTGCCAAGTTCTTGACATGGATCTCACTTATAACATTCTCTTGGGAAGACCATGGATTCATTCCATGCAAGTTGTGCCATCAACTTACCATCAATGTTTGAAATTCCCTCACAATGGTCAAGAGATCACTATCAAAGGGGATTCTAATCCTTTTCAGTGTTGTAGCACTTTGAAGATGTCTAATTCTTTGGTACCTTATAATCATATTGGACCTTCTGCAACTACACCCATTGATCCTAGTGATATAGCATCAACTTCTAAATCTAATAGGATCAAGATAGACATAAAAGAACGAAGTATGAGAGAGTACACTCTAGGTCAAGCTCTTTGCATCATAGAGTTACCTTTATCTCCTAGATCATATGGTAGATCTTTGATCACTAAACAACAATCTGAACCCCCTTCAACACTTGTTTATGACACATTTATAGGTGGGGGCACTATATCAAAAGAGGCAGCTGAGCGTAATGCTAATCATTTGCTGAAGTCACAGAAGAATGAAGAGGATATCAAACATGAATATATATATCACCTAATGTCTATGGTAAAGGGTATACTTTGCTACAAAAGATGGGATACCAAGGCATTGTACCTATAGGGTTACAAAGAGAGGGTGTTATAAAACCAATTTTGCAAAATCCAAACTATCAAAGAGATACTAAAGGATTAGGCTATAAGGGAGAAGGACCAAAAGAACCAAAAGGAAAAGAAAAGATCACACCTTTTCATGAGACATCTAAAGCTCCTACCTTACAATTTTGAAAACATGGTATGTATATCGATCCAGAGAAACAAAGGATAGCACAAGGAATCATTGATAGACTTGGGGATAATGATGATTTTGACTCTAATGATTATGAATGGGATTCATTATCTGATTATACTAAAGACATAGGAGTTGATTTTGTCCATCACTATAGTAATGATTACCATGAGGGAGAGAGTTCAAGGACTGACTCACTAGGATTAGTCCCACGTGATACTACTCTTGTCAATCATGAGGGCAGTGAACATTATCTTGTGATAGATGATTCAAATGAGAGTATGGAAATAGACCTCACTGATACCATCATAAACTTGACAACTTTTCCATCAATACCATATCTACCTTTGAAACTAACCCGAATGATCCAATGCCCCTTGTACATCCTAAACTTATCGATTGGTATTCTCCTGATCATCCAGAACTTGATGTCTTCCATAATGATGACACAATAATTGACTATCTCAGAATTAGGGATCATTTACCACCTAGAGATCACAAGTCAGGATTTTTGATAGAACTCAATGACATGGCTTACTTTGGAGAGTGCCAATCCTTTTAGTCATAAAAATATAAAAATAATCAACAGATCTAATGGTGAAAACCACTCAGTGGTAGTATTAGATCCAAAAATAGTAAAAAGAAAAGACACATTTGATGGTGAAAACCTCTCTGAGGCACCTGACGATGGAAGGATTGCCACTCTTCTCAATTATCTATATCAAGAGAAATCTTCCATCCTTATAGAACCAACAGTACCTCTAAACATTGGAAAAGAGGAGTCTCCACACATTCTCAAAGTAGTAGCATCCTTGACAGAATTAGAGAAAGAAGCTTTTGCAAAGTTTTTCAAAGAGAGACAAATTAACTTTGCCTGGTCCTATGCTGATATGCCTAGGCTGGACCCTAATCTCATTATGCATCATTTATCTATTACACCAGGTGTTAAACCAGCTAAGAAAAAGTTCCACAATATGCACCCACACATTGCACTAATGGTTAAAGAAGAATTGAAGAAACTCTTAGATGTTGGGTTCATTCATGCTATTAATTATGCTGAGTGGATCTCAAATATTGTCCCAGTCTCAAAACCAGATAAGTCTATCCAGATTTTTATAGACTTTTGAGATCTCAATAAAGCTTGTCCCAAAGATGATTTTCCATTGCCCAATATTGATATTAGAGTTGATTTGATGGCTGGACATGAGATGTTATCTTTGATGGATGGATTTTTTGGATATAACCAGATCAAGATCATACCAAAAGACCAGGAAAAGACTGCTTTTACTTGTCCTTGGGGTACATATTGTTGGAATGTAATGTATTTTGGGCTTAAGAATGCTGGTGCCACTTATCAAAGGGCCATGCCTACAATCTTTCATGACATGATGCATACAATCATGGAAGATTATGTTGATGACATTTTAGCAAAATCTAAAAATAGAGAAGGTCATTTGAGAGTGTTGGATAGAATATTCACCCAGATGGAAAAGTATCAGATTCGACTCAATCCAAAGAAATATGCATTCGGGGTCACATCTGGTAAACTGTTAGGGTACATTGTCCCAGCCAAAGGAATCAAGGTTGATCTAGAAAAGGATAAAGCACTAATGGAGATGGCTTCCCCAACTAACATTAGTCAGTTAAGATCTTTGCAGGGACGTCTCCAATCCATTCAAAGATTTGTTTCTCAACTACCAGATCGAAGTCATCCCTTTCATCATTTGTTGCATAAAAATATCTTATTCCAATGGGATGATAAGTGTGAGAAAGCCTTCAATAAAATCAAGGCATATCTAGTGAATCCTCCAACTTTGATGTCACCAATTCTAGGCAAGCCACTCTTGCTCTACATTTCAGCTATGACAGTCTCATTAGGTGCTCTTCTGGCTCAGCAAGACCATGAAGGAAAAGAAAAAGACATATACTATATCAATCGCACCCTAGTGGGATATGAGCTAAACTATTCTCCCATAGAAAGAGCATGTCTAGTAGTTGTCTTTTCTTCACAGAAGTGGTGAAATTACATGTAGTCATATTCAATCAAGATCATTGCAAAGATTGATCCTTTAAAGTATCTATTAAGAAAGACAACGTTGACAGGTAGATTGGATAAGTGGGTCATGCTTCTTAGTGAATTTGACATTGAGTATGTGGATAGGAAGGCTATCAAAGGCCAAGTGATAGCAGATCAACTAGTTGATGCCCCATTAATGGATAACCAACCTATACACATAGAGTTTCCTGATGCACACATCTTGGCCTTATCTACACAAACATGGAAACTATACTATGATGGATCATGTACTCAATAGGGTTCAAGAGCTGGTATTCTCTTTGTCACACTGCAAGGATACACAATTCCAAAATCTTACAAGCTGCTCTTTCCTTGCACCAATAATGTGGCAGAATATGAAGCTTTGATGATTGGGCTAAAGATGGCTTTACAATGGAAAGTAGCTGAAATGAATGTCTATGGGGATTCTCAGTTGATTATAAACCAAGTTAATGATGATTATCAGACTAAAGATGATAAGTTATTACCATATAAATGTATGGTTGATGACTTTAAACAATATTTCTCAGTCATCACTTTTGAGTAGATTCCCCGACATGATAACAAGGCTGTCGATGTAATGGCTATGATTGCTTCTCTATTTGATACAGAGGATACCAAGGCCCATTTTGAGTTCTTGGTGGAATCCTTGACTTGTCCTGCATATGATGACCCTGATACAAGTATTATATGTCATCTTATTGGACATGACTCCCCAATTTATGGAAAAATCTATTCTTATCTGAAAAATGACATCCTACCCCTTGACCTATCTTAGAATCAAAAACAAACTTTTCTTCACCAAGCCTCCATCTATGTCCTCATATTCGACACCATCTATCAGCGAGGTCTTGACGGTATTCTCCTGCGATGTCTCAAGCATGATGAAGCTCAAACTACCTTGTGAGATGTACATGAGGGTATTTGTGGGACACATTCAAGTGGTCCCTCCTTGGATAAGAAACTCATGTGTATGGGTTATTATTGGCCTACCATGGAAACATATTCCTTTTATTTTTCTAGGGCGTGTAAGAAATGTTTGATACATGGAAACCTTATTCATGCTCTAGCACAAGAATTACATCCTTTTATGACTACCTTGCCATTCAATCAGTGGGGACTCGACCTTGTGGGAACAATCAACCCTCCATCTTCCAATGACCAAAAATCGATTATCACTGCAACAGAGTATTTTACTAAATGGATTGAGGCTGTTCCATTAATTACCGCCATAGGAAAACAAATATCCATGTTTATCCTAAACTATATCATTTGTAGATATGGTATACCTATGTATCTCATTACTGATCATGGGAAACAATTCCAAAATTAGGACTTGGATGAGCTGTGCACAAAATTCCATATCACTCATAACTATTCCTCCATATACTATCCCCAAGGTAATGGCCAAGCTGAGGCGTCTAACAAAACCATTGTCAAAATCCTACAAAGCCTGTCAATGACACTGGCCATGACTGGCATATCCAACTAAATCTAGCCTTATGGGCTTACGACACCTCCATTTGTACTCCCACTAGAGCCACCCCATATTCCTTTGTCTATGGATCTAAAGCTATCCTACCCCTTGACATCAAGTTGCCTTCTCTTCGTGTCACTCTCAAAGATTTGATTCCAAATGAAGAGTATAGAGTTGCACGACTGACTGAACTAGAATTACTGGATGAATGCTGTCAGAGAGCTTATGATCATTTTAAAGTCTATCAACAATAAATATTTTGTTAGTATAATAGCAAGGTGAAAATCAGAGACTTTCAGGTGGGTGATCTAGTCCTTCATGAAAATCCAAAGAATCAACAACATCATGAGAAGAAGGGCAAGTTTGAACCTAATTGGTTAGGTCCTTTTGTAATTACAATAGTCTATGGCTCTAGGGCTTATCAATTATGCACACCTAAAGGACATACCTTGGATGAGCCTCTTAACAACATACAACTCAAGAAATTCTATCCTTGAAATCCCAATGCAAGGGGAATGTATATAGTATGTATATAGATAAAAAAAATAAAAAAAATTTGAAAAATCTCTCAAAAATACAAAAACATAAAAAAATCAAAAGAAAATTGCAATAAAAGTATGTGGTGAAAACCTGGCAATAGGTGCCATGTGTATCAAGTTAGCTCCTCTATCTATTATGATTCTTCTAGTGTGTCTGTTCATTATATATATCCATAATAAAATGGCTAGTCAGTTACCATTCCCACCATGTATATATCATAATAAAATGGCCAGTTCATACACCATCCATTGTATCTACCCATAATAAAACCCCATCATAGCTTGATCTTTTGTCTTGGTCTTCATCCTAGTCTTGTTGTGTCCTTCTTCGTCCATAATAAGTCAGTCCATCACCTAGCTGGGGGCATGTCCTTGACCTAGTTTGGGAAGTGGATCTATGATGTTCATGACTCTTAGAGGATAGAATGGATTATTTTCACTACACAAGTAGACATAATAAAATGTTCTTACACATTGATATCCTCATGATGAATCATAATCTATGATCTATCCTTTGAAACATGACCGCTTATCTATACATCTTGACTATACATCATCAATTGAACTGATCAATGTCTCTTACACTATCTTTTGGCAAAAGAAATGTATATTCATGATAGGCATGCTAGACTGGTTTGTTGTAGATTATGCATTCATATCTGGATTTCATTGTTATCATGTTTCCTATGCTATTCCAGGATATCTTTGACATTAGTTTGAAACTCCCATATGTCATTGATTAGAATAGCCAGGATGGGGCATGATATTTTCTTTGATTGTTGTTTGTGGGATATTTTTTTTGATGAAATCAAAGGAACAAGTAATTGGGGTGTCTGTGTGTAAGTGCCTTCATGAATTTAATAGTCTTGACAACATACACATCATGTTGTTCTACAAATACTATTAATGGTGATACGCCACACATACCTCGACTCCAAATATTTGTTCCCTGATGGAGGGGGGAAATATTCCTTGTTTGTTATGCAAATGAAACTCAGGTCATCTTGGTTCAATTATGCCTAGATGCTTGTCAAGTTTTCTATATTAAACTCCATGCAAGAAGTGCTCTGGTCATCCTGGTTTAATTATACCATGATGCTTGCATTTCCTTGCAACATAATGAGCTCAAAGATGAAAATCAAATTCTAGTTATTCTGAAGTTCTAAGATGTTACATGAAGTTGTGGAGATACTCATTTCATATTTCATATTTCATTGCATTTAACCAACTCATGACTTGCATATCAGTGCTCCTTTTATAGGGATTTGTAGGTTATCTTTCTTATTAGGTTATTTGTTCTTCTGGTTCATTCTTCTAGCATCAGATACATTGTTATTTAAGTTGAGGACATTTGGGCAACAAAAACATTAAGTTTTCATCTTGCATCTTAAGACTTTTTGCATATTCCATTTTCATTATCACACTTAATCATTTTTGTAATTCATTTAGGACATGTATTATCTTCATTGGGTGTGTTCATTTGTATATTACCTATATCTATTGCATCTTTTATTAATTTAAAGTGACATTTCATCATAGCTATCATTTTATCCCATAATCTTTTATCATGTTGTAGGTTGTTATATTTTATCATATTAGGTACATTTTCATTCATTACATACAACATCATTTGCATTTTTCATCAGTTCATTTACATTGTTTATATCATTCCATTTTGTCCTAAATAACATTGCATTCATAATCATTTAAGACATGCATTTATCATTATATAATAGATCATTAACCATTATGCATCAAATAGAAACTAAGCCATTTGCATTCTAGAACATTCAAATACTATGCATATCAAAGTAAATCATCACATCATGCATATTTCAGTACGCACATGTATATATAATCATCAAAGAAAATGATGATAGAACTGCATCACTGTATATATAGAGTCCATCATATAGAGTCCATAAAAAAATAAAATGTCCAAATGTCCAATGATATATCATAAATAACAATGTGTCAATATCATGTCCATCAAGTCAATAACATAATGAAACATACTGATACAATAATACAAGGAGTGTATGAAATGATGTCATATATCTATGATCCACTACCTCTAGACTTAGTATGTCACTGTCTGTGAGATCCAATGAAACCACCTGAACTTGAGGCTCCTGCTGGATCTTCTGAACCTGTGGGTGCTCTAGGAGGGCGTGATGATACACCTCCGCTGCCAGCTGGTACCTGTCTCTCATAAATAGTTATCTTGACTACAAAAGAGCTCTCTCTAAAGCTCCTAATCCACTAATCACTGGGAACAACCTATCTATATGCATCCCACCAGTAAGAAATCTCCTTCTCAACCCATACTATAGCACATAGACTATCTCTGTGGAGACCCAAGTCCTCTATCCTTTGAAGCTCATTTAATAAAGCCTTAGACTCCCCTAGTCTCTCTATGGCACTATCTTGCTCATGCCTGATCAAGGTGTTCTCCCTCTCCAATGACTCTACCCATCTCTCTAGTCTAGGGACATGGTCTACCTATACTTGTGTCATTGCTAGTCAATCAATATCTAGGTCCTCCTCCTTTGCAGCCTCCCTCTGCAACATCCCTTTATAGATAGGGATCCTTTCCCCCAATGTCCATCTCTGCCTGCTCATCCTGGACATCCACATCCAACATCTTCTCATCTTGTATGTCATCGTGGACCTTCCCACCCTGTACCACTCCAACTTGGGCCAATAGCACATCTGCCTTGTCCTATCCCTGTCCTGCTTGTATAGGCACCTATACCTATACTATAGGGTCTCCCTGTGCTACTGGTACCTATCCTAGGGTAGCTGGTATCTATGGTGGAGCCCCTACTATTGGCTATGCTACTGGCTATCTCCATCCCTATCCCACTAGAGGTGGCATCAAATCCCTCTGTCTCACACCACCACCTCTCATACAAGGTTTGACTCTCTCTCCTCTCCCACCATCTCTATCATCTCCTCCATCACCACCATCTCTGCCATCACCTCTGCCTCCTCTCCGTCTGCCTCTCCTATCTTGGCTTCAGTGTCTACCTCGACGTCTCTTTGCCGGATCTCTCTCTGGTGGCCTTGCCACTAGATCAGTCAAGCGTGGCACTAGAAAATCTCTCATGTGTTGCTCCAGATCTATAGTCATCCCTGGGTCAACAACCCCCTGTCTCATTGTCCATGCCTAAAATGGCATGTCAATGAACTCCTTTCTATCCAACTCAAATGAGACCATGGTACCCCATTCATGCCACTCTTAATGTGTCCAAGCAAACTTAGTGACACCCTGTGGCATACCCTGGATCTTGCCAAACTATTGTAGAACCTAGCTCACCAGATGTATCTTGATGATGTAGGGTGTCCGCCCTATCAACCATCATGACTCAAAATAGAACCTGAGCTATCTCTTGTCATCCTAGGGCTCACACCCTAGGTGTGGTCTCCATATCACTATATCAATAGTGTCAAAAGTGTAGCACCAAAACTCTAGATGTCCTAGCTTTGGTTGAGACAAGACTGATGAATAGAAATGAATATATGACTGCCCTACACCACAAAATCTAATAGCTGTTGGATGAGTAATTGCAATATGCTCCCAAGTCCATACATGAAGTAATGTGACACATGTTGATAATGATGCACTCCTCTGATAGATCGCCTGATGAAGATCATGGTACAAATGTGCTAATAGGAAGGCACCCCAAGAAAATTAGGTCCCGTCATCCATCATCTATTGTAATGTGTGGCCCCAACCAACTGCAAACCCATGTGACCTATGATCAAGGTATACAAATCCCCCAATCACTCCTACTGATACCACTGGTAGAGGCTCATAATAGTTGACCATGTCCTCCCAACTGATCTCCCCCTCATCAATCTCATCATCATCGAAGACTACTCTACACTCCATCAAACCACCGTGCCAATCATAGTGCACCAGCTCACCTATGATAGGAAGCTAGAGGATGTGATAAACATCCTTGAGTTTCACTGTCATCTCTCCTATCAGGAGATGAAAGGTACTCATCTCTGAGTGCCATCTCTCTACTAAAGCTATCATCATGCTCAAATTCACCCGAATCTCAGGTGTGTGGATGACATGATATAATCCAGTTGCTCTGATCAAGAGTCTGTCAGTCTCTGACAGCACCGGTCTCAAGTTCTGTGTAACAGGATATCTCTCCCGTGACATCAGAACATCGATAATATCCTCCTATTAAAGTGAACAAAATCAAGCTATCAGATTTTGATCAACTGATCTATCATATCATATCAATTACAAACATGTTTATCACGTGTTTCAACAGATGATTCTATCAATTATCTAATATCAAGATTGGTTAACTAGAGATCATGCTACGACATTGCCTATCTTGACCAAATCAATCAAAATTAATAGCTGATAGATTAAATCAGACTATCGACATCAAGTTTGACATAATTGACTAACTAATTTGACCAAATTCTACCATCCAACACAATAGTGAAGCATCCCTTAATGTTTGTGCAGATCAAAATGTTTGCATAGTTTTATTCAGCATTTGCGTAACTTTTCTTGACAAAAGTGTAGAAAATCCATATGTGCATATTTATTGAACATTTGCATAGTTCTATGATACATATGTGAAGTATAACTAGTTTGTTGCGCAAACATGGCATATTGCTGCCCATTCATGCACCGCAACTGCGCATATGTCTTTCAGCCAAGAAAAAATAAAATTCTAAAAATCCTATGATTCAATCTAGCTTAAACATGCTACATATCAAATCCTAACATGCTAAAAATCATGAATTGACAAAGAGGATCGAATCACCTATCGGCTCTCAAGAATCGCGTAGTCTCTGGAATCGTCTGACCCTCTCGAAACAATGATCTGATAGCGAGAACGACATCCTGGCGGCTCTTCTCTTCTCTTTCTCAAGCTCTATCTCCAAATGACACATGTGCACAATGAACGTATTGTGGACCCCTTTGCACAATGGATTAATTAAATATTTATTATTTAATTAATATTCATTTCCTCTATTTATTAAATAGATTATTTAATTTATTTAGTAAATTCACTATAGTTTATTCCTCTATCCTAAGTCTTCTAAATAGTCTTATTAAAATGATTTTAATTAAATACACAATCACCTAAATATGACTAAGTCCTCTAGTCCACCTCACCTACCTAGTCACCTGACACATTACTTTGGCTAAAATAAATAATTATTATTAATTATTTATTGATAATTATCCTCACCCACACATGTCCTATTCTTAAGGGCTATGTGGCCTCATAACACTTGGTCTCATGACCACATGTCTTCTCTCAAACCAAGTCAAGAGACATTTCCTATTCCTAGGGGGCTTCTCAAGCCACCTCTAAGGGTCAAAAGTGACTCATAGGACACTTGTACAAAGAGTCCTCATGAGGAAAAATCCCTTCCCTCTTCCTCTCTTTGGTCTTTGTGAGACACTTGACATGTGTCTTTCCCTTCCACCTTTTTCTCTTCAATGTCAATATGAGAGGAACATCATCCCTATTCTTCCTCTCACATTCCAACTACAGCCCCCTTTCTCTCAACTCCTTCAACCAATTCAATCCTAGCCCTAGGATCTTCCACCTTTCATTCTCCACCGTAGGATTGTGCCACCTAGGATTAGATCCCCCAAAACTCTATAAAAGGAGCCTCATTTTCCCTTTGTGAGCTAATAGAAATTAAGCAATCAAGCATTCCAAAAGCAATCAAAGAATCCACACTATCATCATTCCATTTGCATTCCATCCATTAGTTGCATAGTCAAGCTTTGGGCTATTTTGCACTCACTCATTCAATCTCCACACTTTGGTGACATCTTGGGCAAGGAGCTTCAAATTGGAAATCTGAGAGCTCAACCATCCAAGAAATCAAGGCTAGGAGGACAATGGAGACAAGTTGCATGGTAGGTGAAGGTAATTGATTTAGTTTCATCATTTGTGATTAGTTTTCATTCTTCATTGTGTTGCATTAGATAGATTTGTTAGCTTCTAAATAGTTAATTTCTCCACCGTAGGATTGTGCCAACTAGGCTTAGATCCCCCAAAACTCTATAAAATGAGCCTCATTTGCCCTTTGTGAGCTAATAGTGAATAGGAAATCAAGCATTCAAGCAATCAAGAAATCAAGCATTCCAAAAGAAATCAAAGCATCCACACTATCATCATTCCATTTGCATTCCATCCATTAGTTGCATAGTCAAGCTTTGGGCTATTTTGCACTCACTCATTCAATCTCCACACTTTGGTGACATCTTGGGCAAGGACCTTCAAATTGGAAATCTGAGAGCTCAACCATCCAAGAAATCAACGCTAGGAGGACAATGGAGACAAGTTGCATGGTAGGTGAAGGTAATTGATTTAGTTTCATCATTTGTGATTAGTTTGCATTCTTCATTGTGTTGCATTAGATAGATTTGTTAGTTTCTAAATAGTTAATTTATCATTTCTAGTATTAGACATCTAATTTGCATACAACTATAAACCTTGGGTTACAACACCAAAATGCAAGTTCACTCCTTTGGGTGAGTTCTTAGAATCTACCATGAAAACTCCCTTGGTGAACAAAATCATCTCATTGCCTGAAATAAAAGAATTGGATCCCGAACCTAAACCAAAATGGTGGAAAGAGACCGATTTTTGTGACTTCCATCGAAACAAGGGTCATAAAACCAATAACTGCATACGCTTGAAACATCTCATACAAGACAAAATTGATAATGGAGAAATTGTAATTGACAATCATAAGAGCAATAATGATCATACAACATTCACAGAACCATTTCTGAAACATGGTCAAGGAGATTCACCTTCTCAACCTAACATGGGTGCTAAAGTCAATTATGCCTACTCTGGAAACAATGCTATCATAAACATGGTTGAGCCATACCTATCTGAACATTGCAATGTCATCACAACTATGAGAAAGGATAGAGATAATCAATCAATGAATGCAGTATCTTGATCACAAGCTTAGGCACATCTACAAGGACAAAACTCAAATTCATCCAATACTGCTAAGGTGCCTTTCAATCTTTCATCTACTTCTAAATAGAGGGCTGCCTCAAAATCATCGAATCCTAAAGACATGAGGCCAAAATCATATAGTATTGTCTAACAACTCCAGCATACCAATGCAAAAATATCCATGTTTGAGTTGCTTTGGATATCTCCTTCTCATAGAGCTATTTTGGATAAAGCTTTGCTTGGTTCCAATGTTCCTGACAATCTTGATCTAGACAGATTCCAGACTATGGTTGGTCATCTGACATCACCCCGGTATATCTCCTTCTTAGAAGAAGATGACAATTCATTGAGTCATTCGCATAACTAGCCCTTGCACATTGAAGTCTTGATCCAAAACCATCGTGTCAAACATGTGTTGATAGATGGAGGCCCTGGTCTAAATATCTGTTCCTACAAATTGATCACACAAATGGGATTATCAGAAGATTCTATGGATCCTAGAAAGAAGATAACCATAAAAGAATACGATGAGCAAGAAAGATCTTCCAAAGGAAAAATTGTCCGACCTATTAGAACATGACCTATTATTAAAGACATCACTTGTCAAGTTCTAGATCTTCCATTGGCTTACAACGTTATTCTAGGGAGGCCTTAGATACATGAAATGCAAGCTATTCCACATCTTGCAATGCCTTGAAAGAAAGTGCTAACAAACTTGTTCCACATAATAGAGAATCTTTCACCAAGCAAACAGACATTGCATCTACATCCAAGATGGAAGACATTGCCAAAGAAATCAAAATCAAGGACACAGGCATGGGATAATATACTATGGAACTAGTCTTATCTCTCACATCTCTCCTGTTGTCCCCATAATCTTATGGACAACCTTCAGATAAGGTGAAACCTACAGCTAAAGAACCTCGGGTCATATTTAATGGAAGTTTTATCATCAAAAAAGTGTCCAAGAAAGAATCTAATGAAGAAGAAGCCATATTAGCATGGTTATACAAAGATGAGTCTCAATCCTAGACAATTCAGAAATGTGACTCTAAAACACCTAAAATCGTTGTTAAATCTTATGGACCAGGTCATAAACTCATGTCTAAGATGGGATACACTGGAAAAGGACCTCTAGGAACAAAAGGCAAAGGCATTATAAAACTAGTTGAACACTGCGGAAGGATGACCAAAGATACTACTGGCCTGGGATACCAAAAGAAGCCTTTTTATCTGAGCAAAGACTCTCCACATATCTTAGAATATATTGAACCATCAACATAAACTCAGCTAGAGGAAGAAATACCACAATCAGACAGTGATGATTCAGACAGCTCTGAACTTATTCCTTATGAATGTTTACCTCAAGAAATACTAGACCTTCTTAAAGATGAAGAAAAACCTAGGGAAAATATCAATGTTGTAGCTACACAAGAACCTACTACTAAACAAGAAGAAGGTAAACCTATCACAATAGCTGAAAACTTGGGATACAATAGTGATTCTAAATTAGACTCCCATGAGTATGAATTCAAATCAGAATCTGAAGGTAATCCTTCTTGGGGGATTCATCCTAACTTCACACATGTTCTTAATTTTCCCAAAGGTCTAGATGAAAGACTAGAAGATGAATCAAATGAATATGAATGGGGAGTTATTCCAGGAGAAGATGAACTTATCACTGAAAAACACATTTATGTCATTCACCAATATTCACCTAAAGCCGATGTAAGTCTAGAGTGAAATAATGAACTTAACAAGTTTGATCCACCTACTGCTGAAGTGGAATCTAATAATGACATTGAAACTATTCATGAAATGAACATTCTAAGTAGTAATATCACCTTCAAATTTGAGAGTCAAGTTAGGACCAATGATGACAACACCATATGCATGAACACCATTTCCCAATCCTTCCCTACATTGACTATCCAATACCAAGAGCTTATTGACCAAACGTCTACTGATCTAAGCCAAGATATCTATACCTTTCGAAATGACTATGCCCTTGCCTGCTACCTCAATGTAGTGGAACCTATGACAACCTCCATCAGTGAACCAAGCATTAGCATGAAAAAGTTGGATATCAAATATCTTAGTTAGAAAAATAAAAGAAAAAAGAAAAAGAGTTCTGAGGGTGAAAACCACTTTGTGGCATTCTCAGAACCTAAAATAGTAAAAATAAAAGACGTATCCAAAGGTGAAAACCTCCCTGAGGTGCCTAAGGATGAGATATTTGATGTCCTTCTGAGTCATTTACATGACAGATCTCCAATATTGATAGAACCAACTCAATCTATCAACTTGGGTGCATCAAAGGAACCACAATTGATTCATGTAGCTCAAACTCTATCAAAAGAAGAAAAACAGGCATTCACCACTTTCTTAAAAGAGAAGAAGATCAAATTTGCATGGAAGTATTTAGATATGCCAAGGTTAGATCCAAAATTGATAATGCGTCATCTTTCTATCACTCTAGGAGTCAAACCTGTTAAACAGAAGTTGCGAAAGATGCATCCACATGTTGCACTTCTCGTAAAGGCTGAGCTAGAAAAGTTACTAAAATATGGATTTATACAAGTTATAGATTGTGCAGAGTGGATCTTCAATATTGTTCCTATTTCAAAACCAAACAAATCTATAAGAGTATGCATAGATTTTAGAGATGTAAATAAAGCATGCCCTAAAGATAATTTTCCATTACCAAACATTGATATGATAGTGGACATGACTGCGGGCTTTGAGATGTATTCTCTAATGGATGGTTTTTCTGGATATAACCAAATCAAAATTGCTCTAGAAGATCAAGAGAAAACAACTTTTACATGTGCATGGGGTATCTTTTGTTGGAATGTCATGCCATTTGGGCTTAAGAATGTTGGTGCTACATATCAATGAGCTATGACATCTATCTTTCATGACATGATGCATGAAACTATGGAAGACTATGTTGATGACACCTTGGCTAAATCAATGATAAGATCTAAACATTTGAGTGACTTGAGAAAAATACTGGATAGAATGGAGAAGTTTAGTCTCAGACTGAACCCTAAAAAGTGTTCTTTTGGTGTCACTCTTGGAAAGCTCCTAGGCTACATTGTTTCAAAGAAGGGCATTGAGGTAGATCTTGCTAAAGTCAAAGCTATCATGAAGATGCAACCTCCCAAAAATATTAGTCAAGTGAGAACCTTATAAGGAAGAGTGCAATCAATTAGACATTTCATATCTCAGCTAGCAGACATATCACAACCTTTTAAAAAGACATTACATAAAGGTATGACTTTTGCATGGAATGAGGAGTGTGAAAAGAACTTCACTCACATCAAGCAATATTTATCAAATCCTCCTATTTTGATGCCTCCTATTCAAGGGAAGCCATTGATTCTATATGTCTCTACCACAGATACATCACTGGGGGCATTACTAGCACAACATGATGAAAACAAGAAAGAGAGAGCTATCTACTACATTAGCAGAACATTGGTAGCTTATGAGAAGAACTATTCAATGATTGAGAAAGCTTGTGTAGCTGTGATCTTTGCATCATAGAAACCGAGACACTACATGTTAGCTCATACAACATAATTGATAGCTAAGATCGATCCATTGAAATACTTATTAAGAAAAGCTGCCCTCACAGGTAGACTAGCTAAATGGGTGATGCTATTGAGCGAATTTGACATAGAATATGTTGAGAGGAAAGCTATTAAAGGCCAAGTCATTGCAGATCAGTCAGCTGAAGCACCAATATTTGATGATACACCATTACAAATGGAATTTCTTGATTCATCCATCATGCACATATCTTCTAGGACTTGGCATCTTTTCTTTGATGGATCTTACACATAATGGATCTAGAGCAGGTATATTGTTCATAACACCACAAGGTTACTCAATACCCAAAGCATTCAGAATAAAATTTCCTTGCACAAACAATATTGTTGAATATGAAGCTCTACTTAATGGTATGAATATAGCAATTGAGTGGCGAGTAACAGAGTTGCACATTCATGGAGACTCACAACTAGCCATACACCAAGTCAATGATGTTTACCAGAAAAAAGATGAGAAACTTATTCCATACAAACGCATGGTAGATGACTTAAAGAAATATTTCATATCTATCACATTTGAATAGATTCCTAGAGTAGATATTTAGGCTATTGATTCTATGGAAATGCTATCATCTATACTATAGCAGACCGAACATAAGCTATGTTACAAGTTCCCGGTGGAAGCACTGTCATTTCATGCATATGATTCCCCTAAAACCCACATGATCTACACTATTGTTGGTCATGATTCCTCCAGATACAAAAACCTTTTCTCCTACCTACAAGACCAAATCATTCCCGACACCTTCAACCGACATAAGAAACATTACCTTATCCGAAACACATCCCAATATGTCATCATTTGTAATGATCTGTAAAAATGGAGTCTAGATGGTACACTTCTTAGGTGTTTAGAATGTGAAGAGTCTCAATGTGCATTAGAGGAAGTCCATGATAGTATATGTGGATCAAATTCCAATAGTTTAACACTAGCTCAAAAACTTATTAGGTCTAGGTACTATTGGCTTGAAATGGAAAAAGAGGCTATCAAGTATGCTAAGAATTGTAAAAAGTGTCAAGTACATGGTAACTTGATTCATGCACCAGGGAGAGATCTTATTCCCTTTACTACATAATGGCCTTTTCAACAATGGAGATTTGATCTAATAGGTGCTATATATCCACATTCTTCCAATGGACATACCCATATCATTACAGCTATAGATTACTTTACAAAATGGGTAGAAGTAGTTCCTTTGACTCAAGCAACTGGCAAGAAAATTTCTATGTTCATTCTGAACTACATCATATGTCGGTATGGTATTCCACATTCTAGTTACAGATAATGGTGGCCAATTCAAGAACAAGCACCTAGATTCCTTATGCTCTAAATTCAAGATTACACAATATTGGTCATCCATATACTATCCTCAAGGAAATGGACAAGTAGAGGCATCAAACAAGAATCTGTTGAAAATATTGCATCAAATGGTTAATAAAATAAGAAGAGACTGGCATCTCATGATCAATCCAGCTCTCTAGTCTTATAGAACAAGTATTAGAATGCCTACTAGGGCTACACCTTTCGCTTTAGTTTATGGGTTTGAAGTGGTACTACCTATTGAGGTTGAAATCCCATCACTAAGAATCAAAATGCATGGTCTACTAACTGATGATGACTATAGAGTGTCTAGGTTACAAGAACTTGAACTATTAGATGAGTGTAGACAAGAAGTGTATGATCATCTCAGAGTATATCAGAAAAGAATGTCTAGAGGCTACAACAAGAAAGTCAGACACAGAGAATTTCAGGTTGGCGATCTAGTCTTGAGAGAGAATCCTAAAAATCAATCACATAGAGAACACAAGGGAAAGCTTGAACCCAACTGGTTGGGTCCCTTTTTTATCACTACTACTTTTGGCTCTGGCACCTATCAACTCTCAATGACTAAAGGAGAACAGCTCTTAGAACTAATCAACGTTCTCCATCTGAAGAAATTCTATGCCCGAGGCATTCAGTATTAAAAAATGTCCTGAAAAAATTATAAAAATTGAAAAAAGTCCTGAAAAAATGAACATCTTGGTGAAAACCTAGCAATAGGCACCTCGATGATTCACAAAAAAATTTAAAAACATTAAAAAGTACAAAAAAATAAAAAAAATGAAAAAGTACAAAAAAATAAAAAAATGAAAAATACAAAAAAATGAGAAAAAGAAAAAATGCCTTGCTAAAAACTTGGAAATAGGCGCCTTGGTAGCAAAAATAGAATCTCTGCCAAGATGGTGAAAACTTGGCAAATGGGAACCACTTGTTCAAAATGCCCCATCTATTAGCGTAATCTTGGTATTTCCCAGCTTTGAGTCTGCTTTAGTCTATATATATCCTTGTTTTCAATAAAATCAGTCCATGCACAATTCAACTCAAGCGTCTGTATCCTATCACTATTTCAAAACTTGGGGGAGATCAATGTCATATCCTATGGTCCCTAGTATACCTCAGGTGAGTCATATCAAGTCAAGGTCCCTCCGAAGCTACATCCAAGTCAATGTGTCTGTCTCCTTACCAAAAAGGATTTTGCAATCAAATTCAAACAAACATCAACACAAACAAACTGAAAACAATCTTTGCTTCACTGCTTTTATCTCCTTGTATGCTTACTGGTTCGCATTGAGATTTCTACATATTGTGTCCTTTTGATCTCTTCGATGATGTCCTTTACAGGATTTAGGGAGTAATGACTGGGGGCATAATCTTTTCTTTGTTTTCTTCTTTGAGTGAAAATCTAACAGCTTTGGAAATTCTGGATTGAAATGGTGTCCATTTGTAAGAGCCTCTATCACGTATTGGATGGCCATGAGTACCTCGACCATTGATACCCAAAAAATTCAAGGATGTTTGATCTAACTATTATCTTTTGAGTGAGTGCTTACTCCTACTATGAAACACGATCTTACCTAAGGATGTGAATGATAAAGGGTCACTACAGGTAATTCACATTGGATTTAGAATGATCTCTTGATTGCTTGATGTGTTTGTACACAAGGCATATTCAGGTCATAATAACATTTATGTTTTGATGCTTATACAAATTGCAATATCAAAATGGACATGATATTCAGGTCATCTTGGCATTTATGCCTTGGTGCTTATATCTAATTCAACATTTCCAACTAAAAGTCCATATTCATATGCCCATGGTTGTCTAGCCAGTGGACATTGTATTGACTATCTGGTTACCTAATAAATATTCAGTGATGAAAAAGACTGACACATGAATAGTGACTAAGTCCTAGGTCCTAGGTCTGCATTTCATTTTGCATTTTATTTTTCACTTTGCATGATCGCATTTATTTCATGATTTCAATTCAGCTTGATGCTTAATGATTCTCTAAATTCTATGCTAAACATATCATAAGGACTGAGTATCACATGAAAGTCTTCTTAACAGATCACCAAGCAGGCACCCCTAGCTAATTTCAACGTTCTGAATCCATTTTCAGGATCAAAATCAAAATTTGAGATCATTTATATTATCAAAATCATGATTTAAAATTTTCAGACCTAGGACAACTGACTGCTTGCATAATCGACCTTCAATCTTCATAGAAATCCTATTTTCAACTTAACTAATTATCTTACATCAAACTATCAAAATTTCAAATTGGTCAACCATGGTCAACTCATGGTCAAACCTGGTCAAACTTGGTCTCCAAGACCTCTAAACGATGCAGAATGCATTCTGAATGTGTGCAACCACTTCTCAAATCAATTAACATGCTTCTAAACCATTCAACACTGACTTTTCTTGTTAGATTTCAATTTTCATCCCAAAGGGGGCATGATATTGCATATCAATCAAATCTATAAAACAAATATTTCTTTCAATAATCAAGACAACAACCACATCTAGGCACTGATTCATCAAAAGTCCTTGTCGCTTGGGGCACATTGCTTGGGGCATATCAGGTTCATCAAGATCCATATCAATCTAGTATTCTCTCACAACTTGAAAATTGTATTAGCTCTTCGTAACCATCGGTTCAGTTGTGTTATTTCCTTGGTTCTTCATAACTGAAGGGTTTAGATTTGGCATCCTTTTGATTCCTTTGGACAATTAGGTCTGGAGTCAGGGCAATCACTTCTTTGTAATCATAGGTTCAGAATCAGGCATTTTGACACTTCTTCGTAATCACCGGTTCATTGTTGATATAGTTAGCATCATCTTGATTCTTGGTCAGTCAGGACTTGAATCAATATCTTCAAATATATCAATTGATTTCTATCTTAGAATCAGTTAATCTCTCAGGATCAATTTTCCCACCACATAACTGAGTCCATATCTTTATCAAACACAAATTATTCTTTGAACCACTGCGCTTCGCACAGTAATTCAAAGAGGGGCAAAATGTAATACCCCAAAAATGGGCTATAGGTTCATTAACCTCCTACATCAACAAATCAAACGAAATCGACATCAAAGTCCTAACCTAAGGCACATCTGCACATCAGTTTATCAAAAACCCTAATTGATTTTATCTTAATTCTGCATCAGGGAATATTCCTTGATTATTCCTAATTATCCTAATTATCTTTAATTGAATATTATTTGGCGATAAATCATATTTATCCTAAAATTTGGTTAATTGAATATTCTAAATATTTAATTAATTAAGTTTAATTCTGCCACTTAATTATTTAATTATTTTTAATTATATTTATTCCTAATTCATATTATTTAATTTTGATAATATATCTAAAATCCTATGAATAATTGATTAAATTCTTATTTAATTAATTAAGTCCAGTTGTCAATATTTAATGATATAGTTTGGAATAAAAGTTTGATTTAATAATTGATTAACCCATAAATTAGTTGTTTTTAAATTTAAAATCAGTTAGGTTGAGAATAAATCACTTTATTTTTAAATTAATTCATATTAAATCATGTACAATCAGAAAAGTAGTCAACTTTAAATCAATTCTCAATTCTCAATTTGTTAACTTTCTAAACTCAACATCTGATGCTGAGTTGAAAAAGTGAACTAAACTCTATTTTGAGATAAAAAGTGCTTTTGGACGATTTTATGAGTTGATTTATTCCTGATTTCTTGTTAACTTAAAAATCAACCTGAGTTTATCAAGAGTGATTTATGGATTTTCTCAATGCATCCCCAAGCCATGGATTTCTATAAAACCAAGGCTCAGCTCCTGACAAAAGGATCCCTCAAATTTACACAATTACTCTGGTGAATTTACATCTGAAGAATCAAGCTCTTGTGAACAAGGCGATTGTGAGATTTTGTTATTTTTTTTGAGGGTTCATAGCATCCATTTTTCATATCATTTCATAGCATTGTTAGATTAACTTGCATATCATTTCAATTCATTTCTAGATTAGTTTCATATCAAATTTTTCATCTTATTGCATACAAAATCCAAAAAAACAAAAGATTAATTTGCATTCATCTCCATACAGCTTTCAAGCATTAAATCCTTCGTTTAGGTGTTGCATTGTTACTGATCTCAGTCTGAATCTGAGAATACCATACTCGCATCTACTAGAAGGAAGTAAATCACCTAGTTAGCCTATTTCATTTATTTGTAGATTTCTCAATTTGCTAACCTCTAATGTTTTACTGAAGTGTTGTGTCCACAACTACGTACAATTTTCATGCACACAATTGTTCATCATTACGCTTAGCTACCACCCCTTCTATAAATTGTGTGATGGTTTTGAGAAAGCTGCACTAAAACTAAGAGAAGAAATGAGCTCATGGAAATGGAGATGTGGAAATATGAGGCTACAACAAGGAGAATGCATGGAACATCGACGTGAACTCTTTCCTCAGATAAAAATTTGAAGTTATACAAATTCTTGCAAGATGCCCATGTGTCATGCTTGGAAAGTACTGGGCCCACCAGTGGAATAATTTTCACTAGTGAAAAGAAGGGACACATGACACTCAAGTAGAAATTATGCTCTTCAAATAAAATCAAACTCCTTCAAATGCCTACAAATCCTCCATCGATCATTCTTAGATGATGCTTGAGCCTACTAGAAAAAGGAAACTGCAACTAGCTCTTGAAGGACAAATGGTGCACAAGTGGGAATTTGGGAAAAAAAAGGCATGCTACAAACAAAATGCATTCCATGCCGACGGGTGGAAAAGCATGCTTCTTTGAAATAAGATATCATGGAAAGGAAATAAGGAAGCATTAGCACAAAAACTAACTCTGTGGCATTGTGAATTTTGATTCATAGTTCTACTGACTCTAGGAGAAATCCTTCCTATAGGATGAGAACCCCTTATATGAATTCATAGACCATGACTTTATCCACTAGGTGAAGAACTGACTCAACCCTGATTCTTGGGATTAGTTATTTCTGTGAGCCATTTGAAGAAACATCTTAGGTGATGGATCCTGCATGCAGAGAGAAAAGATCAGATTTCATATTTTAAAAGAAAGAAACAAAATTCATTCAAAATATAGGTCAAACAAGAAGAATAGAAGCCCAATGCACACTTTAGGGAAAATATTCTAAGAGAAAGAGAGAAAATGAACAAAAGCACCAAACTACATTAGCCAAAATTCCAAGAGAATATTTCTAAAATAGGGAGCCAATGTGGGTAACCAATGTCCTTAGAGGAAAAGGGGACACCTAGAATTGGAAACAAGCAATCGTAGTCAATTTTGGCTTCATAATGAAATTTTAAAATTGATACCCCACAAAGAAAAATACATCGAACTAGCACTCAAGATTAATTAGTGATAAAAGTGAAAGTAGATCATTTAGGGATTTGTCTATGCAGAGGGGTTAATCCTTCCATTTACTAAGAGGAAGAAATGGTTTCACATTCTTGCTAGATTACTTAGGTGAGGTATTGCCCCATAGACGACTAGATAGAGCCTCATTTCCAATCAGACATTCATAGCCCCAATGAGGTTATCGCCTTGACAACCATTAACATTTCTCTAATGCTAGTAGGACATCCATATCCATGGTAGAGTTGTTAATATGACCTGAATATTGCATTTTTGCACTTTCTCTCTTCTTCTTCTTCTTTTTTCTTTTATTTAAATGTTTACTTATGCCTTTTGGCTTTAACATACACGGATGATTATGGAATTATCCCTCCAAGTTGGATGCCAAGGTGGTAGCAGGACATCTCTAATTTTTCACCTAGCGTGTGAGGGAAAGCCATATCTTCCTCATTAGTACAAATATATAATCATGAAGCATGCAAGATCTAGGTTGGATATCATTACTTTCATGAAATTACTAGAATTAATACATAAATTCTATGAAAAATGTGTTCACACATACAAGATATCAAATATAATCTTTCATTTTAAGGAGAAACTAAGTGCAATTACCACTTTCAAATTCAAGGACTATGAACTTCCTCTAATGACATCACGAATAACTAAAACTAGGCTCATCATTTCAAGAAAAAGACAAGTGGCAATTCTTGGAATATGGGTAAGGTACTTCTACAAAATTTGAAGATATATTCTCCCAGAAGTATTAAATGTAAAATGCCCACATAAATAATCACTTTCTCTATAAAAGGGTAATCATTATCAAAAGGTGGCATAACATTTGCAAGCCTTTGAGTGCTTGAACAAAAATTAGATTAGCCTATCCTAGAAGTATGAATACTCTTGTAAGGTTAACTACCCCATTGCATCAAGATCCTTTCCTAGGGCACATAGATGATGACTAAATAGTTGTGTTGGTCAGGATCAGCAATAAATTGGTCCTTACGGCCTTGAAATGAATACTCGATGAGGATTTTTTAGAGAGTGAAGACCCATATAGGATGAATATTGACATTTTGTCTCGCTTTGTCAACTATCTGCTGGATTGGAGAATTCTAGGGACATAATCATCTTCTTGAAAGAGGGTATGTTTGGAAAGATTTACTATGAGGGGCTTGAGTACGTGCTTGTGGTGGTGCGAGAGGGCATGGGGTTGCCACTAGAAAATGCCCTCAAGATTCACCTAGATATGTGTGTGGAGGTTCCATTTGTGTCATTTGCAATGAAATTTCACTATCATATCCTTGACATTCACCACTACTACACGAGGCATGGAGTCAAATTCCTTAATAAGTACATTGACCCTAATGTGCAAATGTCAGAGGTGATGATAGAGGAATTATATCTATGGGTGATCTTCAAGAAAGCATGGGACACACCATCAAAGTCAAGCAGAGGGGACTCTTCCAACTTGGAAGAGAGAAAGGTGGGGAGAAAAGAAGACTCTAGGAAAGATGACCTTGGTTCTAGAAAAGTCTGACCTGCACATTGAAGAAAATAATTTTTCTTTCTTTTTGTTAAAAATGCCTATGATATATATGTAAACAACAAAAGAATTTTGATGATTTTGTAATTTTTGCGATGTATATGTCACTACTGATAATATAATATACAAATTTTGGTTAAATTATCTTGGAGCCCACATACATTCCTCTTGTCATTCTTTTTCTTTGAAGTTCTTTCATTCTTTATGCCTTACAATTTTCTTTGAAAAGTTAACCATAGGGAATTAAAATACCATAGGACAAGAATTTGATTTAACATATAGAACAATAATAAATTAGGGAGTAACTTTATCAAAACATGAAAAAAATGGATAAATCCCACAAGGACACACTTTCTTCAAACAAAAAAGGGTTAGTGGAGTAATAAACCATAATCATTGTTAAAAAGAGACAATTACAACTAACGATGATAATCATGACAAGACCTACTGCGACCAACAAGGAACTCTACAAAGGACACCAGAAAATGTGTCTTTTTCACAGTAGTGCTTATTAGAACTCAAAACACCACACACAAAGAAAAAACCCTAATTATTTACAGTAATTGGGACTAACCGTTTCTTAAAAGAAGCCATTAACTAGACTTGGGAAGTAGCCACCCTTGCAGCCTAATTTTATTGCCTTTCTTTAACGACTCTATCCATTTGTGGCAAAAGAAGGGAAACAAGGGTATTTCACTTCTTGGATGTGATACGTTAGAGGTGATGAAAATATAACTCAAATTGGGCATTTCCTCTAACACCATGGGATATAGTGTCTCAATTTCCTTGATAAGTCCCTCTTTATTCTCTAATGTGAGAATGACCCTCATGGACTAGCAAATGAGTGGTTCCAAAAAATATCTGACTGGGTACCCATGAACCTTTATCAAATGGGTTTCTATAGGACTTACGTCACTATGTTCTGGGGGCTCAACAGAATGTGGTTATTTTTCCTGGGATTCAGGAGATGGATTTGTCAAAATGATCAAAATGCTCTCCTCAAGTGAAGCATAAAACATCTCTAGCTTATGAAAAAATTGCATGTCGTCATCTGCTACTTCTCCTTTCTCACTAGATACCTTAGTTAGAGTTTCCCATGATGACACTTTCTTCATAGGTGTCTCCACATTCTCTATTGATTTTAGAGTGGAAATATTTTCTTCCTTGATAAAACATGGGTACTCAGAAAAGAGGGAACTTGGGAAATTATCCTTCATAGGTATTGAGAGGAAGCTATCCTTGCTCACTCATGATATTTTTGGGTCATACAAACCTTTCTCATTGCTTCACTTTGAGTGCCATACTACTAGGTTGTTCTTAGATAGTAAAAATGAACCTAGCATCGGAGGCTTGAAAGAGGGCTTTAAATTTTTTCCCCAAATAGGTTCCTATCCCCTCAGACATGAAAAACGTAGAATATGTTTGTATGCACTATGATTCTCAACCAAAGGCTCCTCTACTGAATATGATTCCAGGAATATCTTCATACGTGCTGAGATTCTCAACCACATGATCCTCTTATGAATATGATTCCTCACAAGAAACCTCTACCATAACCAAATAATTCCAGAGGGCTTGATATTTCTATTGAATCTTGATAATCCTAAAATCGCACTGAAAATTGAGCAACATCTCCCTAACATTGGGAATTGGGTCCATATGTCTGAGTTGGGGGGCAACCCAATCAACAGAGTTGAAGTAATTTGGGTCCATATTCTAATTTAACCTCAACTACCACTTTTTGTGTGCACTTTCTTGCTGCAATCAAGTTGAAAATCCCAAAGCACTCACTAACTTTGGGAAACTACATTTAGCTCCATCCCATTAGGCATGCTAGAAAAATAACTATTGATATCTACAATTTCTCCTAGATATACAACCTATGGGAAGCTCAGTGAATGGGGGACCTTATACATTTTCACTGAGCAACCTCTAGGATTTTAGAAGTTGGCTCTTCATTATTTGTAAGGGGGAAAGGGGAAGAAGTATTACTTTATTTATTTATTTAAGGAAATATGCTATGCTTTTGGAACACTTAAAAATGCACAAATTATTTCACAAAATGAAATATTACACAACCTTAATACAATTAATCTAGGCATAGTCATAGATGTTCAAAAACCTTTAACATAGACATAGAATGAATCATACAATGACAACTACATAATAGAGAAGCTAAAGCATAATCTTCTTAGTAGAAACCAAAGATGCATATGCTAAAGTCAATAAAACAACACAAACTTATTTGAACAATGAATCTTAAAGAAAATGAAAGGGCCAAAAGAACGATTGATCAAGTTATGTTGATTCAAATGCATAGATATAGTTTTAGGCTCACAAAAGTAGTTTCTCATAAGAGTGAAATTCCAAAATAATCCTCTTTAAACCCATCTATCTATATCATATCCTCTCTACATATTACAAAGATTTGGCAATAAATAATAGCTAGGAAGTGGTGGCCTATAAACCCTAACATCAAGTAGATCAGATAGTGTGCCATTTGTTTATTTATGTAAAGCCTAAAAATCCAAGATCTTCATCATTGGTTTTAAAACTAACAACTAGCCTTGATATGCAAACAAAATTGGATCATTCATCTTTACGCTAAGCTACCACCCCTTCCGCAAAGAACATGACAATCTTGAGAAAGCTTCACCAAAAATGAGAGAAGCAATAAGATCATCGAACTCGACTTATGGAAACATGCAACCACAATAAGGAGAACATGTCGCACACTAGTTTGAAATCTTCCCTCAGACAAAATTTGAAGATGCTTGTGAGACACCCACATGTCATGCTCGAAAAGTACCGGGTCCACTGATAGAATAATTTTTGCTAGTGAAAAGAAGGGACATGCGACACTCAAGAACCTTTTCTCTCCAAAGAAAATCTAACTCCTTCGAACACTTGCAAATTGCCCACATGCCATTCTTAGATGATGCTCATGCCTACTAGAAAAAGGAAACTGTGACTAGCACTCGTAGGACATGTGGCTCACGAGCGAGAATTTGGGTGAACAAAAGGCATGCTGCAACCAAAATGCACGCTATGCTGACAGGTGGAAAAGTGCGTTGCTCCAAAATAAAATGTTGCAAAAAGGAAAGAAGGAAGCGTTAGCACAAAAACTAACTCTACGACATTGTGAATTTTGATTCACATTAACTTAAGTTATCTTTGTTGGAGAAAGATAAGATAGTGTTGTGTATAACTACAACATGCATGAAACAAATACTTTTCCCATTGATTTAGGAACGATTTTTGCTCCATGATTTTACATGAAAGTTGGAATGTGTTGGTTGTCTAAAGGAGTCTTATTTTTCTTCTCATGGTGTCTACAAAACATTATGTGTCTAGATTTCTCTGTAGTTGATGTTTGGAGCTCTTTACAACAAGTATTTTTTAACTTTTTTCTTGTCATGAGTTATTTAATAACTCATTCAGCTGCATTTTCATATCTTACACACTCATGGAAACATATTAGAATAAATTTTTATTATATTTATTTACTAAAACTAAACCAAATATCTAATTTACCTTCTACCTTAAACAAATGAACTTTCTATTATTACTCAAATCCACTTTAACATCAATATATTAAGAAGAAATAGATGAATTTATTGGGTTAATTCTGAGATTAATTAAGGTCTCATCATAGAGCATGAGCATAACACGAAGGGAAGGGATAAGAAGTGTCCATCTTCAGTTTTGGTAGATGATAGGGGCTTGAAGCCAAGAACTATAACTATACCATTATAGATATTTAATGATCATATTTATCAATGAATGCATGTAATGGTAGGTGTTTTTGAGTGTGAACCATAGACATGTGTTAGTAAATAAAAAATTAGTTGAAGAGCTCAATAACCAACCATCTTCAACTAAACATTCCATAAAGAAAACCTTTTAGTTTTAGATACACATATTTCCACCAAATTTAAATCTCATAAGGTGTAATGTACTTGTTCAAGGCCTAGCCATAATTCTTTGGAGTCTATATGGAATCAACATTGATAATTTGTATATTGTTCTTTATCTATATTATATAGACACAAAAGTAGAATTACTGTAAATTAGAATCACTAACTGAATTGTCATTTATGACATCAAATTAAATTTTAAATGGTTCATATTGACATGAATGCAATGTGGTTGTAGGAATACCTATCAATGTAATTAATGTCACACCTACATGTGATGTCTCAAAGGGCCCTAATAAGTATATAGAATGGTGTTATAGTGATATTTAGGTGTGTTTTTAAGTATTCCTAGTATAATATCTATTTGTTATAAGTCTATCCATTTGGTTTGTAGACTACCCTTTGATGGGACATTGTGATAATGAACTTAAAATTATGGGTTTTCTTAACATGCTTAAATTCAAATTGATTATTATGGTACCATACTTAAATAGGTCTCAAAGATGTCCCCATTTTTTATCCTTATAAATAAGTAAATAAATAAGATTATAATTAACTTTAGGGATAGAGAAAAATATAAATGTACAACATGATATGAAGAGTTTAATTTAAACTCCTTTCAAGTCTAAGAAGCCAATGCGAAAATAGAAAATCAAAGGAAAGACATTGAAGTGATGTTGGTATAAATCATTATTTTGTAATGTTTTATAGATTTTCCCTTAATGTTAACTTAGGTTTTTGTAATAACCCCCTAATATTTTTTGTTCTAGATATTTCCAACTATGCCACAAATTTAAACAAACATTTTGCATGCAATTGATTTCTTTAAAACTAATAGATTACACTAAAAAATCATGTAATATCCAATTAAAATAAAGATCTGAATTAAATGTGAAGATAGATCATTACAATCTTATATTTCCATATATAAATGAAATGCCTCTATCACAAATCTGCCCAACCGTGAACTCTATGTTGAATCCACCTCCAAAAATGAATTGGATTTTTGTCCAATCCACCAAGAAATCTTGAAGGTTGCTTTCTAATCCAGCAAGAAATCCTAAAGGTTTTCATCCTTAGGTTTTTGAAATTTGAAAGCCAAAGCTTCCTCGAATTCTCCGATAGAGAACAATAACCAAACATAAACCAAGCATACCCAAAATAAACTTCTCCATGTTCTTTAATAACACATCCCTGTGGCCCTTCATTTTCCCTTTGCTTGTCTCTTGGAATTCCTTTCTTTTAAATTAAAATAAGTTTATTAATTTTCATTAAGCTCCAGTAATTTCATTTTAATAATTTATTAAGTTTTCATTTAGTTTGATGTGATTTGACAACTTTTACACTTAATCATTTGATTGACTTCTAATGTCCCAAAAAGAGACATTATAGTTTTCCATTAGATCTTTTATGACTAGAACTTGGAAAGTATGTTGGAAGTAATAATAAGTATGTATTGTCTTATCTTTAGCTGTAAAAGCTCATGTAGATCAAACAACTCTTAAAAATATGCTATGCATCTTATTTGAAGGAATTATTATAATTCTCAACATGGACAATCGATAAATATAATACAATCCTCAATATTTGACAAGCATGATTATCACAAGGGTTGTGATGATCGATTTGAATGGAGTTAGTGAGAATTATTATTATTATTATTCTAACAAAACTCTCAAGCTAATATCTCTAGGAAAATTTTCCAAGTAATGCATGTCATAAAGGTTGAATGGTCCATCTTCAAACTTAAAATAAAAATTGTGACAATAATGAAACTTTATGGGGGAGAGATCCTTATATATTTGATCACATGGATTGCAGATACACTTAATATATCTCATCTAAACATATTTATTTATCTATCTTAAAATATTGGCGCATCTCTAAAATCCATTTGGAGGTCATATTGCCCATATTAAGAGATGTTAAGGATAGAAGCACACATCCTTTGACATGTGGCAATTGAAGTGTATTACTTTTTGTTTGAAGTAGAAATGACATAATAGTTAGATATTGATACCCATGGTTATCAAATGAAGAGTCATCTTATTTCCTAAGAGAAAATATCATTATAACGTCTTAAAACACCATTGTAGCAATTATGGAAAAATGTATGAATTTATAAGTACGAGGGTATAAGAAATTAATTTTTTACATAAAGACATGTGAATGACCTTGAGATGAAATTGACCATAAATCCATATAAAGGAGGACATGTGACTAGTGAATGAGAGAGGTGGGTCTCAAAATTGAAGTGAAGGAATTTATTTCAATACTTGTGAGCGTTGCTTGTACCTGACTTGGATTTTGAGTCTTTTGGTGACAAACTAAAGTATAGTTTTTTTGAAAATCATGCCTGAATATACATATAATAAATTCATTGATATTATTTCATGTCTACATGTGAGATACACATGTTTACTTTTATTTTTAAGTTTGAAATCCATTCATTTTATTTTACCACAATTTTCCCAAATATATGGATTATCACTATAGGATATCAAAATATATAATTACTTATGAGAACATATTTCAAAATGGGACATCAAAATTATCACATAAATAACTATGAGAAAGACAAAGATCATATTATATAAGAAATTTTCCATGCCCAAGACACGATATTTTATATCCTCAAATTGATGGTGTATAGCTCAAAAAAAATAGGTAGAAGATACCCTTAACTTCAAAATGTTTAAATTCCATAAAGTAGTATTAGGTATATCTAAAGAGTAACATATGAATATCATATATTGGTTGAGTACCCAATGAATCTTCTTTCTTTTAGCTTAATTTCTCTAAACTAGATTAAAAGAATAAAATACAAATTCTTTTAGCAACATTCATAAAAAAGTAGCCAACCAAAAGATGATAATACAACCAATTTTGTAGTGGTCACTTTACAATCTAAACAAATTAATCCTTAATATTGTAATGCTTCTAATTAACAATTATGTGTAGTTTTTTTTACCCAAAAAATCTATGTGTGGTTGTTAACTAGAATCCTGCAACTATCTAAAAATAAGAAAAAATTAGTAAGAGAGAAGCTTGCAACTAGATAGTTATCAATTGATAGCTGAAGGAAGAAAGTCCCACTTACCCTTATAGCTTATTAGAAAAACCTATATGTATTGATGGAATAATCATTTTAACTCTAAATACAATAAAAATAAAGCTAAGATTCATGCAGAAAATGAAGACTTCACTAATCTATTCTAAAGAGTCAAGAATATATATGCTACCATCTCATTCTAATTGAATGACTTGGATTGATTATAGAGAGGGGGACAAAGGGATATTTCATAAATTGTTATATAAAATATGTGAGCTATAGTAAAGAGAAAGGTTCAACATATTTTTATCCATGATGTGAAGGGGATGCATAGTCTTCTATCCATGTGGAGTTACCCCCAAGGAAGAGACCTAAGTAGATCCCACATAAAAAATATTAATGTTGTAAAAGCATCATGAACATGTTAGCTACAAACAAACATGTTAGTTGAAAAAGAAAAAAATAGATGTTGTAGACACCCAAAATTGACCACTCTTGCAATTACTAACCATTCCTCTATTAATTAAGTAATTCTTTAATTATTTAATTAATCATCTTATTTCTTCTACAACCCAATCTTTTAATCATTTAATCATCCCCTCAATATTAATTAAATAATTAATATTATTTAATTAATTAACCTTTAATTAATTGGTCTCTATCAGATAATTAAATATAATTTCTAAATTTCCACAATTTAAATAATTACCTTTAATTATTTAAATAAAATAATTAATTCCTCTAGTTTAAATTAATTTCTCAAATTTATTTAATTTCATTCCAATTTCATCATTTTCATAAACTAAATTTTTAATTCAATTTAATTCTCCAAATCTTCAAAAAATATAAAATCCAAAATATCTCCAAATTGCTAAAAAATAAAAAAATATGCATAAATCCAAAATGCATAACATCTTCGAATTTGGAAACTAATATTTTTGAAAATCTAATATATTCTCAAGATGCAAAAATCATCTTTAAATCAAAAATAATTTTCTTTTCCAAAATTGTATTTTTGGAAACTAATATCTTCTTAAAATTAAAAATCTCTTCAATCTTTATCTCATCTTTTATTTCCTAAAAGAACTATCTACTTTTGAGTTCAAATTGGAAATAAATATGCATTTCTAGAATGTTACCCAAATCCTTCTAGCTCTAATTATGTTGTCTGTTCAATCTATTTTTCTCAAATCAATCTCAATCGTCCATTGAGTTTTGAAAATAGATATAAACCCCCATTCAAACCCAAATGAAGGATCATGCTTTTTGAATGGAAATTATCTTGTGTAGGTTCAATTCATGCAATCAAGTAATCTATTATCATTTTCAATTTTCTCAAATCTCCTCAGTCCAAGTGCTATCAAATCAACACTAAATGCCACTTAAACAAGAGTGTAGAGAAGCAACAAAAGAGTTTAGGCATACATTCAAAATGGTTTGATTAATTTCATATTTTAGTTTCTAATTGTCATGATTAATTTCTATTGTTCCCTAGGGCCATTTATTGTTAGTAGTTTTCTTGATTGATTTATTTGCTACTAATCTTTCTCTCTAGTATCTTGCAGATTTCCCCTATATACAGACATAAAACATTACTCTAAAACATATATTAGAGACTAATAAGTATGGCTAGCAAGTTGTGTTATGTTAGAGACCAAACAAAAACCTAGTCGGCCAGTGAGTGTTGCAAACTACATTGTAGGACAATCATGGAATAGAGACATAGATATATAGATGGACAAATTTTAGTGGGGTGCTCCATACTAGACAACATTTATCTAGTAAGATAGTTAGATTTAAAAATATTTCTAAAAATATGAGAATAAGATGAAATAATATCAGTATAATAGCCTCCCTTAAATGATTTGTTCTTATGAAAAGGAGCATAAGGAGTTCTAAGGAGGATATATATTGCATCATGGAACACATAATGAGGTGTATTCATGTAATGTTATCTAGAAAAATATAACACATAAAAGACCACAACATTAATAATAAAACAAAAAAGTGGACACAAGGACCCTAGTATTTGGGGTTAGTAGGATCCATATCATGTAAGTATCTATATATAAATACATATGAATTGTCATTGTATCTGAAAATACATTGGAACATGAAGAAGGAGCACATGAGAACAAATAAAATTTTGAGTCAACAAAGAAGAGGCGTAATGCCTCAAGACTTTGCATCATCCCTAAATGTCAAAAATAATTTGAAGTACAAAAAAGATAAGTACGATGAGACAAATAGAGAAATATTTGAAAATGATTTTTCTCTCATGTATCCAAGTACCTATGAGGGTATATTTTGTCCTTGAAGAGAGAGTACAAACAAATAAAAGATAGTATGGGGAACACAATATTTTATACAAGAGAGGATGGGGGAACAAAAAAATAAGAAAAATCCAATCTAAAGAGATGAATGATACTACCATAATGAATCACTCACAAAAATTCAACATTCTCCTCCCAATAATTATTATAGGGAGAAGGAGGCTGATCTTGTAGAGGAAGAAATTCAAAATTGGTACCAAGCATCTCACCCACAACAAGAGCTAAGGATGAGTCTTCCTTGACATTTTCATCCAAGAGAGTTTGCAAGTTGAGTGTCAACTATTTGGTATTTAGATATTTGATAGTGTTGGAATGTCTTCTAGAGAGTCAAATATACATTCTCCTAAGAGGAGAGAGCTAACTCAATTGAAGGATAAAAAATAATAAGAGATTCAGTTCCAAACTCCAAGAGAGGGAAAATAATAAAATCCTAGGAATGAGGAACCTCCTTGACTACAAGGATAAAAGAAGATAGGATAGCAGGTGGATCAAACTTCTTGTAGCAGAATGTAGGATGGGGCCCTACACAAACTTGCACTTAGGCAGTTGATGTGAAAGCTTGACACCAATCATGGAAGGTTGAAGGACGTAGGAGAAATTAGGATAAGGGATTATTGAGAGGCAATAGGAGTATCAAGAGCCACCCTAGGTACAACCTTTGTATGAAACATGTCTATGGGTTGTACGAAATAAGGGAAACCATAAAGATAATTTATAAGGGGTAGTTCTAAAGACGGAATGATGAATATGTACCTCATTTTGTGGTGTGATTCATTAGAATCTCATGAAGGAATTAGAAGAAATAACTAATTAATAGAAGAATAAATAGAAGCAAAAATTGAAAAAGGAATGAAAGCAGACTCAAAATATAAAGCAAGAGACTTATCCCCAATATTCTATATGGAATTATATTCTCAGGCCATCACATGTCGAAAATGCTTATGCTTATGCACGAGCTCATTCTGAATAAGGTGGGAAAAAATTAGAAACTTTATAAGACTTTTAAAAAACATGTTTCATGTGTAAGTCCATCATTAGAGCCATCACCTAGTGGAAGAAGAGGCTCCAAGAATGGAACAAGAGGTGCCACTATAATAGAGACCTTAATTAATGATCATGTGTACCTTTCTTCTTTCTTCTTGAGAACTAGTATTAACATGAGGTTCTCTTGAGGGTTGAGCAACAAAATATACACATGAAGTATTTGTTTCAAAATAATTCTCTCTTTCCATAAAAAGTACGGTGAGGGATGGTGGGAAGAACATAAAGTTGGAAAAGTTAAGACTTAGACTTCGACAACACAATTGACTTTCCCCTTCCTGTGTTAGGCACATTTGTAGGAATAGAAGGCACCAATAGATTTTGAAAATAATTGAAATAATGAGGAGGTTTTCTTAGGGGAGGATGATTTTCTTATCCCCCAAAAAAGGAGTAAAAAATGATGGAGCATGATGTGATGAAAGAGTAGACTTGTAATGAGGAATTGTAGAAGGGGATGAAAGAACTAAGTCAGATGTTGATCCCTTGGTCTTTTGTTAATGATACACCATGTACAAAAAATCACCATGGAGAAATATGGTCCCTATTGGAGTAGGCCAAAAATGGTTAGAGAAAAGACCCTACATGTTATGAGTGACTTATATCCAATATCATGGATTGTGTCCACAGTGCCCTTGTGAGGAAACTTTAAAAATTTGTGGACTATAAAAGAGATTGTATCCATTGAAACCAGCTAAGGAATGCCTAGTTTCACTCTAAATAAATTAGACTCTAGAAACATGAAAAATGTAGTAGAGATAGACTTGGTGTAACGCCCCGCCAGGGAACCCAAGAGAGATTAACCTAAAACATGCTACTAAGTTTGGTGAATAATTTTTTTTCTAAATTTAACATACAAGATAAACCATAGTGCGGAAGCAATTACCATTTACTCACATTAAACCAACAACCAAACAGATTACAAATCTCAAGGGTCCTATGACGTAGAATTACTTAAGAACAACATACAACTAAAGAATGATAACAAAGGATTTCATAACATATAAATTACAATTACATGATACAACAATAAATACAATTCTCATGGACATCCATGACATATAAATAAAATGACATCCACTGCACAAGTCGCAGGGTATGTAGTAATAAATCTAACTATAATAAAATATTACAATGTCTAGATTAGGTGTCGCATGCGATACTCTAATACAAGATTACAAATAATGAAGATATAAAAGAAACATTAAAGAAGCATCATAAGGAATCCATCCGTGAAATCACCATCAAGCACCAGCACTAGTACATCGAATCTCAAATGGTAAAGAATCACTACCACCCATCCATGTAGAACCACAAAGGCCTACCCCACTATGCTGAGGAGATAACCACAAACCCCAATTGGATAACCAACACAAAACAAGGATAAAACCCTAAGCAGAAGGATCCTGAAAGCATTCTAACTCAAGGTGTACAAGAATAAAGTAATAGGTACAACTCACTAATCCAGAGGCAACCGACACATGTAGAATAACCAGACTATGCATAGGAAGGTGTCATCATATATGTCTAACCTTTGAGTTTTGTCTTGGTAATCTCTCTGGATCCCGACACCCAAGTGACCATAAATGGCATCAATGACCTCTCGTATAGACAAAGTCATCAACTATGACAACTCATTCCTTTAAAGGGGGCTAGTCATCTTCTCAACACCATCTTAGTCTGTACTAGCACTCAAGCATGGGTGAGGACTCATATCTTATTAGGTTCATTTAAATACCCCTTAATTATATTAGGTTATCACTTGATTACTGATACTTACAATAAGTGATCCTAGCAGCCACTTGTGGGCCCCATCACTTATTGCAAGCCACCTCCTACTACATATCTAGGTAAACTAGCCTAGGCTCATAGATCTCTCCTAGATCAAACATAGATAAAAATAGATAGTCACACTTCCAGAATCATCATAGAAATTAGGATTGACTACAATTCATAATCACTGGTCACATAGTACATCATGAGCCTATAAGGTCAAATGGAATATAAAACAAATCACACTCACACCAACATAAGAAACAACATGATCATATAAGATAATTCCCAAGCCTTTGTACTTTCCCTAGGTCATCTAGCACCCATAAAATGGATAAACCCAACAACCAAGAAAGATAAAATCATATTGAACAAAATAATCAATTTCAGTATAAAAAGATGCATGTACAGATATAAGATAACTCATACGTTTCAATATTAAATAAAAGTCCAATTGAACACATAAGTGCAACCACATCTATAGTAAAAACTAAACATCTTATGCATCATACCTAGGCTAGATTAAATGATTATTTCAAAATCAAACAATTTAACTAAACCTAATCTATTGACCAATTAGATTTAATTAACTTATTAAATGAAGCTCACTAAAACCACTAGCAAACATAGTCCTCGAGCCTTATGATAAAAACAATAAATATATTTTATTTAAAGTCCTAATAATCTTAAACAATATCTTTTTGTTAATATTAAACAAAAATTATGGATAAATATTTTTAATATCATTTACCAATAATAAATAAAAACTATTAATAAAAATAATAATTATTAAATAATATTTCTTAATAAAAATTACTAATATTAAATAAAATCTATTAATAAAATTTATTGAAAATGATTTAATAAAGCTAAATTAATAAATTTCAAAAATTACAAATTAAAATAACCATGCAAAAAAGGTTGTATGTGGGGGGGGGTCCCCTATGGTCCCCACCCCACTGGGCGTTGCAGTCATTGACTACCGCGCCGACCTCCCTTAGGGCCCCGTTCGCAGCAGTTGCTACAGCACAGTTTTCATGCTACAACAATTGTTGCGCACGGAACACCACCTTGTGTGGTGTGGGGGATGGGGATTGGTGGCCCCATTCCCCAACCAAAATTTTTATTATTATTTAAAAAAAAAAAAATTAAACCAATTTTGCCATTCGACACTTTTAAAGTGCTAACCAAATTTTTATTTTTTTTACAATAACACAAATTATAAATATATATAAATTTTGACAAGAGACTTTTTTTTCTAATAAATAAAATATTTCTAAAAATGGAAATTTAAGAACTGTGGCTTTTTTTCCAGAAAAGGAAAAATACATCTTTTGCCCAGTAACATGTAAATTTGTCTTTTTCCTATTTTGTTTTCTTCTCTATTTGTTTGCAAATATATTTCCATTTACTAATGTAATTTTCTATCATTTGAATGCAAATAAATTTCTACTGTGGTTATTAATTTTAATATGATTTAGAACAACAGAGAGGGGGGGGTGAATCAGTTGTTCTCAGGTCCTGATGTATAAAATAACTTTTCTTTAAATCAGATCAAGCAACCAAAACAAAATCGATCATCACTGATTCAATAATAGAAACATATAACTCAGTAGTCCACTACCCAGCTATATCTAACTTGTAAAACATATAAACGTTCAAACCCAAAACATTCACACAAGTATTGACACCAGGATTTATAGTGGAAATCCAATATGGGAAAAACCACTTTGTAACATGCTACTATTATTTTCACTCTTCTGAAGTGAGCTCGGTTAAAAGCCAACCCTGTCAAAGGTTACAATACACATTGTCAAGTGTGACCCGGTTAAAGGATTTCAATCACCCTGTTAAAAGTGAGCCTGGTCAAAGGACTTACATACACTCCATTAGAATGCAACCTTGTTCAAAGGATTTAACATATGACTGTTAGGTCAACCTCTATTAAAAGGATTTTGACTATTACAATGGTTAGAAAGTAGTAGTAGTATTGATCTGAAAACATACAACTCACTTTGCAAATATCAGATCCAATTTCGTACACAAATGCTGGTTTACTGACTTTGAAACTTTGCCATCTCCACTTCTGATCTTCTTGGAACTTTCCTTCAAGTAATCACCACACTTTTCCTTCAACCTTTTCACTTATATAGTCAATAAAACTTTACTATTCTTCCAACATCTACTTCACCCATGCATACACATACCTAATGCTTTGGTTCCCTTAATAATTTCCTCTGTTAGGTTAACTTTTCTTTTGCCGCTTAATCTCCTTCATAGATCTTAGGGTTAGGTCAGATTCATTAAATCTACCTGCTTCATGTTCTTCGTCTCCTCTTCTAGAATCATCTCAAATCTCATAAAGATTTACAATAAAACATTTTACAAAGCATTAAATGCTTCCATACAATCAATAAATAAAGTCAACATGTTTTACATAATCCAAGAATTCAACAATGTCAGCTCCAAATCTGAATTCTCTTCAAATATAAAATTGTTGATGCTCGGTCAATACTGTGATCATCCACTTAGTCTCCATGTAAAACACTCGGTCACTACTAAAACTGTTTCCTTGGCAAATACTGTGTTCCTTGGCAATTTACTGATACTCAGTCGACACTAGATTTTTCTCGGCATCCACTAACTTGGTCGACTCTGTCATAACTCGGCTTAAACATGATTTCTTCATTTTTTCTCGGTCAAGCCTACCAGTTTAGTCTTCAATCTTACTAAGATAAACAATACATTGTCTCATCATTGTGCAACATAATCAAGTACACTTTTTAGTATCAAGATAACTCAACCTTTCCTTAGGTGCTATTGTTACCAACCTTTCTTTCCCTTCTCACCATAGATATAGTACTTTCCTAAGTAGCAATAGTCTTACCAGTTAAGGTTTGGCATCAATGACAATACAACAATTGTTTCAATTGTAGTTTCCAATAATCTCCCTCTTTGGCATTGATGGCAACACCATATGATATCACTTGAATAACACATGGATTACCAACCAATCCAAAAAACTTATCTGTCCATCAAAGAAAATTTATAATATCCTTAGCTTCATTCTGATTCAGAATTAGTAAATCTCACTTCTGTGACCGTCAAAAGTATCTAGATCTCCCTCTATCCTTATTTTTCATTTCAGTTCATCATTTCCCTTACTTTCAGTGTCATGTGTTATAGTATCATTTCAGTTCAATCTCCCTCTTTGACAACAATGCCAAAGTAGCAACTCAAACATACATCCAACAGATGTAGATATATCTGTTTAGCATAGTGTTTCTCCCTCTGTCATCTTGCTTATGACTGATTTGTTATCTTTGTTTCTTCTTCACAGCTCTAGGACAGTCCTAAAGTGTGACAATCTTCTGCATCAATGTGTCAAATGTTCTGTTGTAGCATATTTGATGCAGAGCTCCTAGCTTGGCTAGGGAACCTCAGTTAGGGGAAGGACCCCTAATTGACTTCTCAGGTACTCATGAGCTTCTTTAGGTAAAGCTTTAGTGAATATTTCTGCCAATTGTTCTTTTGTATTCACATATTCCATTCGGACTTCCTTGTCTTGTACCAATTCCCTCAAATAGTGATACTTGATTGCTATGTGCTTGGTCTTAGTGTGCATTACTGGATTCTTAGAAATATTGATAGCACTTGTGTTGTCACAGAAAATAACAACAGGTTTAGTGATTTCTTCTTTCATGCCTATCAACCACTATTTTATCCATATCAAATTTGAACAGTTTACTGCAGCAGCAACATACTCAGCTTCAGCAGTAGATTGGGAAATGCAATTTTGTTTCTTTCTCATCCAGGAGACTAATCTCTATCCAAGAAAGAAAGCTCCACCACTAGTGCTCTTTCTGTCATCTACATTTCTTGCCCAATCAGCATCAGTATATACTCTAAGTTCAAATTTGTCATTCTTCTTGTAGTATAACCCATAGTCAGCAGTTCCTTTCAAGTATCTCATGATTCTTTTCACCGCCATCATGTGTGTTTCCTTAGGATTGGCAGAGAATCTTGCCACAATCCCAATAGCTAATGCAATATCAGGTCTACTATGTACAACATACTACAATTTTACAATCATGGATCTGTACAAAGTCTGGTTAACTTCTGCAGCATCATCATTCTTAGATAACTTTTGTCCAGTAACCATAGGAGTTGCCACTGGTCTAGCATCTTCCATTCCAAAAGTTTTTAGTATTTCATTAACATACTTAGACTGTGTAATGAAAATACCTTTCTTCATCTGATATACTTGTAAACCAACAAAGAATTTGATCTCACCAAACATACTCATCTCAAATTCAGTTCGCATTTCATGTGAAAAATTTTTACACAATGCATCTTGTCCACCAAAAATAATGTCATCAACAAAAATTTTGGCCAACAAAATACCTCTACCTTCTTCATCTTTCATATACAGATTGCTTGTGTCATTTGTCCTGGAAAATCCAATCTATATCAGATAGTTATGCAACCGCTCATACCATGCTCTGGGAGCTTGTTTCAATTCATATAAAGCTTTGTTCAGTTTGCATACCATGTGTCTTCTATTTGGATCAATAAAACCTTCTGGCTATTCTATGTAAACTTCTTCTTCTAGTATACCATTTAAAAATGCAGACTTGACATCCATTTGATATACCTTGAAATATTTATAAGAAACATATGCAAGCAGTGTTCTGACTCCTTCCAATCTAGCTAAAAGGGCAAATGTCTCCCCATAATCAATTCCTTCTTCTTGTGTGTAGCCTTTGCATACTAGTCTAGCTTCATTCCTAGTGATTTCACCTTTTTCATTCAACTTGTTTCGAAATACTCACTTTGTTCCTATAACATTCTTATCTGCAGGTCTCAGCACCAGAGTCCAGGTTTCATTTTTCTCAATCTGGTCAATCTCTTAATTCATTGCTTGTATCCAGTCTTCATTTTCTAATGCCTCTTTAGTTGTCTTAGGTTCAAATTCACATAGTAAGCATGTTGGATCTTTTGTCTTGCTTCTGGTCTGAATTCCAGTGTCTCTATCTCCAATTATCTGTTCAGGCTTGTGATGTCTTCTTAAATATTTTGCCAAAATAGGCTCAACATTTTTCTCTTCTATTTCATCAGGTTCCCCAATAAGATTGTCAGATTCAACTTTTGAATGCTCGACAACCTTTTCCTAATCCTCGGCAGCATTATCTTGTAGCTTGTCATGTTCTTGCTCTCTCTTGGCACTATTTTCCTGATGCTCGGCATCATCTATTTGTCGCTCAGCATTGCTTACTCGAGACTTGACATCAGGTGTAGGTCTGTTACCTACCTCTTCTATTTCCTCAATGTACACAAAAGATCTGTAATCTTCTGGTTCTCTTTTGCTATCAGCCTCATTTCTTTCTGCATACTCATCAATTTTTACATTCACACTTTTCACAATTTTGTTAGTGTTAGAGTTCAAACACTTATAAGCTTTACTTTTTGTGGAGTAGCCTAGGAATATGCCTTCATCACTTTTAGCATCAAACTTTCCATTCCTATTATCTTTCAATATGTAACACTTGCTTCCAAAGATTCTAAAGTATTTAACACTCGGTGCATGCCCATACCATAATTCATAGGGTGTCAGATTTGTACCTTTCTTGATCTGTACCTGGTTAAGAGTGCAAATAGCTATACTTATAGCTTCTTTCTAGTATTTTTGTGCCACATTCTTTTCAATCAATAGTGTCCTAGCATAGTCCAAAATAGATCTATTTCTTCTTTCTGCTATGCCATTCTGTGGAGGTGTCCTAGGTGCAGACTTTTGTCTTTTGATTCCTCTATCATTGCAAAATAGATTAAATTCATTTGATGTAAATTCTCCACCACGGTCAGATCTAAGACATTTCAGGTTCCTACCTGTCTCCTTCTCAACCTTAGCCAAATACCACTTGAAAAGTTGAAAAGCATCATATTTTTCCTTTAGAAACATTACATGCATCATCCTAGTATGATCATCAACAAACAAGATAAAATATCTAGCACCACAATAACTTTGTACACCCATAGGTCCACAAAGGTCAGTATGAACCAAATCTAAAATGTGTTCAGAAGTAAAGGATTTTCTCTTGAAACTTGACTTAGTCATTTTTCCTAACTGACATTCTTTGCACATCACATTCTCAGGTTTCTTCAATCTAGGTAGGCCTCTTACTTTCTTCTTCTTACTTATCTCTACCAGATTGTCAAATTTTACATGACATAGCCTCTTATGCCATAACCAAATGTCATCAAGTTGTGCAAACATACATATTTCTTCAGATAGGTCAAGATAGAACAAATTACCTCTAGTTTTCTTGCCACTTCCAATCAGTTCACCAGTAGCATCAAATATCTTAGCTTTCTTGCGATGAAATTCCACTCAATAACCAATTTTGTTGAGCTGAGCAACACTTAACAAATTATAATTCAATACTTCAACCCAATAAGCATTTTCACAAGAGATCTTATCAGTTAGTTTAATCAATCCTTTTCCTCTAATAGGACATGGTGCATCATTACCAAATGTTACACTTTTACCTTTATAATGATGCAGGCTCTCAAACTTACTCTTGTCACCAGTCATGTGTTGTGAACAACCATTGTCAATAATCCATTTATCATTCTTGTTCACATAGGAAATCAATGCAGTTTTCTCATCCTCATTAGATTCATCTTTCATTGCAACATAGACTACATCAATTTCAAAATCATCACTATCAGTGTCAGTCTCTTCTTCAGCAATGTAATAGGATTTCTTACCTTTTCCTTTGTAGTCTTTGTACCTTCGATAGCCTTTGTCATCTCTTCTGTCTTTGTGTCTGCTATTTCTTTCTTCATCTTTATCCTTCCTATCAGGACATCTAGTAGCTATATGACCAACCTTATTACATGCAAAACATATAATAGGGAGTTTACCTTTGTATTTTCCTTTTTCTCTTTTCTGTCTTCTATCCATAAGAGGTTCTAGATCTTCAAGATCTTCATCAGAAGTGTCACTGTCATCTTCACTTTCACTTTCGCTTTCACTGATGCATCTTTCTTTTTCCTTCTTAGGCTTGTTCAGGACTAATTGTGACTTGAAAGTAGATTCAACATTTCCAATACTACTAATAGTGAAATTATCATAATTAGATAGTTCAAAAGCAGTCAGCTTGCCAATCAAACCTTCCAAAGTAAGCACATTTGCAAAGTTACATCAGATTCCTAAATAGTTGAGATCTTAATAGCATATATAGGATGCATAGTTCTTAACACTTTTCCAATTATGGTCTCATCATCAATAGTCCCATTTGCTCCTCTAATAGCATTCACAACCTCTTTTATTCTACCATAATATTGTGCAATTTTTTCATCTTCATTCATTCTCATTTCATCAAACTTACCTCTGAGACTCTTGGCTTTAGCTTTCAGTACATATAGATCACCACCATAGATCTTTGCAAGAGTGTCCCACATATCTTTAGTAGTTGTGTAGTCCTTAATGTCCTCAAATTCTGGATAGCTTAGGGCAGATGCAATTTCCAACATTGCCTGATTGTGTTCTTGCTTGGCTCTCATTTCCTCAGCAGGAAAAGGTGCAACAAGTGTGACATAGTCATGCTCAATGTAGTACTTTGCAGAATCACCAATACTAGCCAGATGCAGCTTCATCAAGCTCTGCCATGCAGGGAAGTTTTCCTTATTCAACTTCGGTACCTCCTTCTTATACATCTTGATCATTTGCTTCAAGTCCCTTTAAACTTTCTTTTTGTAAACACCAACAAGCAACATAGCTCTGATACCAATTGTTAATATGATTTAGAACAACAGAGAGGAGGGGGTGAATTAGTTGTTCTCAGGTCCTGATGTATAAAATAACTTTTCTTTAAATCAGATCAAGCAACCAAAACAAACTCAATCATCACTGATTCAATAATAGAAACATATAACTCAGCAGTCCACTACCCAGCTGTATCTAACTTGTAAAACACAGAAACATTCAAACCCAAAACATTCACACAAGTATTGACACCAGGATTTATAGTGGAAACCCAATATGGGAAAAACCACTTTGTAACATGCTACTATTATTTTCACTCTTCTGAAGTGAGCTCGGTTAAAAGCCAACCCTATCAAAGGTTACAATACACATTGTCAAGCGTGACCCGGTTAAAGGATTTCAATCACCTTGTTAAAAGTGAGCCTGGTCAAAGGACTTACATACACTCCATTAGAATGCAACCTTGTTCAAAGGATTTAACATACAACTATTAGGTCAACCTCTGTTAAAAGGATTTTGACTGTTACAATGGTTAGAAAGTAGCAGTAGTTTTTTCTCAATAGCCCATTAATTTATTTCCTCTACTCAGTAGTTTACACTATAGCTAGTTTAATTTTTCATTTTCTAAGGGTTCTATAGTGAATTTCTTCACAAGATTTTGACAACATAACCCTACTATGCCAAGTCATAAAATATCTAAAAGCCAAGAATCTAAGGGTTTATTAACACCCAAATTGAAAGCAAAACTGAAAATAGATCTATAACAATAAATCATTCCAAGCATACTAAAATACTAAAAATTTCTACATATAAAATTACAGGAAGGTTTCTTCAAACCCTACCTCAATTCCAATGCTAGAAAATGTAATAGAATGCCTGTAAGATGATGAAACTCCCAGATCTATCAACAGAAGAACTCAACCCTGCAAATCTAAATCACAATGTCTGCAAAGCCCAATTCTAGATGCAAGCAATCTTCACCAAAACACTCAAGCACACACACAAAGCTCAAGAATATAAAAAATGTCTAAAATTCTCCAAAAAGTCTCTCCACAAAATCTCCAACAACCTCCATTGAATCCAAATTAATGCAAGTTCCCCCTATTAGGCATTCAACTCCACCATTCATGCAAACCCTAGATGACTCATTAGACAACTCCTATTCAAACTCCCACTCTAAAGTTGAAAGAAATTACTAATTATTAATTAAAAATATCTTTTAATTGTGCACAACTCAACTTAGACTCCTAAAGACAAGTTGTCACCTTTTTGAAACAAATCACATTCAAACTTAATAAAGCACATGTTATTATTATAATCTCTCCTTAAATAATTTAATATTCAAAACACCATTAAATCATGTAACTTAATTATTTAATAACTAATAGACATTATTAATCCTATATTCATATAAATAATTAATTAAATCCAAATATCCTAATATTTAACTTTTAATTAATTAATAATCACACAAAATCATAGGAATTAAATTTAATATTATTTTTCAACTTTAATATTAAATACTTCAGCTATATAAAAATCACTCACTCAAAAAACAATATATTGAGATCAACACACAAAACAAACAAGCTAAAGGAGGGGATCCACAAACTATGTCAACCTGACAAATTCAAGTAAGGTAGTCATCAGATACTTATCCAATACTTAGGATAAATAAGCTTAGGTTAGGGTTTTGGGTCTGTCTATTACCTCCCCTCTTTACCATTGAGATGAGTATTTATGGGCACACTCACTCCTACCAATTCAAGGAAGATGATGCCCTGTACCTCCAAACCTATCATCACAAAATAAAGCATGTACATACAATATAAAAAAAACAATGATAGGGTATGGTCAGTCATGTGGATCTCGACTATGCAAGTAACTACGCCTCTGTCCTCTACCACACAAACATGCCAAATAGAAACACACACTTGATAACCATACACATGCAAGTATGGGGTCAGTACCATAAATCAATATAAAACATAAACATAACATCATAAAGATATCAACGTCTAATCTATGAAATCACATGATACACATATAATGAATTCATAATCCATAATCATCATTTATTAAATAATAACTGATCACATCAAAAGTGACCTAAAAGAATTCAGTCATACAACTGAACAGAAATAAAACTAAAAGCTACCTACGGGTGGGGTACTACACTTGGGTCCTATACAGATCAACAAAGAGATAGAACCAAGAGGTGGCACACAAAGACCATCATTAGTATGAATATTAGCCTTTGACTCCTCATATTTTTCTTTGGGAAGAACATTAGTGAAGAGTGTTTCCTCCATTATGAAAATAACCTTTCTAGAAGGATCACCATAATGCCAATGATGACATTTTGGTTATTTTGAGTAGGGATGTTTAGTGAAGCATTTTCTCTAATAAAGGAAAATTTGTTTGGTGTGAATGATATGCTAGGTAATTTCACCTTGTGAATCATAGTAGAAATAGGAGTAATGATGATCATATTGATATACAAAAAATTATTAAGTGTAGAGGTAGAAGAAGGTTGAGTAATGAAATTATAGGAATGAGGTGGAACAAGATTTGTGTAGATATACAATTGAATCTTAAACTTGAATTTTTTTTATTCAAATCCCACTCCTTATCATCGATTAGGATGGTACCATTATTTATGTGGTCTTATATCACATGAAAAAGATGAACACTATGCTTAGTAGCATGAGCAAACACTCGATGGTATTGATACTTTTTTTGAACATCATACTATACCATCCTAAAAAGTTAGCATCTATAATTATATTCTCATTTTAGCCCCATTTTAGTATGTATGGTTTCCCACATTGATTTCACGCTCTCTTAATGCTCATTAGACATTCAAATTGATGTTATGTCCTGTACTAATTCAATTTCTTCAAAACTTGAGGTAAACCCTTATTTCTAAGTGTGCTCCTCTATTTTTCCTCTAATATCCTAATTCATTTAATCACCTAATCCATATATCACCATTAATGTCATTTATATTCTCTCCCAACCTTGGAACAATCTATACCCTATATTATCGCATCCTCTCATTGCTTGGGACCCATGGTCCCGATTTGGGCCCTGATTAGTGGGTACATAATGACTTAGCCATTTTGTACCTGGGTATAGGGTGGTTGAGCCATTCTATACCTTGATATTTATACTCAAATTGGAACTAGGAATCTATCTTAGGGTTTTAGTAGAGGATTAGGACATACAATCGACCTAGTTGAGTTTTAACCCCCAAGATGTTGTGAGAGGTATATATACAACTTATATCTCCTCATTTTAGTATCCATTACTATCCTCAAGCATTCATGATCAAGAAGAAATCAATAAATTGGCATCTAAGCATTCTCAAGGTCTTCAAGCATTAAAATCTTAAATTCTTCAAAGCATTCACCCTCTTCATCAAGCATTTTGGAAAACTACAACATCTATTTCACAAGGCTTATCTTTCATGATTTCCTTTTGGGGTTTTTATGGAGTTTAAGCTATTGAATTAACACTTGTGATTTCATTCAAAGAGGTATTACATCATCAAGCTATGAGATAAATCATTATTTAAATCTATATTCTATTGTATCTTTCCTTTATGTAATTTCATTACATTTTCAAGATTGATACCTAAACTAGGGCTTGACCAAGGAAAACCTATTTCCACAAACTTCTTCCCTATTTTTTGTGTGTCTAGGAACAAACTACATAATTATAAGAACTTTTATGGGTAGATACAAAAAAAAAATCCCTAAAAGTTTTAGTAAAAAACCTAGGGTACAAAATGGCTCAGTTGATCTATACCTAGGTACATAATGACTCAACCATTTTATACCCTTCATAATAGGTTCATTTTCATTCCAGAGACAAGTTATAGTTGAAAAGTTCCAAAACAATAGTTACAAGTATTTTCAGGATCCCGCCTGTCTGTTATTTAGATATGAAGTATCTTATATCCTATTTAGTTTCTCGATGCATATAAGTCTTCCCTAATATTATTTTCCATTTCATTATCATTTCCCATTTTAAATTTTACATATTTAGCAAAGGATCATTGACCCATTTAGTGCTTGGGACCTTTCTAGCCTATCGAGACATCTTCCTTTCGAATGTGCAACTTTGAAAAGGATAAGTGATTACCTCCTATTATACACATACCAACTAGGGTATAATTTTATGGGAGAGTGATCAAGTTACTTTATGTATCTTTTGTAGCACACTTAGATAATAATAAAAAACTTAGTAAAGATCTAATTATAGAGACCCCAGTGTTCTCTTCTAAGTTTCTTAAGGATTTATTATTACATTAGTTATTTCTTTATTTTTTTTAGATCCCCTAGTGGAAGAAACATCTCTATCATTGTCATGATAGAGGATGAGGTGGAAGCACCATATTGCATCAAAATTTGCTTTTAATCATGGAATACACTATATATATGTAGAAAGGATGGATATTTCATCAAAAGAATGTTATCCCTTAATGTTAACTACAAATTATCGATGGACACTATCTAGACATCAAAATTAGGTAGGGGCATAACAAATTTAGGAATAAAGTGACTAGTATTGACAGATGAAATGAATGAACCTCTCCTAAGATTTTTTCTTATAATGTATAAGATAAATGAAGATGATCATGGTGTTACTCCTATTTGAGCATTAATGGATTGTCATTAGTATCAATCACTAATTCAGTCAGTAAAGGTCAGTAAAGGAGACAATCATGATAGTCAGTCAACCATATAGAGCCCAAACTCTAAGAAAAGACAAGGCATATCTCTAAGACAACCGAACAAGGGTTTGACTGAGTACACTCACCCAGCAACAACCAATTACCAAGTACCGAGCTAGTGATCACTAAGCATTCATATGAACCAAGCACCAGTAATTTACTGAATGGAGAATGTAGTGATTACCGAGTAAAGAAGGAAACAAAATAGTAATCTGAAATGTCACAAACATCTATGAGAATAGTTTACACCGATTAGAAAATGACTTACCAAGATTGACACATAATTAAATATGGATGTAATCATTAAATTGTTGATGATTCCTATGTAATGTTAGATATAGGTTATTTTTTTACACCATTTATCTTAGGTTTTCTAAGATATTTTAAACCCTAATTAGGTCAAGATAGATTGATATAAAAATGTAAAGATGTCATTATGAAGAAGTATCATGAAGGAGTAGCTACACTAAGGATATCGGGAGATCAGACAAAGGGTATTTGACAGAAGGTTTATGAAAGAAGAATTTAGTTTTTTAGAACACACACAAGGCCACTGAGAAGAAAATAAGGACACATTCATCACAAGAAGGTGATACATATTTGATATATTACAAATCTAAATCAGGTAAGATAGAGTTTCTATTTACATTTACATTTACTATTACCTTTTAACCATTGTAGAAGAATTAAAATCTCTTAACAAAGTAGACATAACCATTCTTATGTAAATCTCTTAATCGAGTACACAAATGTATTGTGTTTTTAAAAATTATTTAACTAGGTAGATCTAGTCAATCTAATTGTTACTCCTAATAGGGTAAGATCATCAGAAGTGATCACAAATTTGTATCCTTAACCGACATACATTATTGTTGTAGTAGTGAATATTTGTGGGTGTCATCCCCATCATAGTTTTTACCTTCTTACAAGGGTTTCTATGATACCAAAATATCTGTCATGAGTTTGAATTTTCATGAATTATTTATTGTTTAGATTACATACAATTTACATTTTCAGTTACTTGAATGTATGTTTCAAACAATGGATTTAATCGGTTAATTTATATCTACAATTGGAAAGTTTTAAGTCTTGAAAGTTTTAAAGGGTACTGATTCACCCCTCCCCTCTCAGTACTTATCTTTCCATAATCCCAACAATTGGTATCAGAGCTAGATCTCTTGTTAAGGAAGTTTAATCATTAAAGAGGAAAGATCTAAGGATGGAAATATATAAGCTAGATAAGACTATTGAGAATCAAAGGTTACAGATGCAGATCTTTATTAAAAAATTCAAAGAAGCCAAAGAAGAATTGAAGAGGTTACTGGTCAAGAGGAAGGATATGGAAATTCAGTATAGTGAGACCGATTATCAAGAAGAGGAGATAGATGATCCATTTGAGGTATCTGGATCTAGATCTGGTAGCATATCTGATGCATCTTAAGGAACCATATCTGATCTATCTAAAAATAATCTACATCTTATTGGACAAGTCACAGCTCTACAAATTGGTCAAGAGACACAAATGGTTAGGATGATTTATGCCATGAAAAATGCATGCAAGGCAAGTAGAGCAAGAAATAAACTTGGCTATTGAAGACATGAGACAAATGAATGATAAACTACAAGATAAGTAATTTGAGATATTGAGACTCACCGAGCATCACTTTGAAATCTCCAATCAAATGGTTGTCAAAAGTCAGGAAGTCAACCGAGTAAATAGTGAGATTACAAGGAAACTAGAAGACATCGGTGAATTAAGAGAGGAAAATAAAACATTGAAGAATGAGGTAAAAATGTAACAACAACATAACGAGATGATCAAGAAAGCTGAATACAACACCAAAAGAATGGATGAATTTATGATAAGTCAGAAAAGACTTGATAAGCACAACTAGTTTAGGCTACACCAAGTAGGGAGAGTCATCAAGATAAGCTGAACAAAAGAATTCCTATGCTAATCCAAGGCCAAAGAAGCTATCATGTTATCATTGTGGAAAATTGGGCCACACATCAAATGTTTGCAGGAGTAAAGAAAAAGGTATTCCTAAATCCACTCCTAAGTTTAATGGTTATTTCTATAATTGTAACAAGTATGGACATCAGACACATGAGTGTAGATCAAAATAGAATAGGACTCCTAAGAAACCCTACATGGAGAAACATTATCACACTTGCAATATGCATGGTCACATATCACAAGAATGTAGGAAAAAGATGAAGCAAGTCTAGACACTAAAATAATAGAATAAAACATATCAATCGAGAAGGAAAGGTAATGCATATACTTGGGATTACAACACATGGGTTAATTGCATAACATGTGGCAAGTATGGACATTTAGTAGAAAATTGCATGAGAAAGAACTGGAGAGGAAGATCTCGTAACTGGAAAAGTACTGGTATGGCATGTTTACACTGTCACAAGGTCGATCACCTAAGAAAGGATTACAGAGACCGAGCACTAGAGACACATACAAATGAAAATGGAAATACAATAGAGGAAATCATGAGGATAAGAAATCAAATGTGGAGAAAAGCATCAAATGATAATGTTGGATCAATCACTATAGGTAGTGACACCTCATACATTGGATTAGGTGACATCACCACCTCCACCTAAATCATAAAGGTATGTATGGAATTGAATTTAAAATTGGTTATATTATATATCAATTCCTTATGTCTAGTGAATGCACAACAAATCAACATGAAATAAGATGCACTATGGGATTACATGTTTAGAGCTTAAATTGTGTACAGTTGGTAAAAGCATGACCGAGTGAAAGTTTTCTAGTAGGTGAATATTGGAAAGGTTAACCGAGTTGTGGTATCAATTGAGTAATATCTATGCATTAACCAAGCTAAGGTCTTTTAAAGTGTAAACTGAGCACAACTGAGTTTACTGATCTATGGTAGGTAAAGCATTAAATGCAAAATTTTGAGTGGGAAATGAAATTTTTAGTATAAATACAGGATGGACTTAGTCATTTTTTTCACACAGTGATTACAAAGAGCCAGAGAGATTTGAGAATATTTGAGCAAACAGATTCCAGAGTGTTTTAGCATAGATCTGAAGGATTTTCGAGCAAGCTATTCATGATCAAAGTAAGTTTCACATCCATTGAGTTATTTCACAGCATATTTATGAAGCCCTAAATTTTAGAAATGGTGGCATCCTCATCTAAAATTATGAAATACAAGTCTGGAAATGACAAGAAGATCACTTTGATAAAGTACACAACCTGTAATGAACTAAAGTACAAGCTACATCTTGAAATTGCTTCATAGATTGATCAAACCAGCATTTTTTCATGTATTCCACCTAGGGTTTTGTTGGTTCAAGATATTCATGCATACATCCATTGCAAAGTCGGTGAAATAGATGATTTTGAGCTTCTATCCACCTTCCATGAGTTAAGTGTGAATGGAAAGCTCAAGGATGAGCATAAACACTTGGAGGTGAAGGGTTTAATGAACACCCTGTATTTCCTGAGATAGTTTAAGACTGAATGGATTAGGGTTGTATTGAGCTGAGTGCATGAAGGAAAGTTATGGCTGGATGAACCGGTAAAAATCACAAGGGATATCATACATGCAGTCATCGGTTACCCTATTACCGAAAAAGTAAAATCAATAAGAAGTGCACCGAGAACTGAGATTGAGAAGTTAACCATAGAAGAATGGGATGATAGAGGTATGAGATTCAACACAATTGTTGATCTCGAGACAAGGTTCGGTGCTTATGTAGTCAGTTATAAGATATTCCAATTAAGCAAACCAAATAGTGTACCTTGTGGAGTGGTAGACATCACCTACAAGATTGTCAAGAAAGGTTTTCAATTCGACCTAGTCGAGCTCCTACTAAAATAGTTAGATGAAAATATGAGAACCATCAGGTCAATAAAGAGAAACACCTATAAGTTTAGTTCCCTAATGATTTTTATATTTTTCTATGTGCAAAACTTCTTTCCCTCAATTGGTAATATTGACTGGGATGTTGACTAATCGGTCATTATGCAAATTAGTGATTTCATTCAAAATTTGGGTCAAAATTTTGTTAGTGTCATGGATATTTATTTTGAGAAATTTAAGGAGAGAATGCATCAAAGGAGTAGGATACCAAGTCATCTGGTTGAATAACATAAGGATGACATCTGCTTCCTAGTGGACACCAACTCCACTTTGATCAAGGTGGTTGAACCAAGGACTTCTTGGTTACCCCCTATGGGCTATGAACTAGATATTGACCAATCTTCCAAGTTAATATAGACACTATTGGCTGAGCCCAAAGATCCATAGGAAACTAGGTTCGGTACCTATGAATAGGCAAAATTAAGAATCAAGATGGATCTAATCAGAGTAAAGGTAAGTAGGAAATCAAAGAAGATGATGGATACATTGGTGAAATAGTTTGGTGATGAAGTTGAAGAAGAGGAGACATCAAAGGCTAATCTAGTTGAAGAGGCAACTGAGGAACAATTATTAATTGGGAATAGTGAACATGATGAGGAGGCGACCGAGTCTGACAAAGATATTAAAACTACACTGGTCAAGGCCACAAGGAAGATAAAACAAGAAGAAGCACCTACACGAGCAAGGACAAGGTCCTCAACAGCTACTTCTCCACCCCTGAAGAAAGGATTAGTGAAAATATCTAGGCCAACTCCCACCAAGAACTATCAAAAGAAAAGATAGGTGCCCAAGTGACCTCTGAGCTACCTAAAAAGAGGAGAAACTTAATAAGAGAAAAAGATGATGACATTGAAGATGATGAAGAAGAGGATCGAGATAAATTTAAAGTAGTTGTAAATAAAGGCCAGTCAGTAGATTATCTAGTTGAAACTATAAAGGAAATGGGTGGACTAAGTAACCCCAAATTGAATCGATATGAACATATGACTACCGAGGATCAGGAAAAGATTGAAGAGGCAATCATACAAATGATGATAAAATTTAAGAAGGTACCTATTGAATTTTCTAGGTATGTACCTAAGGTATTGTATGAGAAAGTGTCAACAAGGTGGACTTATGCCTTGCACACTAAAAAGAAAATGAGGGAGCATTCATTAATTTTGGCTATGCCTACTATATCAGTTCTTGAGATAGAAGAGTTAATGAAGCAGTACTCAAAATGGTTTCTAGTAAAGGGTAGAGCCCTTAACATTTTGGCAGGAAACCTTGAAGAGGTTGATGAAAATAGAAAGCTTCTATGGACTACAATTCTAAAAGCCAGAGCAGAAGAAAATCAACTGGCATTGGAAATAATTCCCAAGAAGAAGAATAAGAAGAAAGGAAAAGGAATTCACTCGGATAATGCCAATCTAGCTAGCAAGGATCCAATTGACTTATCTGATACCGAGGTAGTAGATAACACCATTGCTATAGATTTCTACCCAGATGGATATAGAGAAGAATATAGACAGGATGCTCCCAAGAAGTTAACAATACCAGGGATAGATGATGTATTAATTGAAGACATCACAAATGGAGATTTTGATGACATAAACAATGATGAAGATATAAACATTGTTATGGATACAATTGAGGAAAATGTACCCACTAAGGTAGCAATAAGTGAAATTATGGGTGACTTACCAATATTGGTACAAGCAGTTGAAATTGTAATACAGAAGGAACCCAAAGTCTCAACCTCTAAGAAACCAAAGGATACACCCGAGGGACAGGGTACCACAGAGAAAAAATCTTCCAATGAGCTTGAAAATATAGAGGCAGCAACACAAGGACCGAAAGAGAACAAAATGGTAGAATCAACTATAATAAACACCACTAAAAATGCCCAAGGACAAGCTACCGAGACACTGGTCATCGAGAAAGCTAAGGAAGAAAGTGTGTCTATCGAGATAGAAAAGTCAAATCAGGAGACTAAGGCTCTAGTTCCTTATACCAAGTCACCAACACCAGAGAAGAAGAAGAAAAAGAAACATGGTAAGGGTCTTGTCACACTTGATGAGGTTATTGAGATACTTGAATGTGACCCTAGGACATTAGACCCTGATGCACTGATAAGATATGGGGAATTGTGCACAAGGAAGGCTACACAAGAGAAAATGAAATAGGATAATATTTTCAAGGAAGTTAGAGACAATCTACTATAAGTAATTCTCAAGATCAATGTTGATGAGGAAAATCCCATCATTGATCAACTTGCAACTCTAACTGGCCACATAAATGCCCCAGATATAGATGCAAAGAAAAGAATAGAAGAGTAGGCAGAAGAAAAGATACAGTTGAAATTAGCTGAGAAAATAAGCCAAGAAGTGGTAATTAATAAGGTTAAGCTCTTATAGGTTATTACCGAGCTTGAAACCATAATCCAAAGGATAATTCAAATTTTGTTCAAGTTATGCACCGTGGATCAATTCACTGCCGAGGTTAGTGAAAATCTCAAGAAACTTGATGAAGAAATTAAGATCAGTGCAAATAATTCTCTAACCGAGCCAAATGCTTTTTATAAGCATATTTCAAAGGTTCAAGAACTTCAACAATTGAGAATAGATTTGAGGAAGCAAGAAGATACTATAAGTTGTCATGCCCAAAACTAGGACAAAACACACATACAATTTTATTTTTTTTGTAAGGGCTCAATTCATGAAATCATAACCACAGATACACAACCAATAGGGAGGACAACCATATCTACTGACCTAAATAAGGTTCTACCAACAAGGCATGAGGGATTGATTTCCCTAAATCATTTGTTCTATAAAGGTGTGGACATAATTCTATCTAAATGAAGACTCCTTCGTGGTAATTGTCAGCAAATGGTAGGATAGGTGGACTGACCATAAGAAGACTCTATATGTATATAATACCGACTATGCTTATATGTACAGTGATGCATATATACATATAAGAATGTTTGATAATATATACATATCCCCTAATCGGTCAAGACAAAAGGCTCAATAGAGAGGACTATAATAAAACTATCCTCCGATAACTTGGGTACACAAGTGTACATGAGGGTTAGGACATTCGTTAATAAATATGGATGAGAGAATTATAAAATTATTTCCCCTTAGGTTAAAAACATAACCCCTAGAGGATTATAATCATTCCATGAATGATTTAAATATCGATATGGAAATTTACTCTCGTACTAGAACACTTATAGCATTGCATTGATTATCATTAATATTCCTTCCTAAATATTTTACCGAGAATAAAAAATTTCACCTATGTATCAAATTAATGTTAAAACATGTTAATAAATTCACCAATAATCATTAATATTGGATATCATTTAGGCACCTTCTAGGAATAGGGTTTAATTATTGAAGGGGCATTATTTATTGAATTTTTTTAATAAGGAGAAAATAAGATAAAAGAGATTTAATTCAGAATATTCTAAAAGCGATTTTGTTCCTCACAAGGAACAAGAAATCATTAAATTTTCATTTAAGGAAACAATCTCCCACAATCCCGGATTTATAGGGATGACAAGAAAATCCTACAAAAGAGATAAAATATCCTCATTACACATCCCCACAAATCTAGGAGGGATCTAAATATCATCACAAATTCTAATTTAAAAAAAATCATAGTTTAAAGGATAATATAGTTTCTAAATAAGGAGGAGAAAATTATAGAAGGTAGGTCAATCCCTAACCCTAATCTGTCATATGATATTTAGGGCTATCTTATGCAATAGACCAGAACTTTTCTTTTCATAATTTTTTTCTTTTCATAAGATCATGTTACAGGATTTCAATATGGAGGCAGTAGCATGCAATTTCCATAAAGTATTTCATTCAGCCAACACATGGATGAATACACCAGAGTGTGTACACATTCATGTGCAGGCTCAATGAATTACTTGGGTTGCACTTGAAAAAAAAATGACCATGCATTGCATTTCATTATTGACTATACTGATAAATTTGTCATGAGGAAATGTATGCGCTTGCATGGCTCTGCTAAACAGTAATATTTTCCTTAGTTTTCTTATTTTTATTCTCATTGATATTATTTCCATTATTTCTTTATTAGCTTTATTTTATTGGGAATGTTTATCAATTAGATACTTTTTAGGGATAATGACCTATTAAAGAAAGAATATTAATTTACTGAATTCAATAATAAGAAAACATTTTATAGGAGGTATTTATCTATTTCTAAAGAATAAATGTTCACTAAATATCCATAATAAAGAAAATCAACCACTTTCCCGAAATTATAGGGATGTCAAGAAAATCTAAGAAGGGCTAAAATAGAATGATATCCCCATTTCCACAAATCTAGGAGGGATTCATTGAGAATATCTACATACCCTATTTAATTAAAAAAAAATAACTCAGCCAAAAGGAGAAATTTGTTTCCAAGTTTATAATAACAAGAAAAGGGAAATAATACATACATACATACATACATACATACATACATACATACATACATACATACATACATACATACATACATACATACATACATACATACATACATACATACATACATACATACATACATACATACATACATACATACATACATACATACATACATACATACATACATACATACATACATATATATATATATATATATATATATATATATATATATATATATATATATATATATATATATATATATATATATATAAAGATAATCATCTATACATATATATATTAATAAAAAACATAAATTTCAAAGGAGGCTTAATATATATCTAACAACCCACATATGCATATATATATGTAATAATAAGAAACTCCAGCACAGTAATCAGTAAATTTATTACTATATATTTATGCATACTCAGCCAAGTATATGTGTTTATATACAATAATATAATGACCAGATTAAAATTGAGCTTAACTATAGAATATACTCAACATAATTAAGAAAGTTTTCTACAAAAATGTATGCAGAAATAAATAACATTTTGATATGTTCATATTAACCATAAATTATTCACAACAGCAAGATTATTAACTCTAATTTCTTTTCAATCATGCATACATTAAGAAAATAGCCCAAGTTTCAATTCTATGATTTTCAAATAAGAAAGAATATTACAACCATCTTTCCTAAGACCAAACATTATTAAATATGAACATTTAATTGAACATTTATAAAATGAAAATAAGCCTCTTCTTATGGTGAACCTTAAATGGAATACAAGTGTAGCCCTTTTGAGAACAAAATCATAATATTAAATTTCATTTCCTTTTTTTTTTGCGAGAATTAAATAAATCAATAGCAAGGCATTTGCTTTGATATCCTATAACTCCAACTACAATAACATGATCATATGATATAAGGGAAAATCAACTTTTCCTTGTAAACATTTTAGTTCTCAAGTAGACTTAGACCAAGTATTTCAACTAAATTATTTTTACAAGCATATCAATGTTAGGCATTTAGACATAGCCTTTAAACAAATCAATTTCATAGTGGCTTGAGACCTATCAATTCCAAGTGCATGAAGTAGCCAAAGTCTATCTTCCTTCTAGCTCTATCAAACCAACAAGTTAAATCCTTCAAATCTACAAAACAAACCCACACGGCCATGGAGGCTCACCTCCCAACCATAGGCCAATTCATGGCCACCCCCGAGCTGGGAAAAACAAGGATGGATAAGGGTATTACAAACATACAAAACACACACACACAAGTAAAAAGAAACATCATTTACACAACACCAAATTCCCTTCCCAAGGCTTATCACAACAAGAGTCTCACCAGACTCATTGTAGGGGTGAAGGTGGAAGCTACAATCTAGGAGATTGCCCAGTGCAGAAAATAATAATATAGCCTTCTACAAGGCATCAAATCAATATATCATGCCTTCACAAGGCCATGTAACATACATCCACCCTTCTCATACACATACCATACAACACCCTTATGTCTCCCAACAAGAATGCACATGAAGGCACATGGCTGCCCATACAACCATGATTTATTCCCTTCCCGTGCAGAGGAAGGACTCTCCACTAGAAGGTAGTCCCAACTTGTGCCCTTCACCCATAAAGGCTCTCTTCCCTCCCAAGGGTGAGCTGAACCTTGCAAAATCCCCCAAGAAACATTGCACAATAGAAAATTCACAATACATAAGACATGAAGACACTCAAATACATATTTCTTACACAAGTCCATCATGAGTAAAGTAAAATGACTTAACAAAAAAGTAAATAACAAGAGGTTTCATGACCCAACCTTGGTCCAAGCTTTTGGCAAGATGTTGAGAAGAGCTTTTCCAACAATCCTCCTCTTTTGCAATTCAATTCCAAAATCCTCCAAGAACTCCCAAAATCAAACTCCCAAGACTTCACAAATTCACAAGTCTCCAAAAGTTGGAGAGTGGGCAATTACCCAACAATTTTCCCTCCACCCCCTTAAGAAGACAAACCAAACATAAGAGGGAAAATTCAAAATTCAAAATCCAGAGTGGTTCTTCCCATTTTCGTCACTATTCAAAGGGGCATATTTTGGAATGGCAAAAATAGTCAAAATTCATCATACTAGTCAAAATTTGACTCCCAACATATGACACCACTATGGGGCATCCTATTTTAACCTCCACTAACATAAATGACCATTAAAACCCATTCAAAAGACCACTCAAAGCATGAATCCGAAAATGAAAAAGAATCCATTCATGACACCCTAAAATTAGAGACCACTACACACATTAAATACTTGGTCATGCCAACTCACGAGACCTGTGTCAATTGACACCACAAATAACTCACATGACAAGAATACACATGGCATGCCTAGTAGACTAATAATGTAGTAAAAACAAACATAATACTACAATTAACATTCATACATCACTTTACAAAATTAACACTTCACAATGAGGTTAATTTCTCCCTTTGGAGATAACCTTGGCTTAACAGGGTTTTCACTATTTATCCATCTTTAATTTCCCCAAAATCTCCATGGCCTTACCTGCACACTTGACAAAGCATCAGTAGCTCATGAAAAGTTAAATATGATATACATATACATGAAATTAAAATGCATCAAAATCACATTCTAATTCATCACAATTTCTAATTGCATCTCATAATAATTCACAACATTTCATCATCAATATTGCAATTCTAAAGCACATAAAGTCAAGATTAACATGATACATAATGTTCCATCCAATATACTAGCCATGATCCATTCCATAAATTTTCTATCATAATGTAACATCAAGATATCATGTATGTATAAATCAAAGATGCATCAATTATTACTGTTCTTAACCTACTAAATAGCATCCTAGTGAAAATCCTATATCATCATCACATAACATAAATCATCACGTAGTATCATAATGTCCCTATCTCAATAGTCCATCAAATAAAATAGCATAAAAGTGTCATCATGAGTCTAAGTATGGAAAAATAAATCTATTATGAGCTGATGTCATGGGGTGAGGCCTCACATAAGTGATCAAATCACTGAGCTTCAGGATGAGTTGCTTCCACATCTAAAGATCATGGAGCATCATGTCAATAAGGCAAAAGCTTTAGTTTCCACCCCCAAAATTTATGTGCTAGAAAACATTTTTGACATGCAGGCACAAGTTGGTTTAGAGCATGCACAAGTTGGTTTAGAGCACATTTCTCTTGAGAACCTAAAAGAGGAATGGGAAAACCTCTTGGATTCACTCAGGTAAACCCATCAGCATATTTTTGATAAGTTGTAAGTACATTATTTTTGTTTGGCATTAATTTCAAAAAGGGGGAAAAGTCAATGTATATATATGCCACTATGTACTTCACACTGAGAGCATGCAGTACAAAGGGGGAGTCAATATATATTTTGGAGTCTGTATATATTTTTTTTGGTAGTCGGTACATATACATAAGGTTTTGATATTATGCCAAAGGGGGAGAATGTTACTCCTATTTGAGAATTAATCGATTGTCATTAGTATCAATCAGTTGTTTCAGTCGGTAAAGGTCAGTAAAGGAGACAAACATGGCAATTGGTCAACCATATAGAGCCCACACTCTGAGAAAAGAAAAGGAAAATCTCTAAATCAACTAAATAAGGGTTTGACCAAGTACACTCACCGAGCAAGAGATAATTACCAAGTACGGAGCTAGTGATCACTGAGCATTCATATGAACCGAGCACTAGTAATTTACTAAATGGAGAATGCAATGATTACCAAGTAAAGCATGAAACAACATAGTAATTTGAAATGATAGAAACATCTATGAAAATGGTTTACACCGATCAGAAAATGGTTTACCAAGATCGAGACATAATTAAATATGGATGTACTTATTAAATTGTTGATGATTCCTATGTAATGTTAGATCTAGGTTATTTTGTTACATCGTTGATCTTAGGTTTTCTAAGATATTTTAAACCCTAATTAGGTCAAGATAGTTTGATATAAAAAATATAAAGATGTCATTATGAAGAAGTATCATGAAGGAGTAGATGCACTAAGGACATCAAGAGATCAGACAAAGGGTTTTTGAGAAAAGGTTTATGAAAGAAGAATTCAATTTTTCAGAACACACACAAGGCTACCAAGTAGAACAGAAGGACACATTCATCACAAGAAGGTGATATCTATTTGATATATTACAGATCTGAATCAGGCAAGATAGAGTTTCTATTTACATATACATTTACTATTACCTTTTAACCATTGTAGAAAAATTGAAATCTCTTAACATAGTGGACTTAATCATTCTTATGTAAATCTCTTAACCGAGTACACACATGTATTGTGTTGTTAAAATCCTTTAATCAACTAGATCTAGTCGATCTAATTGTTACTCCTAACAAGGTAAGATCATCAGAAGTGATCACAAATTTGTAGCCTTAACTGACATACTTTATTGTTGTAGTAGTGAAGATTTGTGGGTGTCATCCCCACCCCAGTTTTTACCTTCTTACAAGGGTTTATGTGATACCAAAATATCTAGGTCATGAGTATGAATTTTCATGAATGATTTATTATTTAGATTACATACAATTTACATTTTTAGTTACTTTAATGCATGTTTCAAACAATAGATTTAGTTAGTTAATTGCTATCTACAATTGGAAAGTTTTTAGTCTTGAAAGTTTTAAAGGGTACTGATTCACCCCTCCCCTCTTAGTACTTATCTTTCCATAATCCCAACACATGGGACTAACATTAACTTGTAAATTTTAGGAAGTGATCCTTTAACTGCTCAAATCAGAAAATAGAATTTTTAGGAAATAAACAAAACCATTCCAATGTAGTATCCTTAAGAGATAGAAGAAATAATTTGATAACAAATGGTTCTAATATAATAAGTCACTACAAAGTGTAGTGAAGGAATTTGTGTGTGCTTTTTGATCTAATTTATCATTATACTTAACAAACTTAGGTATCTTTGACCCCTAGGTATGGGTGAATTTAGGATATTTAAGGCTAAATGGATTTGGTGGTAGTATGATTGCAACATAGACTAGGAAGTGAGATTAGTTAAGTTAGCTAGTTGGGACTCAATAGGGTAGTAAGGATAGGTTTAGATGAATGTAGAGGAAGAGGAAAATCATCCATGGTATTAGAGTCTCGAGCTGTCAAAATGGGAATAACAAAAATAAATTGAATTGTGAATACAAGTTGTAGAGGGATATTATACCCCAAAGTATGTTGAGATACATTGACTCCTAGAATGTTAGGAGGTATAGACATATTATTAGTAGCACAATTAAAAAATACATGAGTCATTGTAGGATAAGTACCCACAATGTGAAAAAGTACCTCAAACATCATAACATTCAACCAAGTACAAGTGACGTATGATTGAGTATCATGAGGTTGATTCAAGTTTTATGGGAATGAATGCACATGATTATTGCCTATAAAAGACAGTACACATCCCCTAGGTTCTCTTCCAAAGATTGAATTTTCTCAAAAGAGAACCTAAAATCAACACCATGGTCTCTAGGAGGTGGATATCTAGGGGGAGTATTTGTTGAGATTTTGTTAGATTAGAAAGATTAGCATTAAATGCAAGAGAGTTAGGATCACCAAAAAAAATTAGACTTGGTCTAGTAGAACCATGAATGTGCCTAGTTTTAGATATATTTAAGTTTTACAAATTCTTCTAACTACATTCCTAAAAGTAGTAGATTGGGTTATGAATCTCATAGAAATATCATAATACTTAGTCCAATAAACCTTAGAGAATAAGAGAAGGAAATTTGGGAAAACCTATTAAATTTTCATTTTAAAAATATTATCTCTTTTTGAATAAATATTCTTTTCTAAAGGTTGTGTTCATGTTAGGTTCACCAAAATTTAGAGCATAAAAATGTAATACTGCAAAGGACAATCAATCCTTCGAGAGCTTAGATTCTTACTGTCCACTCAAATAAATCAATAGGTAGCTATGTCCTTCAAGTTTATCTAATTAAGTAACAAAGTGTGGGTTTTCACAAAGTTGAATAAAATTCTTAGGACTTTGGGAACAAACAATGTAGATCATACAAGAATCTCAAATAATCTTTTTAACTCTCTGTCTAGGATGTAAGTGTAATGTGGCAAGTTGGGATTTCATGTGGATAGAAAAAAAAGGCTCTTCATAGAAAGATGATAAAATAGTTTTCACATGTTAGGAATGTGAACACTGAGAGGGGAGGGGGGGTGAATCACTATTCTATACTTTATTATTTTTTCTGATACTTTGATACTTAACTTAATTGCTTAGTTACTGAAATGAACATCAATGCAAGTAAGATAAACATTCATAACACATGACACAAAATATGATTATGGGGAAACCCAAATAGGTAAAACCCTCAGTGGGAATTGACACCCACTGAGAACTGCACTAGTGTATTATGATCCCTATTAGAAGATCTTGCAACCTTGTTAGGAGTTGTTCTTTACAATGCTTTAGTATAGTGACCTGGTCAAGGGTCAGACCCTGTTAGGAGTCTTTTACAATTAAACCTATTAGGGATGGGGACACACTATCCTAGATTTCATTTCTCAAGTGGTGAAGACTAAAACCTTCTGGATATCAGATACACAATATATCTGCAGGGTGAACTGTTGCTTTGACACTACTTGTCTGATCAGTTCCTCTTGTACGTTGATGCTTTAGCCTCTTGTAAAGCTCTACCTCATTCTATCTGCTCCTCAAAAACTTCTACTCTGCTTATCCGATCTCTATATCTCATTTCACACCAAATTACAAGGGTGCATGTCTTATTTATATGTACATACAAAACTCTTTATCAAGTTGACCTATAACTAATTACATACACCGCTTCCAAATGAATTGGCTCAAGAGTGTTTACATATAATCATATTAACATGTTTATGACCTAAATAAAATAGGTGCATAGCCTTTACAAAACAATATTATAAGCGCTAATCAAAATACAAATAGTCGGCTCCATACTCTGTTCTGTTCTGTCACTCACTGTCTGTGCCACTTCATCCGACTGTCAATTCCTCATACTGACTCATATCATCATGCGATCTTAGACTTAGCATGAATACATACTTAGAAGCTTATCTTCAATGGCACATGTCATAACTCTATCATACGCATGTGTGTTGCTGCTCTGCTATCTATCCAGTCTTCCATACTTAGCCATATTTCCGATCTTCTACATTATGCACTGACCCCAAAACTTCATATGACTTTGTTTCCATAATGAAAACACTAAATAGTCATATACTTCAGTATAGTCAACTTTCCAACAATCTCCCCCTTTTTCATTAATGGCAACAAAGGAATATGGCGAAGTTACTAACTGTATCCTTATACAAAATTTTCTAATACATACTCTAACTTATATCTCCCCTTTCACTATGTACTATACTTTTCTTTACATCATATACAAAGCTCCATATTCTTTCTTCTACATACTATACTCCTCCTTTGACATTAATGAAAAATGTGCTAAAAAAAAAGTATCTACAAGTACTCACAAAGTGAAGACATCCAGATATGCTATCTTTAGGTTAGCAATCTCATTCTGCCAAAATTTCTTGAACAAGTCTATTGTCTGGAGATGGGCGCAAAAAGCATATGTTAACTTCTCCATCTTCTCCAAATCTATACTCAGACTTGGATCATATGTCACCATAGTGGCATCGATCTCCTTGATGTTTTGGTTCAAGACATCTAATGAGGGCGCAAGAGCATTTCTTAGTTGTGTTTGCCTTGCCCTTATCTTGGACATTTCTTTCTCTACCTTCTCTATTTTTTCCACTTGACCCTAGTATATATTGTTGCACATGTTCACATCTATAGAAGGGTCTTCTACTGATTGCCTCACTTTTTCTATCATAGCTTCTGCCTCCTGAATTTTCTTATAGAGATCTGCAGTTAGCTTGTCTTGGTTCATGCGGTTTGCCATGATTTTCCTTCCTTTTGCTGTAATTTTTTTCAATAAGGCTTGACCAACCTTCAGAGAGTTGAGGTCAAGTGCAAAGTTTTTAGTTAGCTCATTTAATCTTTTCTTTAGATACTTCTCTTCTGCTATCTTAGCTACTGATTCTTCTAGGCAAGAAGAGTTTGCCTTGAAGCTTTTCAGGATGTTGTTGACATCCTCCATTGAGTGCACTTTTGGTACCTTCTTCTCTGTTGGTAGTAGATTGTTCAAGATGTTTACTAACTCAACAAATAGAGGATTTCTCATCACTTATTTCTCCTTGGACTTCTCCATATCAAGGACATTGATCTTGGTCAGGTCTTCTTCTCCCCAAGAGTCCAAGCTCATAGTGTCAGGAGTCAAACTTGACAACAATGTTGCTGACGGGATGGGAGTGATAGGCCTATTGTCCATCACTTATGTCTTTGTCTTTGCAAGTATTTCAATAGAGAGTTCATCTATTGGTTCCTTTTCTTTCTCCTCTTCTTCTTCTTGTCCCGTTAAGTCCTCAATCAACACATCTTCTTGCTGCTTAGGTGAATTGTCACCTCATAATGTTTCTACCTCTTGTGTACTCACAAAGGCTTCCTCAAATTTGTCTAAGTCTTTTTCAGTGGCCACCATTGATATCTCCACATTATCAATCATTATTGTGGGATCTTCTTGTGTTTCGGGCATGAGCGCAGACTTTGTTTCAACCGTAGGCACTGTCACCATGGGCGTTAAGTCCTGTGGACCTATCATAGGTGCTTTTGTGACCTTGAATACTTTATCTTTCTCAACAGGTGCTTGAGTGATGGGCATAGATGTAGGTTTGCATGCGTTGTTCAAGGAACACCTTCTCAACGGCTTTCTCTATCTCCTTAGCTATTAGCTCATAATCCTTGTTCATTATATGCAATGTTCTCATCTTTTTCCTTAAGTGCAGCATCATCAAATCCATTAATAATGATTTTTCTTCCACTTAACACACTAGTAGATTGTCATCTAGTGTTTTCTCTCTTATTCTAATGTCTTCTTCAGCTACTTGTCTTTTCAAAGTGTCTAGAATATCCCATACTTTATCTGGGATGACTGTTTTTAGTTCTAGAACTGTCTTCTTGAACTTGATCATATGTTTGATCAACATCTCAGGGATCTTAGACTTGTTAATTTCATGATATCTATCATAGAACTTAGATATCTGATCAAGTCTGCCTTCATCAACTACTCTTAATATCAGCACTTGTGAACTTGGTAAGAATCCTACCTCAGGAGGTGGTTGCACATTTTTTCCTCTGCTTCTTGTGGATCTAGCTGATGGATTACTTGTAATTGGTTGCTTTTTCCTCTTGGACATCTTAGGAGAAGCATCAGGGGTGCAAAATTGATATCATCTGTCTTATTCTCTTTTTCCTTTGTATCATCAATTTTCTCATTTTTTATCTTCTTCATCTTAAGATCATCTATTTTCTCTGTCTTGGCTTCCACTATGGGTGCGCTCTGAATTTCCATAGCTATCTTTGCTTCTCTAGCTTTATCCAAGTCCGCTTGGGTCACACCATGGATCTTCAAAATCTCAAAGGTGATTTTAGTGGCTTTCCTCTTGGTCGTTGCACTATTTAGGATTGCATCTACTTCCCTGGTCTTCTCTTCATATGTTCCCCATCTAGGCTCATTAGGATCCTTGGGCGTCGACAGTAAGACTTGTGCATAAGATTCTAAAACTTGCTCCTCCACTTCATAGCCAAGTGGATGAATCCACTTAGTTCTAGACTCAACAACCTCCATACAAGTAATGTTAGTTTCTACCATAAAATAGATATTCTCCTTGTATTTTTCAACAATGCTTTCAGGTATCCTATACCTCATCTGCATCTTTATCTTGAAGGTTTTCAACTCTAACTCTATATAGTCTTTCAGTGTGCTCTCAACTGATGCCTTAAGAGATATTTGAGGCATTGTAGGTAAACTTTTATCTAGGTATAAGTCTGATACCTTCCCAACTATATGAAAGTAATTGTAGGTTATCAAAGAACCAAACCTGAATATTTTGGTCTTGTCATGTTTGATAGCTCTTATATTGTCCATCAATTATGTGCACAAGATCTCACACAAATTGAATTCTCCATTTTCTCTCACCAATCTAATGGTTGTAAGAATAGTGGCTATGGACACACTATTGACCCTGTTAGGATGCTGAAATCTATGACCAAGAATCATAGACATCAATTTGATGCCCTTCTCCTCAATTGACTCAATTGTCATCCCACCCTGATCACTCTGGGATTTGCAGGCTTGTTCAACCAATTTTCTAACATCCTTTCCAACTGGAAGAATGATGCTTGTCTTTGATAGACCTATCATCTCATGAATGAGATCTACTATGATTCTGACTAGTACTTCACCTATCCAAAATAGGTCATCATGGATCCTGCTCAACAAGATCTTAATCCAATCGGATTCATAAAAATCATGTGTTGTAGCATACTCAATGATTGGGTGACTCTCAAGATGCGTGAACTCTTCATTAAATGATTTGTTTGAATTCATCATGGTTTCTAAGTGCAACCTAATCCTGTCTAGACCAACCAGTTCCTTCTTGCAATACACATATGCACGTATGTCTTCTACATGCATAATTCCCATTGGGGTTCTAGAAAAGGCTCCTTCTAGGTCATCTAAGGTGGACTTGAACAGATGCTTCTTAAACACATATCTTTTCCTTTCCTCAACATCAAAGACAACTAGTGTATCCATGACTTACTTGTTTAATCGCTTCACAGAGGTTTTCTAGAGTTTCTAGATCGTCCCGTCTGAATTAGGGCTTTGCAACAATCAATCTTCCTTCTCCACTGATAGATTCAATTGCAATGCTTCACAACTCAATTTCTTGATCTTCTCTGCTCTCCAATTGCTCAACTTAGAATGCAATGTGAGAATAATGAATCTCTGATGGCTATAAAGAAATTTTTCTGCCATTAATGCTTGCTGCGTAAACACAAAATGCAATGGGAAATTTCATTCTTTGTCTCCGCTATCAATCAAGCAGTGTGCTCTCACATACTGCATTATATAGTCTCCAAATAGTTGTAGTCCAAGGCACATACTTGGAGGGTGAGTATACCAGCCACGTAGGGGTCTAGAGCTAATCTAGCTCCCCCTATGACCATGAAGGTCATTTAACCATAAATAGGAGGTGCGTCCATTGTGGATGCATCCTCAACTATTTCATCAACATTGTCCTTCTTTTCTTCCTTCTAAATCAAGCTCGCATCTTCTAAAGCTTGCACAAATTTGACTTCTCCTGCTTCCTCTAATATTGAACTTTTTATCTTTTTAGGGATTTCCTATCTTTGCGCTTTTGTTCTGCAAAACCTAGAGATGTGTCCAGCCTTGTTGCATGAGTGAAAAATGACTGGAGGCCTGATATTCCTTGGTGCATTCATGTGAGTTACCATACTGCACTATTTGACTGTGTGACCAACATAATTTCATATCTGACATGTAATGTCCTGTGAGTTTCTTACATTCTGTTGTGGATGACTTCTCTAATTTTTCTGATTTTGATTTGATCTACAATTCATAGCTCTATGACCAAACTTATTACATGAATAACAGTAACCATTGAATGGTCTTACCTCTTTACAATTTCTTGCTATGTGCCCATGTTTGTTACAAGCATAATAAGTGTTGTTTACTGACTTGCACTCATCCTTGGGTGGTTTAGCTTATGCTTCTGTATGATTTCCTATCTTCTTAGCTTCTGAAGATTCTTTTGATGCTTTCTTTCTTGCTCGCATGTCATTGATTTGATTTTGTGCTTCATTGAATCCAATATCGCTGGTGTCTCCTTTAACCTTTTGTGCATACAACTATGACTCTATTAGATCCTTTCTTGTGTGCAATTTGTCAATATGATTCTTTTCTTCAGTCAATTTGGATTCCACTTGCTTCTTGATGTTTTCTAATTCCAAGATTTTCATGTTAGCTTGCCATAGTTCTTCATCCAACTGCTTGTTTTCTTTGATTTGTTCTTCATAGGCTTCTTGATTATTAAGTAACTTTTCATCCAATTCTTCAATCTGATCTTTCAGAGATGTGTTTTCCTCATTTAGATTTTTAACCATTTTCCCAAATCACTAGTGGAATAGTCTTTCAAATCTTTTCTTAGTTTTTTGATGATTGCATGAGAATCACTGACCTTTTCTTTCAGTTCTTCAATTTCTTTTTTAGATATGTCAAGGTCTTCAAGAGCTGCCTCAAGATTTTTTTTCAGATGTTTCATTTATCCCTTATCCATGATCTTTTCAAGTGGTTAAACTTATCTTCAAAGGACCAAAGCTCTAATACCAATTGTTAGGAATGGGAACACTGAGAGGGGGGCGGGGGGGTGAATCAATGTTCTATACTTTATTATTTTTTCTGATACTTTGATACTAAACTTAATTGCTTAGTTACTAAAATGAACATCAATGCAAGTAAGATAAACATTCATAGCACATGACACCAAATATGATTACGGGGAAACCCAAATAGGTAAAAACCCCGGTGGGAATTGACACCCACTAAGAACTGCACTAGTGTATTATGAACTCTGTTAGAAGATCTTGCAACCCTATTAGGAGTTGTTCTTTACAATGCTTTAGTATAGTGACCTGGTCAAGGGTCAGACCCTATTAGGAGTCTTTTACAATTAACCCTGTTAGGGGTGGGGACACACTGTCCTAGAGCTCACTGTTCAAGTGGTGAAGGCTACAACCTTCTGGATATTAGATACACACTATATCTGCAGGGTGAACTATTGCTTTGACACTACTTGTCTGATCAGTTCATTTTGTGCGTTGATGCTTTAGCCTCTTGTAAAGCTCTACCTCATTCTATTTGCTCTTTGCAAACTTCTGCTCTGCTTATCCGATCTCTATATCTCATTCCACACTGAATTACAAGGGCACATGTCTTATTTATATGCGCATACAAAACTCTTTATCAAGTCGGCCTATAACTAATTACATACAACACTTCCAAATGAATTGGCTTAAGTGTGTTTACATATAATCATATTAACATGTTTATGACCTAAATGCAATAGGCGCTTAGCCTTTACAAAACAATATTACAAGCGCTAATTAGAATACAAATAGTCGGCTCCATACTCTGTTCTGTTCTGTCGCTCACTGTTTGTGCCACTTCATCTGACTGTAAATTCCTCATACTAACTCATATCATCATGCGCTCTTAGACTTAGCATGAATACATACTTAGAAGCTTATCTTCAAGGGTGCATGTCATAACTCTGTCATACGCACGTGCGCTGATGCTCTGTTCACCTGGTGCTCTGCTATCTGTCCAGTCTTCCATACTTAGCCATATTTCTGATCTTCTACATTATGCGCTGACTCCAAAACTTCATATGATTTTGTTGCCATAATGACAACACTAAATATAGTCAACTTGCCAACAACACATAATCCAAAGTCCTAAAAATGTAGGAATACGATGAAATAATGGACTATGATAAGCAAAGTAAAGATTATAATACTAGACAACTTTGAGAACCTTCACTAGACAACTTCTCTTCAATACCCACACATAGAAGACCAAATAAATTTGTTGTAGTGGTTGTATAGGGTCTTGCCATAGTCAGATCCCCATTTTTGTGTTCCTACCTCCATAGGTAGCCAAGACAAATAAAAATATAATAGATGTGCAATGGAAGTGAACACTATGTTATCAAATGTAAAAGTAAGACAATATGCTATTATGTTACCACTCCCTTGGCAAGAGAGAGCAATAAACTTACAAATAGAGTTACTCTATCTAAATACAATAAGGAAGTAGCAACATTCTTCAAAGCCTACATCAAATGATCTTCAGAGAGAGAGATTCTAAAATTTTATCTTAAATCCAAGATTTCCTATACCACTATATCATTGATCAACTAGATTTCCAAATAATGCTAAATTTATATTATTTTCATACATCCCTTTAGTTAATTTCCCAAATTTTTATGCCTGTTTTCTTACCTCTCTCAAAAATCATTTGTTAACTAACTTTTAATAAGTTTTTTAATCTTTCTTTTTTGAGAACTTGCTAGTTGCCTTAAACTATATAATTTTTTACTTAATTTCAATATAAAAGAATCATTCATACTCTATAAACAATAAAATCAAATTAAAATTCATAAAAAATACCACTCGATTTGAACGTATGCTAAAATCCTTCACTCATAAATTTGCTTACACTTATGTAGAGAGAGACCAAAGCATATTCATTTCATTCTTTATAAGTATGATAGTCAAGATAATGTGCGGAAATTTAGGTTGCTTTTATGAATAGGTGTTCACAACATTTGTGGTAGAAACATATTTTTTAATTTGAAGGATATTCCCTTTATAAAAAGGGAACATTGTTTAAATATTGTTATGCGCACATTAAAAAAACATTCGAAGAACGTACCAAAGTAGGAATCTTAGGAAATGCATGTGCCTTTTAATTTCTTAAATTACTCCCTCCTTTTCATTCACACCTAATAAGTCCAATATACCATTGTTATCCAACAATTATAGTTTTAAATTATTTATTTAAGTGGATGCCCATGGAATCTCACATCCTATTTTATTATTATTATATGTTGAAGCCATCCAGCAATATATGACAAGGATCCCATTTTCATTTGCCCTCATCATACACGTTTAATTCTATGGCTTTTTAATATAGAATAAGAGATGAGAGTGAAAATCATAAGAAAAATTCAACATAATAATAAACTAATGCTAAAATAAGTTAAAGTGATTAAGAAAATGTGTTCAACACAAATAACAAATCAAATGGTCTTTTCTCTTTCTCTCTCCCTTTTATCAATTTTGATTAATAGAAAAATAGTGGTTGGATGGTTTTAAATTTGTATTGTTTTACAAGGTTTGATTGTAGATTTTTAATAATTATTTAATAGAAGTGTTGGAAATTAAGCATCTTATTTATTATTTAATATTTTTATAAATGTTTGACATTTCTTATAATATATTTTAATTGATATTTGTGTTCCATTTAAACTGAGTTGTTGAAATTTGTGTAAGGTATTTGATGTGGTTGTTTGTACTTTATCGAATTAGTTGCTGTTATTATAAAATATATTTAGCGAATTTGGAATGACTTTCTTTAATGGTATTCTTAAAAAAGTTATGATACATAAGAGTCAACAATAGAGGATATTATTTTAATATCTTGACTAAATATGACAAGTTTTATTATTTGTTGTATAGTGCCTATTTCAAGTTCATTTTTCATGATAAATTGGGTTAGGAAATAATGCATAATGCCCGGAATGTTAATACATTTCCTACATAGCCTCATGAGAAAAGAACATGAATAAGATCTTATAGAATAATCACAACGCATATGTTAAACATACAAGCCACGAGATAACACAAGATATGCCCTTGAAAAACCCTTAAGAAGGATAAACCCAGCCTACAAAAGCATCCATACTCCATCTCTTATTTAGAAAAATACAAAATACATGGACTTACAAAATTATATTGAAGCCTCTCCAATGCATCCTCCATGTGTCCAAGCATGAATGCACACAGTACATGTCATGTTCCACATATGCACGCTTTAGAAAGACTAAATAATATGACAATGCACTCACCCAACCAACCTTAAACACTAAACTTGTGCTTTCTTATATGGACTCAAGCTCACACAAATACAATCAAGTGGCGAGATAAAAGTTCCATGTGTCTCAAAACAATGAGAGCACAAAACTATTGATCTTGCATTTAATATTGGGTGCTTAATTTTTATCTTATTAAATAGATTTCCTTGAATATTAAAAAAATAATTATTCCATGTCTCCTACACACATGAAATAACTAACAGGGAATGTTACAATACAAATTACAAGTAGACTCAAATATTTACTTAGTGTGGCTAAACACATCTCCTAGATGTTGCACAACTAAATAAATATATAATTACAACTTTATGATAAATTAATTTATGTAGTAGTGTACAACACCAAATCCTAACAAGTTAGGCACTTATGTTGAGTGGGTCAAACTAGAGATTATAGTACATTTATCAATTTAATATTTTTGTAGTTTGTAACGAATCCTTAGAGGTGAACTAAAAAATATGACTAAGTTAGGCACTCTCTTCTAAGATTTTTGCAACATAGTTTTGAAAATCATTTATAGTTTCCAAATTGCTCAGTTGTTTATAAATTGGTATTTGAGGATGCAAGTTTTGATATGGATATTTACTAGCACACAAGTCTTAATAGAATGATACTACCTTTTTCCATGTTTACTATTAGTGAAAACTCTTGTACATATTTACATTATAAGTGTCTTGTAAAGTTCTTTAAATATTGATAAGGCACTATGCAAGATTTGGAGTGGGGTTTATCCAAAATAAAAATTTCCATATAAATTTATGGTATCATTGTTAATTGTTTTATGAATGCATTATCACTCCGTTCAAGATCATTGTAGGGAGTTATATTTTAACACCTTGCTTCCTTACAAGTGGTATACGAGTCTATCACCTTTGATTCTAGTTGTTGAGTTTTTGAGATAATCATTATTTAAGTGGGAGATTATACAAAAGGCTAACTTTGTGATCTTTATTCTAGGAAACAAGTATGGAAAGCACCTCAAGAAGGATTAAGGTGAAAAATATTTAGGCACAAGTTTTGAGATGTGGAAATTAAAAATAAAAGATTTGTTAATTATCTCTAATCTATGGGTTGTTATTCAAAATTTTAGGGAGATATTGATGCTACTCAATCATGTTAACATAATGAACTATGAAATGAAAAGTAAAAGGTCAAGTTAAATTGTATGTTATATATTTTATTCTTTTAAATCACTTACCTTGTTCGAAGTTTCATGAGACAAGAAACCACCTAAAAGGTCTTGTCTTGAGGATTAGAAATTTATTTTTTCATTGAATACTAACATTAATGAATTGATTTTTTATAAGTAATTTTTATGAATGAGATATGAGTGAGAAAGGCATTGAAGGAGGGGTTTTGAATGCATGGGATATAGAGGAAAATAGTTAGGTGATGATGATGCAGATGGGTTTTTTGGCTAGGATCTGGTGTATCCTCTTGATCCAATGCGAGCTTTCTTGGTTTTGGTGGGCATTTTTTTTACATATGCCACATCTCTAGGCTGGGTGTCTATGGGTTGTGTATTTATTGTGAGGGCTTATCTTGTTTTTGGCTCTACCTATGCTATTCTTATAGAGGTTCTACTTCTATTCATAAATTTTGGTTTTGTCTACTTGGGACGAGTGTTCTTAGGAGAAGTGGCTTGGTTTGAGGATATATGGCCCAAGTTGAAGATATTTTGGTGCTCTTTAGATTGGTAGAGTTTTCTTTACACTATGTTTCCTCTTCTTGGGTGGTATGGTTTTGGTTTCACCTATGAGTGTTATTGGGCAGTGGAGTGACAGTTCTACAACTTGGTGTGGGGAGGACCTTTTTGTTGAAAATATGATGATTGTTTTTGTCATTGATGTCAAACTTGTTGGTTGAGGGATGAAAGTGTTCCAAGTGTTCTTTGTTTGTAGGATGTTCACAACCAGAAGTGTTCTAGATGTTCTCTGTTCGTAGGATGTTCATAACTGGTTTGGAGTATCCATGGTAATCAACATATATGGGTGGATATAATACTCCTAAATGGTTTTCTTATTTTTGTATAATGGTATTTTTTTGATTAAATGTAAGCTTTAATATTCTATTCACAATATTTTCAGTCATGTTATGTTTCAATATATCTTGATATACTACCTCTTCTGGGATCCTTCTTTAGTTCGAGTACACTTCACAGCTAATGTCAGGATGTTTATTTGTGTCTCACCATGGTGCATAAAGATCCAAATGACTAATTATTGCTTTGAAATATGTTATCTTCATTTTAAAACCTTCAAAACCCTCGATCAATTAGTAGAATATGTTACTCATAGAACTAAATTGGTAACCACTCGTCAAATTCCTATCACATGAACTAATCATTGGTGTTTGAAAATTGATCCTCATTCCCACATCGATTAAAGATTGAATATAAACCTTGGATACAACTTTAGAGGTTATTTAATATTATGTTGTTTAATGTAATCATTAATGTTCTTTTCATTGTTGGCCGGTTCTTGTTAGAAGTTCCTATCGCCATAGTGTTAGAATTCAAAACTCACATTGCATACCCTTAGTTACATATTCAAATTGTCTTCTTTGCAAAAGAACTTCAGTGAAACATGTCACAAATATAAGAAATGTACTATGAATTTCATCAAACTAACTTTTAAAACAACTTTGTCTAAAATGCTAATCACTTTTTCTCCTGGCATCTATGGTTGTCTTAATCTAACATCACCACACAAATCCCATCTTGACTTAGAAATAACACCTATAAAATTTTTTTTTGACACCTTGAAATATATCAACATAATTTCAATGCATTTTGTTAGAATAACTGATAGGGGGGTGAATCAGTTGGATCAGTTATCCTACAATCCCAAATACAAAGATGTAACACACTAAATAATTCCAATAAATTCTACAGCTCAGTAACATAAATTATTAAATTGTCTGTGCCTTTTACCGATTACCAGTTAATTAACTCACTGTGATTACCGACCAAATCAAATATGCAGTATGTAAAGTATGACAATAAAATAATAATCACAGAAACACATAACATAATGATTTAACATGGAAACCCTGTTAAGGGAAAAACCACCTGGGACTGGTAACCTAAAATAATTTTCACTCTTCTGAAGTGAGCTCGGTGAAGAGCCAACCCTGTTAAAGGTTACAAACACACTGTTAGGTGTGACCTTGTTAGAGGATTTAAGACTAACAGTTAACTTTCGACCAGCATTCACTATGGGGTCAATAAGATAACAATGTACATTCTTTGAATGACATAGGGGCATAACATAAGACGGTTAAGTCCACTCGGTTAGGATATTTTTCTATATCAATGGTTAAACTGAAACAGTAGTTGATCTAATTAAAATACAAATTAACTTGCAGATGTTCAAATCTATTCTAAGCCCATACAAATACTTTGATCAATAATTCAATTCACTTCCTCAACTTACTTTCAGTCGGTAATAGCTCTCTGACGCTTGCTACTATTTTGCAGTTCAATTCTTCTTCAACTAGTATGATCAACCATGCATGAAACTGTATTCACGCAAAATCTCTGCAGTCTTCTTTCTTCCAGCATAGTTTCAACAATGAAGCCTATATCTCTTAAATAGACAGATAAACCATTTTCATATCAACCATCAAATTTTGCCACTTATCCTTCTTTGTTGATTTTGCCTCTTAAACCTTCCTCGACATTTGTGTCAATAACATGTTTCAATTTTATCCTCTAGATCTTCTTTGAATTTTGTCAGTCATGGATCTTGTAACAAACAAACTTAATCCTCAATCTCAAAATCATAACAATTTCCAGCTCATCAAATTCAGTCAGCTGAACTAAGCAACCAATACTTTCATCCATACTTGGTTAATAAAGAAATGACTCAGCAAACACAAGCTTGGTTAATACTATCTCTCGGTATACACTACATTGGCTCGGTGTATACTGAAGTGCTTCATTTACCAACCACATTGTCTTGTACAATTTTGCTTCCATCTTCATAATAGATTAATGCAACATAATCAAGTCAACAATATGAGACCATAGACTCATCAATAAGTTACCCAAAGTATTCCTTATCCTCATCTATCATATCCATCTTTCTCCATGTAGATATCTCATTTCTTCATCTTTTCTCTCTTTTTACAGATGTCTAGATGTTTGTAACTAAAATGATAAGTATTGTCAAAACTAGTTGACATCAATGAAAACATAATGACTGATTTAATTATCTTATATATCATTTTAGTAACTCGGTGATCTCTAATCACTGATCTTCAAGTCATTCAGGTATTCAATCAGTTGTAGTTCATCAATCTCTCCCTTTGGCATTGATGGCAACACAAGCAATATGAAAATATGCCATACACATACCAAACATGTATTCTACAACTATGTAAGTAAATGTTGTAGCATAGTAAGCTCTCCCTAGCTTGATTTTAAATATGTTTAATCACTACGTTACATAAAAGCATTACTAGTGTAGACTCTCCTCTACGGATTTAATCTTTTCAGCTCTCAAATTCCTTCTGTTATCAACAAAAAATCTCTCCCTTAGATAGATATTCAAATCTCTCCTTGAATTTTTTAGATTATCTCTCCCTTTGACAATAATACCAAAGAAAAACATAAAACATACAGCTCTTTAATAGCCAAGTAACTCTCTGTTGTTTAGTGCAGACAATGTATCTATGTATACTGATATGCAAATCTCTTCTCTACCTCCTCAAATAATTCACAACCTCAAACATAATCCAAAGTGTGAGCTATGTTGCATCAACATGAATGATCTTCTAATAAGAATAGGCTGATGCAACCTCTAGATCACATTAGTGACCGGTAGACAGGGGACAGACCCCAAGTGTAGTCCTCAAGTATTCAAAAGTGTCCTTCGGTAGAGGCTTAGTAAAAATATCAGCAAGTTGCTCCTTTGATGTAACATATTCCAGTTTGACTTGCTTCTCCTATACTTTTTCTCTTAAGTAGTGATACTTAATTGATATATGCTTTGTCTTTGAATGCATTACAGGATTCTTATAAATATTTATTGCACTAGTGTTGTCACAATATATAATCACCGGCTCGATGATTACCTCATTCATGCATTCCAACACTTGTTTTATATAAGAAATGTTTGAACAGTTTATAGCAGTAGCAACATACTCTGCTTCAGCAATAGACTAAGAAATACAAGCTTGTTTCTTACTTGTCCAAGTTACAAGTCTCTCACCAAAGAAAAATGCTCCTCTGATTGTGCTCTTTATGTCATCTATATTTCCATCCCAATATGCGTCGGCGTAAACTCTTAGTTCAAATTTTCCTTCCTTGGGATACCATAAACCATAATCCTCTATTTTCTTCAGGTATCTCAAGATTCTTTTCACTGCAACCATATGTGAATCCTTTGGATTGGTAGAAAATCTAGCCACAATCCCTATTTCATGTGCAATATCAAGCCTACTATGTACAACATACATCAGTTTATGAATCATAGATCGGTACAATGTTTGATTTACCTCTATAGATTCATCATCTTTTGTTAATTTTCAGCCTATAACCATTGGTGTTCCTACTGGTTTAGCATCTTCCATGCCAAATGTTCTCAATACTTCCTTAATGTACTTTGATTGTGTGATGAAAATTCCATCATTCTATTGAATAACCTGCAAGCCTAGAAATAATTTAATCTCTCCAAACATTGACATTTCAAATTCCTTTCTCATCTCATCAGAAAATGATTTACAAATATGATCTTGTCCTCCAAAAATGATATCATCCACAAATATTTCAGCAATCAAAATAGTATCATTAGATTCTCCTTTCATGTATAAATTATTGTTTTCACTAGTTCTTACAAAACCAATACTTAAGAGATAAGTATGTAACCTTTCATACCATGCCCTCAGTGATTTCTTTAATCCATATAAAGATTTGTACAGTCTACATACCATGTCTTTCTGATTTGGATCAACAAACCCTTCTGGTTGTTCTTTGTAGACCTCCTCCTCTAGTATTCCATTTAGAAAAGTTGACTTAATATCCATTTGATAGACTTTAAATTTCTTATGTGCAGCATATCCAAGTAACATGCAGACTTGTTCTAGTCTAGTAATAGGTGCAAAAGTTTCACCACAATCAATACCTTCTTCTTGTGCATATCCCTTAAAAACAAGTCTAGCTTTGTTCCTAGTAACTTCTCCATTCTCATTCAGCTTATTTTTGAAAATCCATTTAGTACCAATAACATTTTTCTCCATTTGTTCTATCTCTTCATTCATAGCATTTATCCATTCATCATTTTCAAGTGCAACCTTAACATTCTTCGGTTCAAACTCACAAACTAAGCATGTGTTATTTCTTAGCTTACTTTTGGTTAGCATCCCAACTTGCTTGTCTCCAATGATTGGGTTCTCAGGATGATGTCTTCTAAAAAATCTTGCTAGCACTTGATCTCTTCTTTGTTCTTCATTCTATTCGGGTTCATTTCTTTGCTCGACAACTTCTTCTTGATCCTCGGTTTCCCTTTGCTGTTCCTCGGTGTTGTTTTCCTGATGCTCGGTCGACTCAACCTGTGGCTTCAATAGGTACTTTGGACTCTCAACATAAGAAAATTTATCATATTCTTCTGTCTTCTTAGTGCTTTCTTCATCATTTTTATCAACAAGTTCATCAACTCTGACATTAGCACTTTCAATCATCTTATTAGTAACTTTGTTCAGACACTTGTAAGCTTTACTTTTAGTAGAATATCCAAGAAATATTCCCTCATCCCCTTTAGAGTCAAATTTCTCATTCCTATAATCTTTCAAAATAAAACATTTTCTACCAAAAATTCTGAAGTAACTTACACTCAGTGTGTAATCAAACCATAACTCATAGGGTGTCTTGTTTGTGTCTTTCTTTAGTTTTACTCAGTTCAGGACATATACAGCTATGCTAACTGCTTCTCTCCAATACATCTACACAACATTTTTCTCTATCATCAGTGTTCTTGCACAATCAATAATAGATCTATTTCTCCTTTTAGCAATCCCATTCTGCTGTGCTGTTCTAGATGCAAAAAATTGTCTTTTGATGCCATGCTCATTACAATAGTTAGTGAATTCATAAAAAATAAACTCACCACCTCTATTAGACCTCAAGAATTTTAGTTCCTTTCTGGTTTCTTTTTCTACTTTAGATTTGTACCACTGAAACATCTTAAATGCCTTAGATTTCTCTTTTAAAAACATAAGAGTCATCAATCTAGTGTAATCATCAAAAAACAAAATAAAGTAACTATCACCATATTAGCTTTGAGTTCTCATGGGACCACATAGGTCAATGTGAACTAACTCCAAGATTCTTTTTGTTGAATAGTCTTTATTTTTAAAACTAGATTTTCCCTTTCTGGCATTGATGACACATAACAAGATCTGGTTTAGTTAGGCTAGGCAGTCCTCTAACTTTTCTCTTTCTACTGATCTTAATCATGTTATCAAAATTTACATGACATAAAATTTTATGCCATAACCATGCATCTTCATTTTCACCAATAAACAAGAAGTCTCAGCATTGTCAAGATAAATTAAGTTACCTTTTTGATTGTCCTCCTGTTTCGAAAAGCTTTCCACTTTCATAAAAAATCTTTACCTTCTTGCTTTCAAATGGCACTTGGTGACCTAATTTATTAAGTTGTGCCACACTTAGAAAATTATAATTCAGTCATTTTACCCAATAAGCATTATCACATCTAATTTTATCATTTATCAATAAAGATCCTTTTCCTTTAACCATGCAAGGTGTATCATTACCCATTTTTACTGATCCTCCATTATAATGCTCAAGATAATCAAACTTATCTTCATCACCAGTCATGTGATGTGTACAACCACTATCAATGATCCAAGTATCATTTTTACTAACTTTAGAAATGAGTGCTATTTCTACATACCTTTCCTCTTCCTCAAAATCATCTTTCATTGCAACAAATACTACCTCAATGTCATCATCGGTGTTAGTGTTGGTGTCCTCATCTTCAACCAAATAACATGCCTTTTTGGCCTTATCTTTGTAATCTTGGTTATTTCTGTTGTAGTGTTGGTAACCTCTGTTGTTTCTTCTTCCATACTTCTATCACTAGATCGGTCTTGGTCTTTATCTTCCTCCTTCATGTTGGGACATCTAGCAACAATATGGCCAAATTCTTTATAGTTAAAAGAAGCTAAAGGTAATTTTACTTTATATCTACCTTTACCTTTAGGTAGTCTCTGGCCATAAGAGCTTTAAGTTCATCAAGCTCATCATTAGTATTACTATCACGGTCATTCTTTATATTATGTCTACTACTAGATTTACTGATCTTCAGAGAAGACATAAAAGCAGACTCAATAGATGGTACAACATTGTTATCAAAATTGTTTAGCTCAAAAGTTGTTAACTTACCAATCAGACTATCAAGAGTAAGAGTGCTGCCAGGTGCAGACCTCATTTCATGTATAGTAGATATTCTGATTGCATATATAGGCAACAAGGTTATTAGAATCTTACTTACCACTATATCTTCATCAATGACACCACTAGATCCTCAGATAGCATTGACTACCTCTTTGACTCAGTTTGAATATTATGTAATGTTTTCTCCTTCCTTCATTTTCATATCATCAAATCTGCCTCTCGAGCTTTCAGCTATGGCTCTCTTCACATTTTCATCACCACCATGGACTTGAGCAAGTTTCTCCCACATTTCCTTTGCAGTAGTGCAAGTCTTGACATCCTCAAATTCAGCATCAGATAGAGCAGCAACAATCTCTACCATAGTAATGTTGTGTTCATGTCAGTCTCTCAACTGATCAAGGGCTAAAGGTCCAATAGGCAGTTTTATGTAGCCATTTTCCTGTAAGGTTATAGCAGAATTACCAATTCCAGATATGTGAAGTTTCATTTGACTTTTCCATTTAGTAAAGTTGTTCTTATTCAGCTTCGACACTTCCCTCTTATACATCTTGTAATCTTTTTGTTGAAGTCCTTAAAACTCTATTCTAAGAAACGAATGCTCTGATACTAATTGTTAGAATAACTGAGAGGGGGGTGAATCAGTTAGATCAGTTATCCTATAGTCCCAAATACAAAGATGTAACACACAAAATGATTCCAATAAATTCTACAACTCAGTAACATAAATTATTAAACTGTCTATGCCTTTTACTGATTACTAGTTAATTAACTCACTGTGATTACCGACCAAATCAAATATGTAGTATGTAAAGTATGACAATAAAATAATAATCAAAGAAACACATAACACAATGATTTAATGTGGAAACCCTGTTAAGGGAAAAACCACCTAGGACTCGTAACCTAAAATAATTTTCACTCTTCTGAAGTGAGCTCAGTGAAGATCCAACCTTGTTAAAGGTTACAAACACACTGTTAGGTGTGACCTTGTTAAAGGATTTAAGACTAACAATTAAATTTCAACTAGCATCCACTATGGGGTCAATAAGATAACAATGTACATTACTTGAATGATATAGGGGCATAACATAGGACGGTTAAGTCCCCTCGGTTAGGAGATTTTTTTGTATCAATGTTTAAACTGAAACAGTAGTTGATTTGATTACAATACAACTTAACTTGCAGATGTTCAGATCTATTCTAAGCCCATACAAATCCTCTGATCAATAATTCAATTCACTTCCTCAACTTAATTTCACTCGGTAATAGCTCTTTGACGCTCGATACTATTCTGTAGTTTGGTTCTTCTTCAACTAGTCTGATCAGCCATGCATGAAATTGTATTCACATGAAATCTCTACAATCTTCTTTCTTCTGGCATTTTTTTGACAATGAAACCTATATCTCTTAAATAGACAGATAATCATTTTCATATCAACCATCATATTTTGTCACTTATCCTTCTTTGTTGATTTTTCCTCTTAAACCTTCCTTGGCAGTTGTGTCAATAACACATTTCAATTTCATCCTCTAGATCTTCTTCGAATTTTGTCAGTCGTGGATCTTGTAACAAACTTTATCCTCAATCTTGAAATCATAACAATTTCCAACTCATCAAATTCAGTCAGCTGAACTAAGCATTTAATACTTTCATCCATACTTGGTTAACAAAGAAATGCGTTGGCGAACACAAGCTTGGTTAATACGATCACTCAATATACACTACACTAGCTCAATGTATACTGAAGCGCTTCATTTACCGACCACATTATCGTATACAATTCTTCTTCCATGTTCATAATAGATTAATGCAACATAATCAAGTCAACAATATGAGATCATAGACTCATCAATAAGTTACCCAAAGTATTCCTTATCCTCATCTGTCATAACCATCTTTCTCCATGTAGATATTCAGTTCTTCATCTTTTCTCTCTTTTTATAGATGTCTAGATGTTTGTAACTAACATGATAAGTACTATCAAAACTAGTTGACATCAGTGACAACATAATGACTAATTTAATTATCTTCCATATTATTTTAGTAACTCGGTGATCTCTAATCACTAATCTTCAAGTCATTCAGGTATTCAATTAGTTGTATTTCATCACATTTGAGAAAAGAAATAACACTTATTAACAATCTTCTAACACCTTTGAATAGTAAAGTCACACACCTCAACAACCAAAATATAGCATATAATTTATTTTTTCTGGCACCTACAATCAAAGAAGTGACGAGTATGAACTCTATTTCACTACGTACAAAACAACACCCTCAAAAAATGAGCATTTATCAGACCTCTCATAGAAATTTGAAATCAATTTTGGATTCCCATTTTGGAGTACTCCCTCTTCAAGTCAAGAACTAGTCAAAATACCTACAAATTCAAATTGGCAAAGAAAATTCGAAGGATTGGTTTTCAAAAATTTCTAAATTTCTAAATCTCAAAATTTCAATTCTTGTTAATGTTGGTCTTCACCAAATCCCATCACATTAAGATATTCTTTGCAAGAAGATGAAACATACCTTAGACAAGAAATCCCATATGAAGAGGAAATTTACAATCTTTGTTTCCACCATTTGAAGAAGAACAAGAGCACATATATCATATTCCTAATCTATTTGAAGAACAAATCAATCCAATGGTAGAAAATAATAACAATCATGATCAAGATCAAAATTTAAATAATACAAACCAAGATCACAATCTCTATAGACATCAAGATGAAGAAGCAACTGAATAGATGATTAATGAAGAGGCCCAAAATCCCTTGTTCCTCAAAGTCATGGAGAAACTATTGGAAAGGGATAAAGAAAGACATTTCTTAAACTTAGCTTGATTAGGAGTTAAGCTTCCTCATGATTATGACACATCAACCTTAAATAAGGATGAAGAAGAATAAAATCCAATTGGGGTGATGAAAAAACAACTTAAACTATTTTAAATCCAAATTGATAACATGATGAAGGAAGTGACTCCTAAACAATTTTTAATTGAGGCCTTATGTCCCTTCCCATTTGACAAAAAATTAATTATGGTGCCTTTTCCTCCAAATGTGATCTTTCCAAGATACAAAAAGTATATTTATAAATTAAACACACAAGACCATTTGAGATAATTTGGTGCCTTAAGTATTGAGTTCATGCATGACATAACTTAATGAGATTATTCCCTAGAAGCCTTGGAGGGAAAGAAATGGAGTGGTTTTCAAAACTACTCCTAGGTATAAAACTATTTAAATATTTAGCCTCCAAGTTTGTAACACATTATTCCTATAATATTGAATAAGAAGTCACCATGATAAATCTATGCAAAACCAAATAAAGATATGGTGATTCCTTAAATTTTCTATGAAGATGGAGAGTGATTTTTGCCTGCTATCCTAGAAGTGTACTCGAGAAGGAGAAAATGGATATTTTCATGAATAATCTAAATATGGAGATGAACTATCGATTACAACTCCAATGTCCACCCACTTTTGAGAAGATTATTGAAAGTGGGATCAAAATAGAAGAAGTTTTAGTGAGAAAAAGAGAAATAGAACTTTACAAAGAAAATAAGAGTTTCTCTAACACTAATAACAATTTTAACAATAACAAGGTTGCCAATAATAACAATGAAAAACCTAGGTTTTGGCTAAAGAATACAAAGAAAAGAGTTGTGAATGATGTGGTTGTAGAAGAAAAAAACTTTAATTATACTCCTTTCAACTTATCAAGTGGGTACAATCAAATTAACAATGTCAATCAAACAACCAAGACCCCTTTCAACAACAACAACAATTCATTCAACAATCAAGGAACCAACAAATTGATACCTTTCTTCCATTCAACAAAAAGGAGGAAATTCACACCCTTGGGTGAACCTATAAAAAATTCATTAAGAACTCTCATTGCCAAAAAAATCATTACACTAATAGAGGCAATACCATATGAACCACAAGTTAAGCCCTCATAGTGGAATGATTAAAATAAAGGACACAAAACAAACCAGTGCATGAGATTGAAGCATGTGGTCTAGGACCTGATAGATGATGGTATGATTAAGGTAGATGGCCCTCAAAACAATGAAGACCATACGACATTCAAAACCCCTTTCTTAAGTCACAAGAAAGGTGAATGTTCAAATTCCAACCAAAATAAAAAAAGAGGTAAGAAAAAGGTTAATTTTTCCCATACCTATCTATGATAATACCATCAATACTTTGTCAGAACATGATAACATTATCAATGTCATTGTGGTCAAAGACAAACAAGAAAAAGAAACCTCCAATGCTATAACTAGGGGACAAGCTTCAAAGGTGACATTACAAGGGACTGCCCCTAAAATCACTTTACCTACTCAATAATTCTCATGTCCGAGGAAATACAACCTTGTGGACCAACTCCAAAGGACACTTGTATAAACATCTATCTTGGAGTTGTTAAAAATTTCACCAAACCACAAATAAATCTTGGAAAAGGCTCTTATTGAGACTACCATTCATAATGACTTAGACGTTGATAGATTTGAAAACATGGTTGGACACCTAATTGCACCTCATTGCCTATTTTTTTTTGAGAAAGATGATATGTCTCTAAATCAGCCTCAAAATATTCCATTTCATATAGAAGTCTTGATACATAAACACCATGTCAAAAGAGTCCTTATTGACGGTGGTGCTAGCCTAAACATTTTCACCTTGAACCTTGTGAAAGCTCTAGGATATTATGGGAATGTCATGGATCCAAAAATAAAAATTACCATCAAAGCATATGATGATGAGGAAAGATCTTCAAAAAGAATGGTTATCATTCCCATTAGAGTGGGTCCAATCCAAAAGGAGATAGTTTTCCAAGTGCTTGGTCTAAAATTGACATACAATACTTTTCTAGGTGTAATCACATAAAAATGGTCTTGTAGAACTTGAGCCCCTCTTTCAATCAAATTGCCTCAAATCAAATCCTAAATCTTAAAGGCATATTGTGCAGAGTAACCCTTAAAATCCCCTTTCCATAATTAAATTAAAAATCTTATATCAAGCTTATACTATGGTCTAATTTCTAGAGCTTGCATATTTATTTAATTTCTATAAAATTTATTTTAATATAAAGTTTCTACACTTTTATTAAAATAACACATTCACATGTGTGCATATACTTAATCTTGATTAATTAGCAATTAAAAGGGATTTTTGCTTTCAAAATTGCTATTTTGTCTTATTCTACCTAACATATCCATTTTGCCTCTTAATCCTCACCACTCATCTCTACCTATCCTTGCATCTCCTTTTGCCTCTTCATCTCAATCGCTCATTATTATTCCTCTTAATCTCCACCCTTCATTCTTGAGGCAATTCCTTTAAAAGGAAGATCTTTCTTGCCTCAATGGTCCTAATCTTGCAATCTTGTTGTCTTGCTATCTAGATCATCTTAAGATATGCATCTTGCATTCTTACATTCTTAGAGTACTTTTTCTAATTTAAATTCTTAGTTTCTCTTATCTTAGCTTCATTTTTCTAGCTCAATCTTGCACTATTAATCTAGTTTCTTTTCTTGCATTTCTTCAATAGCATAGCTCTTGCATTCTCATTCTACAATACTAGTTTCTTGCATACATTCTTAGCTTAATCTCTCATTATAGCTTTCATTCTTGCATCTTAGCTTCATTCTCTAACTTAGAAGCTTCCATTTTTGGAGTAGTCAAGTTACTGATCCTATATGCCAATTTTATGAGCATCATGAGAAGGATTAAACTCACTACAACTAGGATTTAGCTCTATTTCTTGCATTTTTCAACTTTTTGGTGTCACAAGTTTGTCATTTGGTTTTTGCAGGCTAGAGAATCGTAACACACTTTATACTATACCTGGGCAACATTCCAGTATACTACCAGGTGAAACTTCTCATTTTTTGGAATATCGCCCCACTTCTGTAAGAAATATCACCTCCTTTACATGGAAATATTGTTCTTCTTCTTTTTAGTCTATCATTTGGACCTAAAATATCACCTGGCCTCTTTAAGGTATATCATACGATTTTTTGACAGACTGATTAAATGTCATCTAGATTTACTTCCCATCACAGTCTAATTTTTAGCTGAGATTGCTTGATTTTTCTTGCATTTTCATATTTCTTGGTTTCCTAACAGCAACTAACAAGTGATCTTGTAGGGTTATTTCTTTCATTTGCATACTTTTTGGTGCCCTAACTTGTAGTTTTGTAGGATTTTCTTGCCAAAGAGATCAACATCTTCATGGCTACTAATTCTTTGTGATGTAGGATGCTTGTCAAAGACTCAATCTTGAAACTACTATTGTTATTTGTCTTGTAGGTTTCCTTGGAGATACAAATCAACATTTTGTTTTCTTACATTTGATTTTCTAGGCACCTATCTTAACTAGAAAGCTTCTTGTCTTGTGATTAGTTGAGTAGTAGGAGAGTATGCTCTTTTCCTCTTAGAAAATAATAAATCTTGACCTACTTAGTTGATCACTTACAGTTAGTCTTGGGTAAATGAACATGTTCTTAATGTGTTTGAGAGACACTATGGATTAGGAGAGTATGCCCTTCTACTTATGAAAAATAAAAAATCTAGACCTCCACTAGCTAGCCATTTCTTTTCTTGCATTTACCTTTAGAGGGCCTGCCAAGAGATAAATCTTTTAATAAAGACCCAAGTGGGGAACAAGTGAACTTGGATGCTCCATCCCAGTATAATCAAAAGCTTCCTTCAATCTAAAGAGAGGTAAGACTTGGCTATTTTCTACTTCTAATGATCCTTCATGTGTAGGGCCTAGTTGCCTCAATCTTGCTAAGCAAGACTACACTTGATTGGGTGCTTGTAGGGCCTTCTTGGTCTAAATATTGTTTACAAGACTACAAGAGGAGTACATTCACTTTGTATAGGGCCAAGAGGTCTAAATATTTCTTGTGGGACTATGCATTTTTTATTCTTTTAGGGATATAGGCCTTAATTTTTCTTGCAAAACTACAAGGGGTAGTCATGAACAAAGATTCTTACTAAACACCTTAGGACTTAGAGGCTATCCTTTTGGCCATGTGAATTCCTTTGTGCAAGGATTGATCCAAGTGGACTTTACCCATATCACACCAAGATACTCACCATATGTACTCCCTTGGATGCAAGTCCATGACAAAACCAACATCACTTTGTGTTAGGTGAAGGAGTATCAAGTTGTAGGTAAAGGTTGAAACACTTCCCGCTTGACCTTAGGTAGTTTTATCAATGTGATTTAATGTTCTAAGACTTGTGAAAACATTTGTTGAACATACACTTGATATACTTGACATATTGTTACAATTTTCCAGACCTCACATATTCTTGTATCCACAAGGTTTCTTTGTCCCTTGTTAGATTGTTTGAAGACTATTGCTTGCTCACACTACTTGCTTTCAAAACAAACCTTGTCTAGGAAATTCTCCAAACTTGTCAATCAACCTTGCAATCCTTTGAATTAAATTTCAGACTAAGCTCAAAAAATTGTCAGCACTGCTTCTTTATTTTTGATCCTTATCTCATCTTGTTATTTGGTACAATCCATTATGTTAGGAATCTCCTCTAGCTAGAAAAGATTACTTTGGTCTCTTGACTACATTCTTGGCTAGTATAATGTTCACTTATCCATCATCTTATTGATTATCTCTCTTGGATTCTTTATCCTATCTTTGATTGTTCACAAGTTTCATACACATGGATCTTCTTATAGCTTGGAATTTTTTTGGCAAGTTATCTTTGCTATATCTCTCTTACACTTTTATACTTCAGACAAGTGAACACTTTTACTTACCTATCTTGAACATCAAGTCATCCTAAGTCATCCTATTTGGATTTTGACAACCTTCTTTCATGTCGGTCATAGCTGGATCTTAGATCTGCAAAGGAAATCAAATGAAATATACCTTTGACAAGTCATCTAAAGATGATCCTATATCTTGGGGTTTTAAACCCTTTGCTAATATCTCTAGTGAATCTACCTTATCCTCTCCTAGGTTGGTTATAGTTTTTCTTACACTCTAATCATGGAAGAATGAAACAAGAGGATTGAGGAATTCCTAAAACATTTGGGTGACAAGAAATTTGGGCAAGAAAACCAAGAGCATCACAACTCTAGACATGGCTCACTACATGGATCTCAACATACTAGACCTGGATCACATGGTTCAAAAGATGGTGATTCAGATAATGAAATAACTAAAGAGGACATCTTGCAATTTTAGTAAGATGAAGACTTGTAAAGACTTATGAAGTTGACCTTGTGTCAAAACAAATATCAATACTTCTTGCATTTGGCCTCGCAAGGAGTTAAGCTACCTCACAAATTTGACGTTGATAACTTGATCTAGAAAGAGGAACCATTGGAAATGGAAATCATGAATAAATGGATGGAAGAAATGATGAAACAAATGCTACGCTTGGAAAAGGAAAAGGAACAACCAAGCATATCTTTTTTTCTTGAGGCTATATGCTCATTTCCTTTTGACAAAGATCTATACATGCTTCCTTTTCCTCACAAGGCTTAATTTCCTAAGTACGAAAAGTATGATGGTAGCAGAGACCCTCATGATCATATTAGGGATTTTTGTGTACTAAGCATGGAGTTCTTGCATGAACGTACTTATGTTATGAGAATATTTCCTAGGAGTCTTAGTGGTCAAGCTATGGAGTGGTTCACTAAACTATCTCCTCCTCTTAAATTATTTGACCAGCTAGTGCAAAGATTCATCTAGCAATACTCCTATAATATCAAACATTCTATTATACTATTCTTGATCTTTGCAATATTGAACAACATCAAGGTGAATCCTTCATGGTTTTCCTCCGATGATGCTGAAAGCTATACTCAAGTTATCCTTGGAAGATTCCCAAGACTGAAAAGATTGATATATTCATCAATTCTTTGGTTCCTAAAATGAATTATGAATTGCAAATGTAAACTCATGCTTTATTTGATAAATTGGTTTAATCTTCTATTCGCATAGAGGATCTCCTTGTTCACAAGGGCGATATCACTCTTCAATCTAAAGAGCATAAATCCTCTTCTAACAACCAACATAATATGTTAGAAAGTAAAGTCCACCACGATAACTGAGAGGGGGGGGGGGGTGAATCAATTATCAGATAATTATAACCTTTATCAACTTCAATAGATTTGAACCATATAAGCAATGTAACCAACAACCATAGAAAGATATTCATACACAATAACACAATGACACAATATATGTTGACTAGGGAACCTCTCGATCAAAGAGTAAACCTCAGTGGGAATGATGCCCACAAAAGATGCACTAATATGAATATTCCTTGTGAAAGGATGGACTCTGTTAGGAGTCTTATGAAATACATTCAGTACATATGAATCCCTATTAGGAGATTTTGAATCCCTGCTAAAAGATTCTAACTCTGTTAGGAGTTATGGAAGACAGAAGGACCGGCTACCCAAACAGCTTCAATGGAAAGATTACTGAACACATTGTCCAACTAATCTCTAGATTATTCAATAGAATAATATCAAAATATTACCGATCTCAATAATATGTTACCTCTTCTCTGACTATGCCAAACCGCACTCACTGCTACACCAGATCTCAATTTCAGATCTCTGTACCTCGCATATCCTCTTTCCACAAACTTGCTTTCAAAATTTCATTCACTCTTACATTACTTCACATTCCATTACAACAAGGCAAAAATTCCTTCCTTTAACCACACTCAAGTAATTACAAATGATTCGGCATACAAATTACAAAATAAAAGTTTCCACATGTTACATCAAAATTACACAAAATTATCGGCTTCCAATTAGAATAACTCTTCACTCATGTGACCTCAAATCTTGTGCTATCATCCACATCACTATCAACATGTCTTCAACTGCTCTCTAACTGTGCATAACCAGATTCCATCTTGATTAGGAGATACCATCCGATTTCCATAAACCGCTACTCAAGAACACTGCTTGAATACTACTTCCACTGAAATGCTCATAACTTCCATGAATAAATGAATTACTATCTGCACTCTTAACCATGAACATATAACACATCATAGAATAAGTCCTCAACTACGCATAGCTTGATTTCTAATATCCCACGTGTGCTAATCCAAACACTGTATGCTCCTCTGCTAATCTTCAGTAGATCACTGTGTTGACATCAATGACAATCACCATCATGAATGCAACAACAACTGCTATAGAATGGCTGCTAAGACTCCCATAGAATATATTTAGCATTCATTCCTAACAATATCCCCCATTGGCATTGATGGAAACATAGATGAAAAACATTCAATGTTCCATAAATCCAACACTGCATCACTTCTGCTCTGAAAAATACTTCAAGTCCTCTTCATCAATCAAATCTTGCTTCATTTTCCTATTCAGTTCTCTCTAAAGGATGGTACAAATGGTTTTTCATGTACGCTTCTCCTCCATTGACATCAATGACATAAATTTCATCATTATGTCAACAAAAAATCCAATATCAAAAGACACTATTCAGAAAATACATTCACTAGAGTCCTCATGACTTAGCTTAGATACACATACTCCCCCATAGAGGAAGTACCAACATCTAGTCCAAAAGAGAGATAGGGCTCATATACCACTAGATAGATGCAACAATCTACATTACTTCTCAAAAGTAGGCTAGGGCATAACCCCAAGCATACCTCTCAAATACTCAAATGTATCCTTAGGCAAAGGTTTTGTAAATATGTCTACAATCTGCTCCTTTGTGCTTATGTATTCAAGTATAACTTCTTTCTCATCAACTTTCTCTCTTACTACATGATACTTTCTCTCTATATGCTTTGTCTTAGAATGTAATATAGGGTTCTTAGACATACTAACTATGCTGGTGTTATCACAATGTATAACAACAGGCTCAACAAATTTTATTCCAATATCCTTCAGCATCTGCTTCATCCAAATTATTTGGTTACAATTGTTTGTTGCTGCTACATACTCTGCTTCTATTGTGCTTTGTGAAATACAATTCTACTTCTTGCTTAGCCAAGAAACAAATCTTCCTGCAAAGAAAAATGCTCCACCACTGGTGCTCTTTTTATCATTGACACTACCTCCCTAATCAACATCTGTATATGCACATAGGGTAAAATCATCAGATTTTTCATACCACAATTCATACTCAATTGTGCCTCTTAAATATCTCAGTATCCTCTTCACTGCTACATAATGTGATTCTCTAGGTTCAGCTTGAAATCTTGCTACAATTCCAACTGAATGTACTATATCAGGTCTTGTATGTGTCAAGTACTACAATCCTCCAATCATAGATCTGTACTTCTTTTGGTCCACTATAGGAGTCTCATCTGTGCTAGATAACTTATGTCCAGTTACGATAGGTGTTCTAACTGGTTTACAGTTCTTGATTCCAAATCTTTTTAACAAATCATTCAAGTAATTTTTATGACTTACAAAGGTACCATCACTATTTTGTGTTATCTGCAATCCCAAAAAATATTTCATTTCACCAATCATACTCATTTCAAATTCAGTCTTCATTTCATCTACAAATTTATCACTAGCTTCATCTTCTCCTCCAAAAATGATATCATCAACAAAAATAACTACAACCAACAAACCATTTTCAATTTCTTTTGTGTACAGGTTGCTATTAGCTGTTCCTTTTGTAAATCCTAATTTTATCAAATGCTTGTCCAATCTTGCATACCAAGTTCTAGGTGCTTGCTTTAGTCCATATAAAGCTTTCTTCAGTTTACCTACCATGTCTCATTCTTGAGTTAAAGGAAAACCTTTAGGCTACTCAATGTAGACTTCTTCTTCCAAGTCTCCATTCAAAAATGCTGACTTTACATCCATCTGATACACTTTGAACTTCTTAAAAGCTGCATAAGCCAAAAACATTCTTACTGCTTCAATTCTTGCTACTGGTACAAAAGTTTCTTCATAGTCAATTCCTTCTTGCTGTGAGTATCTTTTACATACCAATCTTGCTTTGTTCCTTAATACTTCTCCTTGTTCATTCATCTTTTTTCTGAATACCCATTTTGTTCCTATAACATTCTTATCTTTAGGTCTAGGGACCAATTCCCATGTCTTGTTCTTTTCAATCTGATCTAGTTCTTCTTTCATAGCTTTAATCCAGTGTTCATCTTCACAAGCTTCACTAGTAGATTTAGGTTCAATTTGAGAAATCAAACATAATTGTTCTTGTACCTTATTTTAAGTTAGAACTCCTCTGTCTATGCTTCCAATAATCTATTCAATAGGATGATTCCTTGATAAATTCTTGTTAGGTGTCACTCTCTTAGATCTCACTTCAGGTGTTGGTTCTTCAATTATATCACTATGGCTTTCATTCAACAAATCACTGTCAGTTTCATAGAATAATTCAGTAGTCTCAATGTTAGATCTAGGATGAGTTCCTTCATCTGATTCATAATCAAGCATTCTTTCCTAAATTTTAAACTTTTCATCTACTTTAACATTTGCGCTCTCAACAATAGTCTTAGTTCTCTTATTGTAACATCTATAATATTTTCTTTTCAAAGAATATCTAAGAAATATACCTTCATCACTTCTAGGATCAAACTTTCCAATGTCATCATCTCTCTTAATATAACATTTTCTTCCAAAAATTCTAAAATACTTAACTAAGGGTGCATGTCCAAACCATAGTTCATAGGGTGTCTTGTCTGTGTCTGCTATGATTTGTACTCTGTTCATTGTATACACTAGTTCACTACTTCTCTCTAGAATATCTTTGCTAAGTCATTCTCAAATAACATAGCTCTTGCTACTTCAGTCATTGATCTCTTTCTTCTTTCTGCAATACCATTTTGTTCAGGTGTCCTAGGGGCTGAAAATTTTCTCTTAATACCATTCACTTCACAAAAGGTGTTAAATTATCTAGAAGTAAATTAACCACCTCTATCTGATCTCAAACATTTAATCTTCATTCTAGATTCATTCTCAAATTTATTCTTAATGATCTTAAACTTATCAAATGCTTCATATTTTTCTTGCAATCCACATCATTCTTGTAAAGTCATCAACAAGAATCATAAAATACATTTTCTCCATAGAATCCTCTAGTCCTTGTAGGACCACTCAAGTTTGTATGAACAATCTCCAAATTCTCTATTGATGTAAACTTCTTACTGGGAAATGAGCTTCTCTTCTATTTAGCCATCACACATTCCTTGCACATCATGTTAGTAGGCTTCATAATTCTAGCAAATCTCTTACTGCAAGTGTAGTACTCACTTTCACAATGTTATCAAAATTTATATGACAAAATCTTCTTTTCCATAACCAACTTTCATCAATCTTAGTAATCAAACATTTCATCTCAGTAGGATTCAAATAAAATACATTACCTCTGGTTCTAGATCCAGTACCAATCAAATTTCCATCTATGTCTTTTATCACACAAGTTTTCTCAATAAACCAAACTTGATATCCCTTATCAACTAACTGTCTAACACTCAAAAGATTATGTTTCAAACCATCCACAAAGTAAACATCATCAGTATTAGTCTTTCCATCAAGAGTAATAGATCCTATACCTTTAATCAAACAAGGTGCATTGTTTCCAACTCTAACAACTCCTCCATCATAATTGTTAAACTTTATGAACTTTTTCATGTCTCCAGTCATATGATCTGAACAACCACTATCTATAATCCAATCAGATTTATTTTCAACTTGAGAAACTAGAGCTTTTTCTTCCTTAACCTCTGTTTCAGGATTTTATTCTTTAATTGCTACAAATCCTATATCATCATTATTCTCAGTATCACTTTCACTTAAGGTTCTCTCTATATTAGCTTCAAGTTCTTCATCATTAGCATAATAAAATTCCTTAGATCTTCTAGGTTTAAAATTGTTTTTGTACTTCTTAAATCTCTTAGGACATTTAAATGCAAAATGACCATATTCTTGACATGTCCAACATTAAAAAATTTTCTTACCGTCTGGTTCTCTCTTCACAAGAAAGGCAATACCTTCTTCATTTCTAGATCTACTACTGCCAGCATAATCTCCACTCACACTAATACTTCTTGACAAAGTAGGGTGAACACTAAGAGCACTAAATGCTATCTCCATTCTAGGTAAGTCTCCTGATAACCTCAGGTTCATTTCTGTTGCTTCCAATCTTCCAAGAAGAGTCTCTCTTGTAAAGTTTGTAGTACAAGGTATAACTTGTTCAATCATATGTGTTGTCTACTTAAATGCAAAAGTCAATGTCCTCAAAATTTTCCATATCACTTCATTTTATGTCTTTGTTCCTCCACAAGATTTTATACCTACAACAATCTTTGACATTCTACCAATATAGATTCTAACATATTCATCTTCCATCATTATTATATCTTCAAAAGCACATATCCAATTATGTAATCTGACTTTCTTTGCATGTTCATCACCTTCAAAAGTAGACTATAAAGCTAACCAAATTTCATGAGATGTTTTCAAATATTTTACCCGACTGTACTCATTCTCTAGAAGGGCTGACAAAAGTGCTTCTCTGGCAAGTATGTTACACATGAATAGATCTCTTTCATCATTAGTACATGTTTCAATATTATCCTCATCAATGATAGTCTTCTCATTCTTAGTAATCAACCAATAACCTGGTCCTAAACACAGTAGATGTGTCTTCATCTTTTCTTTCCAGCTATCAAAATTCACTTCATCATACTTAGGGCTTTCTTTCCTAAAATTTTCCATGGATCTCCTTAAGCTGTTAAACTTTCCTTTCAAGGACTTGCTGCTCTGATACCAATTGTTAGAAAGTAAAGTCCACCAAGATAACTAAGAGGGGGGGCGGGGGGTGAATCAGTTATTAGATAACTATAACCTATATCAACTTCAATATATTTTAACCATATAAGAAATGTAACCAACAACCATAAAAATATATTCATACACAATGACACAATGACACAAGATATGTTGACTAGGGAACCTCTTGATCAAAGAGTAAACCCCAGTGGGAATGATGCCCACAAAAGATGCACTAATATGAATATTCCTTGTGAAAGGATGGACTATGTTAGGAGTCTTATGAAATACATTCAGTACATATGAATCCCTATTAGGAGATTTTGAATCCCTGCTAAATAATTCTAACTCTGTTAGGAGTTATGGAAGATAGAAGGACCCACTACCCAAACAACTTTAATGGAAAGATCACTGAACAAATTGTCCAACTGATCTCTATATTATTCAACAGAACAATATCAAAATATTACTGATCTCAACAATATGTTACCTCTTCTCTGACTGTGCCAAACCACACTCACTACTACACCAGATCTCAATTTCAGATCTCTGTATCTCGCATATCCTCTTTCCACAAATTATCTTTCACAATTTCATTCAATCTTACATTACTTCACATTCCATTACAACAAGGAAAAAATTCCTTCCTTTATACCACACTCAAGTAATTACAAATGAGTCGGCATACAAATTACAAAATAAGAGTTTCCACATGTTACATCAAAATTACACAAAACTGTCAGCTTCCAATTAGAATAAATCTTCACTCATGCAACCTCAAATCTTGCACTGTCATCCACATCACTATCAACATGTCTTCAAATTATCTCTAACTACACATAACTAGATTCCATCCCAATTAGGAGATATCATCTGATTTCCACAAACCGCTAAGCTCAGGAATACTGCCTGAATTCTACTTCCACTGAAATGCTCATAACTTCCATGAATAAATGAATTAATGTCTATGCTCTTAGACATGAACATATAACACATGATAGAATAAGTCCTCAACTATGCATAGCTTGATCTCTAATATTCCACGTGCGCTAATCCAAACATTGTCTGCTTCTCTGCTAATCTTCAGTAGATCACTGTGTTGACATCAATGACAATCACAGTCATGAATGCAACAACAACTGCTACAGAATGACTGTTAATACTCCCATAGGATATATTCAGCATTCATTCCTAACATAATAAGGATAAGAAAAAATTCTATAACAAGACTAAATATGTCATCAATGACAGAATCATTTGTGCAACTTCAGTATCTACCACTACTAAGGCTAAAGAGCCAACTTTCAATCTATCTACTATTGTGAAAGCTAAAACGGATAATCCTTGGGCCTCTAAGCCTAAGATAAACTTCACTCCTATTGGAGAATAACTTGAAAATTCTTTGAAGATGCTTTTGACTAATCAGATTATTACTTTTTGTGATAAATCAAGACCCTATGATCCTGAGATAAAACCTAAATGGTGGAATGACAACCACTATTGTGATTATCATTACAACAAAGGCCACAAGAATAATGAATGCATGAATCTTAAGAGTATCATCCAGGATCTAATTGATAATGTGAATATTTTGGTTGACCCCCCACAAGCGAACAACGATCATAAGGCTTTCAAGGATCCTTTTCCTAAATTTGAAAAAGGTGAGTCTTATAAGGAAAAGGATAATAAAGTTGCCTACACCTACTCTAATAGTGACAATGTAATTGACACACTTGAATCTTCTGATCATACTAAGGACAAAGCTAAAGCCCAACCATCTAACAAGGTAACCCACTCTTAATTGAAAGTCACTCTATTAGGAGAAGCCTTGTCTTCCTCCTCTTCTCTTAAGAAAGCAACAACCTCAACATATAAATTGACTACCTTTCTGTATCATCTTAAAATGGAAGCACTTCCATGGTAAGAGTGTTTAGCCATCCGAGTAAGTGGTTTGGGGTTATGTTGAACACCTTGAATGGATATTTCACTTGGATCTGGCTTTTCCACCTATTCTACCCCATTTTCCACTTCTTCCTCGCATTTTCCTATCATTATGGACCATGAACCTGAGATTTTTGACCTTAAGGTCAAAGTCGACCTTATGGGGTCAAAGTCAAACTTGATCCTAACTAGGTTAGGATCAACCTCAACCCTAACCTAGTTAGGTTTGAGCTTGATCTTGACCCTAGGTTTCAGGATCTTCAGGGTTTGCTTCCGGTTTTAGGATTTCATCAAAATCTTGCATTTTCCCTCTTCAGGGCCACTATTTCTCGGATTAAGTGTCAAATTATCAAATTAATATTTGAGGTGGACCTTTCTCAATATTTTTATATGATTCCTAATTTATTATTGGAGATTAGCCTCTCTCGAGTTTTGTGCTTAATACTCAAATTAACTTTGGGGTTGGCCTTACCTCGAATTTTGTAACAAGGCTCTTAAATAATTATTTTATTTCTATATTAAGGGTGGTCCCCTCCTAGAGTTTTGTGTCAAGAATTTAATTTAATTTCCTCTCCATGTGCACCTCTCTATATTTTTGTGCCATGGGCCCTTAATTATTATTTTCTGTGAGGCCCCTCTTGTGCCCTAGATCACTATAAAAGGGAGCCTTCCTCTCTCATTTTCATCATCAAGTTTTGCAATCAAGCATCTCACATCTCATCTCATAATCTCTCAAGCTCTCAAGTGCAAGCAAGAAAGAAGACCAAGCATTCAATCCTTCAAGCATTCAAGTATTCAATTCATCAAGGAGATCCATTAGAAGCCATTGAAGGATTCAAGCTCTATGGAGCTCTCTTGTTGAAGATTCCTCCATTTCCATTCAAGCCTCTTCCAAATTCAAGATCCATTCAAGATTGGTGTTGAAGATCTAAAGATAATTGATTGGAGACATCCTACATTTGATTCTACATTCATCCATTCTTGTGGATTCAAGGATTCAAATCCTCCACAAGTGTTTCAACTCAAGCAAGGTGAATTGTTCCATTTACTTTGTTTATTCCAAAAATTTCAATTCAATTTTAAAGTTAATTCCTAAATTGGGGTTTGACTAAGGCAAACCCCTTTCCCCCAACAAATAAAACCATTTTTCTTGTAGGTACAAGTGTAGAATTTCAGATTTGAGAGCAGATTTAGATACCCTTTCAGCGAACTTCCAAGATCTACAAACAGAATTTGAATCAGACTTCAAATAAAGAATGTAGTATTTGACCTTTTATGAGGGTCAAACCTGACCTAGATCTTGACCTAGTTAGGTACAACCTTGATCCTGACCTAGTCAGGTACAACCTTGATCCTGACCTGGTCAGGTACAACCTTGATTTTGACCTGATTTGATCTCGAAAAAAGATTTTTGGATTTTGTAGATCTCATAGTTTCGGTTCAAGAACACAAAAATCAACAGTTTTTGAGATCATTTGATAGGGTTTTCAGTCGATTCTTTTTTGGAGGTAAGTACCTTTATTTCTTAATTTCAATATTAATCATCAACATTTACTTTCTATATCAATACAATTTCATGTAAGTATAAAATATTGGCTTTGGGGTCTCTTTTATGTTGCAAGCCCAATCCCTAGGACCCCATACACTATTTTATCCTATTCATTTTGGTGAACCCAACTAGCTTACTCTCTTTCTTTTTGGTGTTAGATTTCCCTTTGTCTTATTGTGTGTGTTCACCTTCACTATACATTTTGGTGAACCCGACACGCTTACCCTCCTTTCTTTTGTGGATTTAGATGCTCTATTGTGTTAGATCTTCCTTTGTATTCCCTTGTGTGTTCACCTTCACTATTACATTTTGGTGAACCCGACATACTTACTCTCTTTCTTTTTGGTGTTAGATCATTTGTTTTCTTTCCTTAAGATTAGATTTCTTTTATGCTCTTGCATTTACATTTCAAAAATACAAAAAGAATTGCAAAATTTCTTTAAAAATACAAAAACATTTACATTGCTTTGTGGAATTAGATACCCTATTGTGTTTGATTTTCATTTGAATGCATTTGGATATATCTAGATCTATTTATTATCATGTTGCATAAGTTGTTTCAAATGTTGCATGGTGTTACACCTACAAAGACTTCATTTATTACATGTGATCTTCGTCATATTTCTCTTTATGGAGAGGAGTTGAGGATTGATGTTAATTCTTATCCTAATAGATGTCCTTCTTCCCCCTCTAGGGATCAAGCTTTAGTGAATTATGGCAACCATACAATGTGCTTTATTGGTAGGGATGATAATCCTCCTATTTGGGATGAACCTTTGGATTTGGATGTTGATTACTCTCTTCCTCATGACACCATTGTGGATGATCCCTTGGATAATGACTTTGATAAATCCTCTCCTCATGAAGAATCTTTGATACAAGAGGGTGATTTATTAATAGATGACATATTGATACATGATGATAACTCTTTTTCTAAAACACACTCTGCTTGTGCAGACATTTTAGTGAAAGAAGATGATATCATAGATCCTCTACCTCCATTTGAGATTCCTTCTAGTGATGAGGCATTAGTGGAGAATGATATGAATTCCCTTAATGCTCACCATGTTAGTGATGATCCTATAGAGAATCAAGATCTTACCTTATCTCCTCCTAGGATGTCCTCTTTTCTTCCTTCAAATGAATCTATTTGTAGTGTTGAGACAACTAATATGGTTTATCCTAAACCCTTGTTGACTGTCAAAGGTTGTCCTTGCATTACTATCAGAGGTAAACATATGGAATCCTTCAATGATCAAGATTCAATAGCTCACACATATCATACAAGGAATAATCCTCAACCTAATCTAGTGGTTTCTACTTTGTTACCACCTTCTCAACCTAATCTTCCTCCTCCACCCCATCTTCCTAGCAAGGAGTATGAATTGATAACTCAATTACAAAATACTCTTGCCAAGATTTCTTTATGGGAGCTTATTCAAACTTCACCTACCTACTATGAAGCCTTGCAAAAAGCTCTAGAAACTCTTCCTACTCCACCTCCTAATCAAGAGAACATCAATAATTTCTTACAATGCATGCATGCTACCCTGGGTCCTCCTGACATTGTATTTACTCAAAAGGATTTACCTTCTAAAGAAGTTCAGAATCAGTATGATGCTCTTATGGTTGTTGTTTCTATCAATAAAAGTATCATTCATAGGACCTTGATTGATAATGGATCTAGGCTTAATTTTTGTAGCATGGACATGTTAAAAGTGATTAACGCCAATCTTTCAACTATTCAACTTGACAATGTTCCTATACATGGCTTTGATAACATTGCTAAGAACACTCAAGGCATCATTACCTTAACTATCAAAGTAGGACTGGTCATCCTGAATACACCTATTCGTGTTATGCCTGGACCTCTCAATTATAATCTTCTTTTGGGTAGACCTTGGTTGCATGAAATGCATGCCATTCCTTCCACCCTTCATGGTAAAGTCAAGTTTATACATAATAACAAGATGTATACGCTTCATGCGGATGATGCACCTAATCCTTGTCTTAGTATTCAAAATCACCCTACTCCTATTTCTAATAGTAATCCTCCTTCCTTTAATGCTCTTCCTAGTGATGATTGGGGAACCTTGGATTTTACTCCTACCTTTATTGGAGAGTATAAGATTAATGATCTTGATTTTATGAACAAACAAAGAGAGTTTGAACAATGAGTTTTTACATCTAAACCCCTTTGTAATAACTTTGCCACTATTTTCACCAACAATGAACTTGTCAAACCTACTAATGATGATATAGTGACTACTGAAGTTCCATTGACTTTTTCTGATATGGCTTCTCGTTATGGTCCTAGTTATCACTTCCTAGTTAAACAAGGATTTAATGCTCAAGGATGTAGTAAGCATAAATAGGGAATTCAAATGCCCTTACACATTGGGGGGCATGATAATTCTTATGGATTTGGATTTAATCCTCAACAACAAATCAATGTTAACAACATCTCAAATAACACTTCAAAACATGATGAAACTGTGAAGGAATTTGACCAAGAAATTCTTTTGCCTAAACTCCTTCGTTCTAAAATGATTACTAGACCTAAACACAAAAAGAAACGTAGTCCACACTTGAAGACTCTTCCTTTTTGTTTATATCATATATTTCATGATCACTCTACTAATGAATGCCAAGCTTTACATTATAAGATTAGGCAGCTCATTGATAGTAAGGTTATTTATATATCATGTGACAATGAGTTGTATTTCAATCTTGTTTTCTCTAAATAACATTTATGTTCCTATTATGGAGCTCCACATTATGTAAAAAATGGTAGCCTAATACTTGGGGGCTTGTTGTCTTGCATAGAATAGTGAGTGATATAATAGGTCCCCTTCCATCTTTGTTCCTATGCTTGGGGGGCAAGGATGTCATCTCCTTCTTTTTTGTCTTTCTGGGGTTCACCTCTTTCCTCGGTTAAGAAATATCTATCTATTATGTGATATCCAATCATACATGAACATTTTGGTTTGCATTAAGGATCTATATCCTTGATCACAACCTCTTTCATTGTTTGACATAGGGTTTCCATGGTTGATATATCTCTCACCCTAGAAACTGAACAGTGTGCTATCCCTCATAAGGGTTACTTTCTTTTCACTTCTTGCATGACATCTCTTTGCATTCATCCCTTCCATGGCCTCATAGGAGCTGTGACCTTCTTGGCTTGGACTGGGTGTTGTCTATGGATATTGTCTTGATGCTGAAGAAGGCTTTATCCTTGTTCTTTTCTTTCCTTAACATGTCAAAATAGTCTATTTTTTCCATATTAAGGAGGGGGGAATATATATGGCCTCCCTTGCTCTTTATTATGTATTTTTTTCTAACCTTTTATTTTGTAGCGTGCTAAATCTCGGAAGGTAACACACATAAGTTGCTAAATCTTGAAGGGACACACATTTCCAATATCAAATATGCTAAATCTTCCAAAGGTAACCCACATAAGTTGCTAAATCCTGAGGAGACATGCATTTTTGAAATTTTTCAATATGCTAAATCTTGGAAGGTAACACACATAAGTTGCTAAATCCTGAAAAGACACGCATCAATATGCTAAATCTTCTGAGGGTAACACACATAAGTTGCTAAATCTTGAGGAGACACACATTTTGTATTCCATGGTAATACAAGAAGGTGGATCCATGGGTACTTTATAAAAGCTTCCAGAAGACGTAGTACATACATGCACAAAGCTTCCAGAAGGTGCACAACATTATGGGGTGACTATCAAGTGTTTTCTTGGTGGGCCATCCTATCCTTTTGTGGTTCACAGTGAGATACACACATCTTACTAGGTGAGCTAGCCACTCCTCTCTTCCCCTTCTATCTTTTTCTACTGATGTCTCTCTTATTAGCAATCTTTGAGTTGATGAAGGCTCGAGTCCCTGGGGGCTTGAGGATTCCTTTGTCCCTTTGATTTCAATAAGATTATCTTTTTCTTTATGATCTCCTTTACCAAGAGTTTGCATCGAGTCCATACTATTGCTAAAGTGGGGGCTTAATGTATCATCTTAAAATGGAAGCACTTCGATGGTGTTTAGTCCTCCGAGTAAGTGGTTTGGGGTCATGTTGAACACCTCGAATGGATATTCAACTTGGATCTAGCTTTTCCCCCTGTTCTACCCCATTTTCCACTTCTTCCTAGCATTTCCCTAGCATCCTGGACCATGAACCTGAGGTTTTTGACCCTAAGGTCAAAGTTGACCTTATGGGGTCAAAGTCAACCTCAATCTTGACTAGGTCAAGATTGACCTCGACCCTAACCTAGTCAAGTTTGAGCTTGATCTTGACCCTAGGTTCCAGGATCTTTAGGGTTTTCTTCCAGTTTTGAGATTTCATCAAAATCTTGCATTTTCCCTCTTCGGGGCCACTATTTCTCAGATTAATTAGTGTCGAATTCTCAAATTCATATTTGAGGTGGAACTTTCTTGATATTTGTATAGGATTCCTAATTTATTATTGGTGATTAGCCTTTCTCGAGTTTTGTGCTTAATACTCAAATTAACTTTGGGGTTGGCCTTACCTCAAATTTTGTAACAAGGCTCTTAAATAATTATTTTATTTCTATATTAAGGGTGGTCCCCTCCTAGAGTTTTGTGTCAAGAATTTAATTTAATTTCCTCTCCATGTGCACCTCTCTAGAGTTTTGTGCCATGGGCCCTTAATTATTATTTTCTACGAGGCCCCTTTTGTCCCTTAGATCACTATAAAAGGGAGCCTTCCTCTCTCATTTTCATCATCAAGTTTTGCTATCAAGCATCTCACATCTCATCTCATAATCTCTCAAGCTCTCAAGTGCAAGCAAGCAAGAAGATCAAGCATTCAAGCCTTCAAGCATTCAAGCATTCAATTCATCAAGGAGATCCATTAGAAGCCATTGAAGGATTCAAGCTCTATAGAGCTCTCTTGTTGAAGATTCCTTCATTTCCATTCAAGCCTCTTCCAAATTCAAGATCCATTAAAGATTGGTGTTGAAGACCTAAAGACAATTGATTGGAGACATCCTACATTTGATTCTACATTCATCCATTCTTGTGGATTCAAGGATTCGAATCCTCCACAAGGGTTTCAACTCAAGCAAGGTGAATTGTTCCATTTACTTTGTTTATTCCAGTAATTTCAATTCAATTTCAAGGTTAATTACTAAATTGGGGTTTGACTGAGGCAAACCCCTTCCCCCCAACAAACAAGACCATTTTTATTGTAGGTACATGTGCAAAATTTTGGATCTAAGAGCAGATTTGGATACCCTTTTTGGGGAAATTTCAGGATTTGTGAACATAATTCAAATTGGACTTCAAATAAAGAATGTAGTATTTGACCTTTTATGAGGGTCAAACCCAACCTAGATCCTAACCTAGTTAGGTACAACCTTGATCTTGACCTGGTCAGGTACAACCTCAATTTTGACCTGATTTGATCTTGGAAAAAGATTTTTGGGTTTTGTAGATCTCACAGTTTCGGTTCAAGATCATGAAAATCAATAGTTTTTGAGATCATTTGATAGGGTTTTCAGCCGATTCTTTTTCAGAGGTAAGTACCTTTATTTCTTAATTTCAATATTAATCATCAACATTTACTTTCTATATCAATACAATTTCATGTAAGTGTAAAATATTGGCTTTGGGGTCTCTTTTATGTGCAAACCATTGTTCTAGGACCCCATCCACATTTTACGCTACACTTTCTAGCTGCACAAAACTACAATCTGGTTGACCAACTACAACATACTTCATCTCAAATCTCTATACTTGAGCTACTACAAATCTTTCCCGCTCATAGGGAGATTCTTGATCAAGCCCTTCTTGCGGCTAATGTACCTAAAGACCTAGACATTTCTAAGTTCTAGTCCATGGTCGGTCACCTCGCTTCATCTTTGTATCTAATTTTTTTTGAAATAAATGACATATATGTCAGCCATCCTCATAATCAGCCTCTCCATATTGAAGTTTCCATCCATAAGTATCGATTTAAGAATGTTTTGATAGATAGAGTTGCAGTTTTGAACATATGCACTTTTAGTTTGGTAAAATATCACAGTTTCTCACAGCATGTTGTTGATTCCCAACATAAAATAATCATCAAAGCATATGATGAAGAGGAACACTCTTTTAAAGGCATGGTAGTCTTACCTATTTGGGTAGGTCTTGTTTAGCAGGATGTCATTTGTCAATTCATGGATATTCTTCTGGCATACAACATACTTTTGGGTCATCCTTGGATCCATCCAATGCAAGAATTTCCTTCTACATACCATCGATGTATTAAATTCCCTCATGAGGGGATTGAGATTACTATTCCTATGGACTCAGCATACATCTGTAGAAATCCTAAACAAGTATACCCAATGGTTCCTCACAAAAAAGAAGAATCAAATCCTCAAACAAAAACATCTCTATCAGACTATGGGAAAAGAATACTTGTCACACCTACTGGCATGGGTGAATATCAAGTGGACACTTTTCCCATTACTTCAAAATCTTATGGAAACAATATCTCCCCTCCATTCCTATAGATACAAAAACACTTGTCATACATGAAGGTACTGGAATGGTTAAAGCTAAAATTTCCATTGAGCCAAAAAGGGAATAAAGTTCTATCCTACAAAGACTCTAAAAGAGAGAAGAATATGAGAAAGAACTAAAACATGATGAAATCTCACCTGAAAAGTATGGTTTGGGTTACCAACTTATGAAAAAGATGGGATATGATGGAAAACATCTTCTTGGAAAAGGAAAAGGTCTTCTTGAACTTCTACATGTTGAATTTAGAAATCGTAAAGACACAATTGGTGTTGGCTATCATGAACATAAGCTTGACAAACCTAGTAGTACCACTCACCCATATCAAGATTCGGATGAAGAAGAAGAAGCATAAATAAAACCAATGACATATGAAAGGCTCTTACATATCCAAAATTATAATATAGACTATCAATTAAGGAGAGCCTTATATGTCATTAAAATCTCCTTAAAAATATGAACTTGTGGATCAAGCAGAACATGGTCCTAATCAAGAAAATCTCACCCAGTCTCCTAGGAAAATTCCCACTCCTATTCATGGTACTACTACTTTTACTCCTTCTATTGTTGAACATATCATTGACTCTAATCACACACATCCTGATTGGGGGCAACTAGCTGATGTCTCCCACATCTTGGATATGCCTCAGTGTATGCCTATTCTAGAATACTCTACTACTACTACTACTGAACAAGCCCTTACTATGAAAAATACACCTCCTACAACAAAATAAAGTGATGATGAAGATCTACCCCCCATAATCACTCTAGCTATTTACATCAGACAATATCATAATAGTGAAATAGACTCACATGAATATGAGTGGGACTCATTATCAGATGCTACAATGGACATACAAGTTGATGTCATACATAGATATGCTCCTACAACAAACTTTGAAAGAGGAGAAAGCTCAAATTCACAAGATCAAGCTGACGATGAAGATCCTTTTCATCCTTCTATGGAAATAATTCCTATGGATACTAGAATATCTACTCATAATCAAAGTAACACTTTAGCTAATCAAGGAAATCATGGGTATATAAGACCTTGCCTTATGAAAACTTCATGGAATTTAGGAAGGTCTAGGATTGAGTGAGTTCCTATTCACACACTTATGCCACAAGAAGAGGGACTTAGTTCTCAGAATAGGCTGTCTGGGTTATATTTGTGTAATACTCCTCTAAACTCCTTTGACTATTCTAGGGAAACTCACAATCGACAACACTCTATGGAGGATAATTTTCTTGATCTCTCTGACTCATTCATGAATGATGAGGATGATACTGGTGTCTTTTCACTTGAACTTGTTGAACCTTTATCCCTCATTCTTCTTGAGTTAAGTGGTTGGACCACTTCCTATCCATCCCTCCATCTAAACCCATCATATCAAACTCATTCATCCATAATTCTTGAGTCTTCTGGAAGCCATTTGGATGTGCAACATAAAAATAAAAAATACAAGAATCCACTTACATATAAAGATCATCATGTCATATCTAATTGATATGTGATTACAAAACAAAAATAAATATTCAAGAGTCCACAAGGGTTCTCCAAAAATAAAATAAGAAAATTGAAGAAAATATGGATTCTGACATCCATCATAAAATAATTGCAATCAAAAGCATCTTAAAGTAAAGAACGATCAAAGGCTATGTAGATTCCCAAGTCTCTCTTAAAGGACTAGGATATAAAAGAAAAATCAATTTTGACATTCCAACTTCCATCTCCTTCTTGTGTCTCACTTCACTCCCAAATTCTCTACATCATCATTACCTCCAATACCTGCTACTACTCTCACATCTATCACTCCCTTCCAAGAAGTGCATCTTGGTATTAGCTCATCACTAGTGACTTTTTAAAGAGAAGTCTAGATGGTATTCTCCTTAGGCATCTAGAATTTGAGGAATCTAACAAAGTGTTAAGAGAGGTCCATGAGGGTATTTATGGATCTCACTCGAATACTCTTTCCCTGGCTAAGAAATTATTGATAGTTGGACACTACTGGCTGGATTATTCTACCACTACTTCAACCTCTAGTTCTAGAGCTTATCAACTAGCTACTACAAACAAAAATATTCTCAAAGAGCCTCTCCACACTCTTCACTTATAGTGACTCTACAACTAAGCATTCTTCTTCCTATACAACAATCTATGATCCTGAATTATTTTTTCTGAAAAGAATATAAAGTCTTAAAAAAATGATCATCCTAGTGAAAACCTAGAAATAGGTGCCTTGATGTATCCACAAAAAAATCAAATATAAAAAAAAATACAAAAAAATGAAAAAAAATGAAAAGAACAAAAATATCAAAAAAGAGAAAAAATCATGCCTTGGTTAAAACTTGCAAACATGTGCCTTGGTAGAAAAAATAAAATAATCCCAAGTGGTGAAAACCTGGCAAATAGATGTCACTTGTAATCATTGTAAGGAAACTCAGGTGCAGAAACAACTTCCTACGCTAATCTCTATAGGAGAGTATTGTGCAAATTCTTATAAATCCTTACAATTTCAGATTCGTTAACTACTTTAACAAAGCTATTGCAACCACATACCATGCATACAGAAAAATAGAGAATGACACAATGATATACCCTGGGGAAACCTTTCGGTAAAAACCCTAGCACTCCAAAACCTACACAATGTATTGATCAAAACTATTACAACTTACAATATAGTTGTAATGCAAGTTCTTTCAGAAGATTTCAAAACCCTTGAAGACAAATCATAGTAGCATAAAATGTTCCAACAATACACTTGCATCACATCTCTTTGCAACCCTAAAAAAGCTTATATCATGCGCTTCACTTTTTAGGGCTACTCCCAAAGATAACTGTATTAGGGTTTTACCATTCTCTAAGAAAATAGGAACCCCAAATTTTTTTTGGGGTGATGCCCTGAACCCCACAATTGGGGAAGAGTGTACAATACTCAAATTTATCAATTGCCACATGTCTTCACCTATCATTGAATCTTCCTGACATAGCTCTTACGTGTCATAGGAATCCATCATAACCGTTTTAGCCATGATCTCCTTACACACAATTCAAGATGATGACACATCAACATTATTTGCAAGAAATACATTTTACAAAACAAATAATAAGAATAGGAATTATCCAAGGTTGAGACACCTTATTCCTAACAATCATCACCCCATCAATCAATGAGTAGCTAAGCTCTTGTGCTTCCATCCATCTCGTTCTTAGTTTCCTTGTGTCGACATGGGTTGGAACTTGTCTTAGTCTTGTCCTCGGTTCTTATCTGTTGTCTGGGGGAAATCATATGCCAATTTGAGTTGTCAGTGCTTTATCACTTGATCAATATTTTGAGATTAACTTGAGTCAGTTTATTAGTTATCTTTTATGGACACTTTACCGCTGACACTACTCGGTGTTTCTCAACACCTCAATCCTTCAATGTTTCTTAAACGCTACCAATCTAGATGTCACTATGTTTCTTAACACATGTTGGATCTTGCACTATTCATTGTGCACTTGTACTTTAACACTAACACAAAGGTGTTTCCTTAACACCCAGCAAAAACTTACATCCTAGAAAACTGAAAATGGCTGAGATATGTTGAATTATTTTCTTGAGTGTTGTTTGTTATCATTGATTTTTTCTTTCTAAATCTTCTAAGGTCGCTCAATGATGTCTACTTAACTAGAGATTCATGACTGGGGGTATAAAAATGTTGTCTTTGATTTCTTCTTGTGGTGTGGTTTTAATGATCTTAAGTTATCTAATAAACTAGGTGTCTATGGTAAGAGCCTCCATCATGATTGGAATTCCACACATACCTTGACCCTCTTTATTTAGACACTTAGGTGAGGTTGGAACTATCTCCTTGTCTTTTGCTTGTGTGTAGCACATACGACAACATTCTTAGTTATCTTGGCATCTTGTGCTTTGATACAGGTGTTATCTTACAACATTAATTTGGAAACCATGTTCAAGTCATCTTCTCTCTTGTGCCTTGATGCTTGCATGTATTTCCTACATCTTATCTGATAAGGTCGTATTCATATTTTCACAATTTTTCTCACACTGGTGAAGGTTGTACTAACCTCTTATGTGCTAAACTCTCAAGTGATGAAAACTAATGGCTACAAGATTGGTGAGTTGACTAGTCTCATGTCTTAGGTTTTATTCTTATTCTTAGGCTACATTTCATTCTATGGCTATGCTTTCTTTCATCCTTCCTCTCTCTCTATTGAGGTATTCAAGTGCAAATCCTTATTTTTAATCCTATTTTTGGGATCAAAATCAAAATTCCAAATCTTCTAACACAGTTGACCGTTGACACTATCACTTCTTTCTCACTTTCGCTTCCTTTTCTTAGACTTCAAAGGCTAATCTTCACCCCTTGTAGCTCATTTCCATTTTGATCCTGAGGGGGCATGACAATATAGAAAATATTTTCGTCAATCAAATCTTCTAATATGAGAATCTAGCAATTGAACCAATTCTTAAATTGATCATGTCAATCAGGACTAAAACATCATCACTCGGGGCATCTTAGCTTCATCGCTTCATATCAAGTTGAGATTATCCACATCTCCTTTCTGAAAGAGTGTTCACATTTCTTCATATCAGTTCACTTAGACAAACATATTTTTGATCTCTTGGGGCATATCAAGTTCATTAGGACCCATATGAATCTGGTATTTTCTCTCAGATGATTAGTTATCTCAATCTCCTTGGATAGATATTCAGTCTCAATAATTTATATTAGGTGGGATACTCTCACCTTTCTTATCAGTCTTCTTTCAATTAGGTTTGAAGTTTGATCTCTATCAACTACCTTGACATCATCATTCTTTGACTCAATGTGTTCCCAGATCACTCACACATTCTAGTCAAAGAGGCGTAAATGTAATCACTTAAAAATGGTCTAGTAGAACTTGAGCCCCCCTTTTGATCAAATTTCCTCAAATCAAATCCTAAATCTCAAAGACATATTGTGGAAAGTAACCCTTAGAATCCCCTTTGCATAATTAAATTAAAAATCTTATATCAATCTTATACTATGGTCTAATTTCTAGAGCTTGCATATTTATTTAATTGCTATAAAATTTCTTTTAATATAAAGTTTTTACTCTTTTAGTAAAAGAACACATTCACATGTGTGCACATACTTAATCTTGATTAATTATCAATTAAAATGGATTTGTGCTTTCAAATTTCTATTTTGTCTTATTCTACCTAACATCTCCCTTTTGCCTTTTAATCCTCACCACTCATCTCTACCTAACCTTACATCTCCTTGCATCTCCTTTTTCCTCTTCATTTCAATCACTCATTCTTTTGGCTCTTAATCTCCACCCTTCATTCTTGAGGCAATTCCTTTAAAAGGAAGCTCTTTCTTGGTCTTAATCTTTCAATCTTTTTATCTTGCTATCTAGATCATCTTAAGTTTTTCATATTACATCCTTACATTCTTATAGTACTTTTACTAATTTTAATTCTTAGTTTCTGTTAGCTTAGCTTCATTTTTATAGCTTAATCTTGCATTTTTAATCTAGTTTCTTTTCTTGCATTGCTTCAATAGCACATCTCTTGCATTCTCATTCTAGAATACTAGTTGCTTGCATACATTCTTAGCTTAATATCTCATTCTAGCTTTCATTATTGCATCTTAGCTTCATTATCTAACTTTTAATCTTTCATTTTGGAGTAGTCAAGTTACTAATCCTCTATGCCAATTTGATGAGCATCATGAGAATGATTAAACTCGCTTCACCTAGGAAGCTATGAGACACTTCTTGATATTTCCTCTTCCATGGATTATTTCAAGTGTAATGGTTTGTATAAGTGTTTCACACCTTTGATAACACACTAGGAAGGCCATGGATCTATGAAATGAAAGCCAATCCTTCAACATATCACCAATGTCTAAAGTTCCCTTATATGGGTCAAGAAATCATGGTGAGTGGAGACTTAAATCTATTCCAATATTTCGATAAAATAAAGCCCATGAATGACTCATTGGTCCCACATAATAGTGAAGGAGCTACATCAAGCATATTCAAGGAAACAACTCAATAGAAAATTTATAGATATAGTTCCACATGAAAAGGAAAAGAAAGGATGGAAAAAGAAAGTACTCTTGTTGATTCAAATAAAGAAAGCACTAACTTACCTAGATCGACTAAGGGAAAAGATAAAGTTAGTATTTTAGATTCAAAAGAGGAAGACAAAAAGAATGTTAGCCAAAGTGTTTCACACTAGGAAGAGGAAAATTTAAGATCCTCTAAAATTGACAAAGAAATAGAAAAATAAAAATATTACCAAAAGATGGATAATATGATGAACATTTTTGAGAAACGATGCAAAATCAAGAAAAATGGTGTGGGAGAATATTCATTGTCAATGATGGACTTTCCTCTTTCACCTAGATCACATGGAAAACCATCTAGTTCTCATCCTCCTAAAAAATACAATGAATATTTTGTAAGAGCTAGCAATGATCCATCCATAGAATAAGAGGATGATGACATTTTAAAATGTCTTTATAAAGATAAAGAAACATCAAACTCAAATCAAACATGAAATGAAGAAAGGGTTCATAATATTAGTATTCCAACTAATCAATATGGAAAACGGTATCAAATCATGCAAAAGATGTGTTACAAAAGAAAAGGACCCTTAGGAAGAAAAAATGAAGGTTTATTAGAACCAATAGAAATCATTTGGAGAGATAAAAAGGAAAAATTAGGGGTAGGTTACCTAAAGGAAGGATATACTAAAAAGAATCATCCAAAATTCTATGAGAAAATTTTATAACTAAATTCCCAAAGTGACAAAGATTCTAATGAATGGTAGTGGGATTATTTGTTCGAAGGATCTTGCTAGGATAAAGAGGTGGATGTGATTCATATCTATGTTACTATATCTAGTTCAAATAAAGGATCAAGTTCAAATAAAGAAAGAAGTTCCAATCAAAGACCTAGTACTAGCTAAGAATCAAGTCAAGGAACAAAGTATAATCAAGGACCTAATGCTAGTTAAGAACCAAATTCAAGGAAAGAATAAAATGGATCTTGGTTGGTAGGTGAACCGTGGATACCTTCATGGTTAGGAGAATTTAATAATAGGTTTAACCCACAAGATTCTTATCCTCAAGAAACTCAAGAGGACTCAAGTGAGGAGAATTTCGATCCAAGTTCTATGGAACACCTTGAACAAGAACATGTCATAGCCATGATCAATACAATGTATGAACCCTCTAATGAAGTCATGTCCTTAAACCCTATGGATTTGAGCCTACTTAATGATCCCCTATCCCTTGTGTATCTTGAGTTAATTGATTGGGATTTAATTTAGCCAAGTGACATACTCTCATTTCCAAATGATATTTTGTTGGCCTTATACCTAAATACTGTTGAACCCTCTTCCACCATTGAAATCTAACAAGGAGAAATAAGGGGGAGAAGTGTCCAATCTCTTAGTTGAAAAATAAAAGAAAAGAATAAAGAAAACATTAAAAGTTCTAGTGGTAGAAACCATAATGTGGCAATACTAGACCAAGAAAAAGTAAAAATAAAAGATATTTTTGAATTTGAGAACCCAACTGTGGCACCTAAGGAAGAGTGATTGGACACTTTACTAGAGAACTATGAGGAAAGATCTTCTATTTTGATTGAACCCATAGAAAAAGTCAACATTGATATTGAATCAGAGCCAAAGATCATTAACCTTGCAACATCATTAACACCATCAGAAAGAGAAGAATTCATTGCATTCTTTAAAGAAAAAAAAGTAAATTTTTCTTGGTCTTATGCAAATATGCTAGGGATAGATCCTAATCTCATTATGAACCATTTGAACATTAAGAAAAGAGCCAAACTAGTCAAACAAAAACTAAGGTAAATGCATCCTCACATTGCATTACTAGTCAAGATTGAATTGGAAAAGTTGTTGAAGGTTGGTTTTATAAGAGCTATTGCCTACGCCGAATGGATATCCAATATTGTACCAATCCCCAAGCCTAAAAAATAATTAGAGTGTGTACAGACTTTAACAATATCAATGTAGCATGCCCTAAAGATGACTTTCTGCTTCCAAGCATTGATGCTATAGTATATTCTAGTAGTAGGACACACTAATACATTTGGGGTGAAATTGCGACGGCCATTTGCGACGGCAGGCAAATGTCATGCGGTTTTGCCCTTTTTTTTTCAAATATAGCCCGACACCGTCGCAATTTGCGATGACAATACATTTGTCACTGTCGCAATTGCGACGTTGTTGGGATATAAGCGCAAAATTAAAAAGGAACTTTGTCATGTGTGTTTTCAACAGCACCGTAACCCTCTGCGAAATCACATCAGGATATAAGGGCAAAAAAAATAAGAACGTTGTCATTTGTGTTTTCAACAGCGCCGTAACCCTCCGCGAAATCACATCGGGATATAAGGGAAAAAAAAACAAGAACGTTGTCATTTGTGTTTTCAATAGCGCCGTAACCCTCTGTGAAATCATAGCTACAATTTCTGAGTATGTTGGGTTTATTTTTCTTTTGTCATTATTATGTAATCTGGTATTCAGCTGTTAGAGAGCTAAAATACCCAGAAATGAGGACATATCTATGTTGAATTTATTGTTAGCGGCTTTGGTTATTTAGAAGTTTAATTTTATTTGTTCATCTTTCAAGCACAAACATTTTGTGGACCGTAACGCCTTCATTGTTTCGGGTATGCAGTGAAACAGCCCTAACTTGCAATTGCGATGTTGTTGGGATATAAGGGCAAAAAAAAAAAGGAACGTTGTCATTTGTGTTTTCAACAGCACCGTAACCCTCCGCGAAATCACATCGGGATATAAGGGCAAAAAAACAAGAATGTTGTCATTTGTGTTTTCAACAGCGCCGAGAGAGATTCCCTCCGCGAAATCACAGCTACAATTTCTGAGTACGTTGGGTTTATTTTTCTTTTGTCATTATTATGTAATCTGGTATTTAGCTGTTAGAGAGCTAAAATACCCAGAAATGAGGACATATCTGTGTTGAATTTATTGTTAGCGGCTTTGGTTATTTAGAAGTTTAATTTTATTTGTTCATCTTTCAAGCACAAACGTTTTGTGGACTGTAATGTCTTCATTGTTTCGGGTATGCAATGAAACAGCCCTAACTTGCGACTACCTTCACGGTACTTGTGTACATTATCATGTTGTCTTTACAGTGACTGTCCTCATTCAAGTGGCAATTACACAAGGGACAGTCACTGTGAGATGTCCTCATTTGTGACAAGGACAGTCACACTTAGGACATCTCATAGTGATATTCCCTTGTGTAATTTCCACTTGAATGTATTGCTATTGAACCACATTAATGCTTTTCTTCTTCAACAAATGAGGACAGTCACTGTAAAGACAACATGATAATGTACACAATTACCAAAAAATGATCTTGTTAATTGATGTAACACTTTGTCTTGCTCACTCCCTATCCTTCACTAGGGTCTCTTTAGGCCAATGTTTTGACTTGATAGGGTACTTAACTATCCCTACACTCTTTAGGTATCTCTACCCAAGATCCCACTCCTTCAACTAGTGCACACCAACAAGAAATACAACGAACTCTGCTCAATACCAATCTAGCTACTAGGACACTCCTAGTCTTGTCTTCACAAATTGAAACACATTCAACTAGAACTTTACTCCATGGAGAGGCTGGCCACTAGGACCTCTATTGGTTTCAATATTACTCCTTCACCTATACTTTTCATCAGTACTTCAATCCGGTTCATCAAACCATGCCAATTGCACCCAAAAATAGGCTGCTAGCAATTAGGCCTTTGTCAAGCCTTTTTGTTTATATTAAGCCACCTAAAGGGCTTAGGATTCAGATGCCCTTTATTGAGAACTCCAAGATATCTAAGGTCTTCTCCTCTTAGATTTTTTGTACACCAACTGCTACAGTCATGCCTGAAAACAAGTATTTTGACACAACTTGGACAGTCTCACTAAGAGTTTGTTTTCTTAGCAGCCAAAGAAACTCACCCAATCTTCTAATTTGACTTGGGGCTTCTTTAGATGTGTGTCTACCTCTCCATGAGATTTTAGTTGAAGCAACCAATGCATTCAACTTGTTGTAATCTTCTTGTAATGATTTGTCATCCCTAACTGTGCTCAACTGACTCACCTAGGACATCATTGCAAACATAGAAAATGAGCTTCCCAGGGCCCCTCCTTCCAAACATATAGTACATGGAGTCTCCTCACCCATTCCAAGAGCCCGTACAAAATTGACAATGGAATGATGAGCTAAGACTCCATTTGTTCAACCTGCCTGGTTCAAACCAATGATAGGGTACTTAACAAAAGAATTAACAAACTAGTTGGAATGCTTCAAAACTCAAAAAAAACACAATACAAAATAAAAAAACAACTTGTACTAACTTTTCCAATAGACACTGCGAGCTATCTAATCCATTAATCAACTGAAAACAAAGAAACAAAAAAATCAAGAATTCACTAAAATCGTGTTACTCTACAAATCTTCTTAATTCCAAATGTTTTTCCCCCCAACCTTTTGCACAGATTGATGGAGGCCTCTTATAGTTGATCTAATGCCTAATTCAATGGTTTCATATAGTTACATAACCATCTTACTCGAAAATGCTCCCTTGCACAAATGTTGTCAATGTTGTGAATGACAACATTGACAACTTGTTACAACCTTTGGGATTTTGGTTCAAAACTTATTGTTCAAACACCATAAGACCCTAACCATGACTTAGTTAGGCTATTTAGACCTCACATAGGCCACTTCTACACTTCTTTGCCCAATTTGACCCCTAAATGCTTCATTCCCACTTTTGCCACAATATTGGTAACTTGGGTACAAATTGGCACTTGCCTTCACAAAGGTCACACATGAGGACATCTCACAGTGATCGATTGTCCCTTGTGTAATTGCCACTTGAATGTATTGCTATTGAACCACATTAATGCTTTTCTTCTTCAAGAAATGAGGACAGTCACTCTAAAGACAACATGATAATGTACACTCACTATAAGGACAGTCACAAATGAGGACATCTCACAGTGACTGTCCCTTGTGTAATTGCCACTTGAATGTATTTCTATTGAACCACATTAATGCTTTTCTTCTTCAAAAAATGAGGACAGTCACTCTAAAGACAACATGATAATGTACACTCACTATAAGGATAGTCACAAATGAGGACATCTCACAGTGACTGTCCCTTGTGTAATTGCTGCTTGAATTACACAAGGGACAGTCATTGTGAGATGTCCTCATTTGTGACAAGGAAAGTCACACATGAGGACATCTCACAGTGATTGTCCCTTGTGTAATTTCCACTTGAATGTATTGCTATTGAACCACATTAATGCTTTTCTTCTTCAACAAATGAGGACAGTCACTCTAAAGACAACATGATAATGTACACTCACTGTAAGGACAGTCACAAATGAGGACATCTCACAGTGACTGTCCCTTGTGTAATTTCCGCTTGAATTACATAAGGGACAGTCATTGTGAGATGTCCTCATTTGTGACAAGGATAGTCACACGTGAGGACATCTCACAGTGATTGTCCCTTGTGTAATTGTCACTTGAATGTATTGCTATTGAACCACATTAATGCTTTTCTTCTTCAACAAATGAGGACAGTCACTCTAAAGACAACATGATAATGTACACTCACTGTAAGGACAGTCACAAATGAGGACATCTCACAGTGACTGTCCCTTGTGTAATTGCCGCTTGAATTACACAAGGGACAGTCATTGTGAGATGTCCTCATTTGTGACAAGGACAGTCACACATGAGGACATCTCACAGTGATTGTCTGTAATGTCCCCTTTTTGGCTAACTTGGAAAACAGGAACAATTACTCCACTTCTCAGACTTACTCTATCAGATACTTACAATTAAACTAAGTAATGGAGGTTACTTAAGATATCAACCACTATTTCAGATTCAATCACAATATGTGTGCAAGATGATATTGATACCAATATGTTTAATAGCACTGTCGGATATAATGATATGAAATATGCTATGAATATGATGTTTCCTATCACTTATAGTGATAGTATAATGATGGTATGTCTGATATAAACAATATCGATATACAATCAATAAGTATTTCTTACAGCAATGTATTTGCTGTGTCTGATATGATGATGTAATTATGCAAATGTGTAATATCGCTATGAGTGATATGTTGCTATTTCAGATTCTGAATTATATGCTTGCAACTTCAAATATTGATGCTGTTTCTGACTATCCTTTCTATCTGTGCAATCATGGTGTTGTCTCTGATCTGCAATGATAAACTTGAAACCAAAATGCCAAAGGCAGATGCTCTATTGAGTATATCCAAATATGGATAAGTAAATAAAGTTCTAATGATGCCTTGAGTGACTGACGAGAATGCATTCTTATATTGTCTTTAACAAATGAAGAGATGCTATGAATGAGACGTGTCTTGTTTCTTCCTCCATGTCCCTTTGTTAATCACACCTTTCCATAATCCGACAGTTCACATAATATTATTTCATTATTTTCTGATCATAGATAACTCCCAGATTGACTCAATATCAAATCTTTTTATGAAGGTAATCTTCCCTAATTGGTAGTGCAACCAGTAGTTAACATCCATTGTGTTTGTATTAGTTTGGTCTAACTATCATTAGTATTTAGTCAATCGATATTAACTCTTGCCTTATCCCATATTGTTATGATGATATCCAATCTTTCTACTCTGATATAAGTCGATATCATTTTCTGATAATTGTCCATTTATTGGTTGATTGCTGGTAATGGAGTTTGATCTTCAAATTGACTTCCATTCCTGTTAATACTTAAGGATACATTGTACTTATTATCCATGACTGATGCCTCATTCATCAATAGCTTGTGATATAATCACTGATGCTTTTGTGTTTCTACAAGATGTGGTTTATCTCAGACAATCGATAATCTTTCAATCCTTTAGTCGATATCCTCCTATGTGGTGTCTATTGATATAGATAGTAGAATTCAATCTAGTTTATGTTATTGTCATGATAACATAGGAAGTGATGGTGCATATTTGCTAGCGGGTCTTCATGTTTGATATTGCTTTATCAGATATGTCATTGTCTAAACTTGTGCAATTAATGATTATTTATAATATATGAATGGTTATCCTTCTTGCTTATCAATACATCTTCTGAAACACATAGCGACCTATCCCTTATTCATATCATGTTGATCTTGACTTCATAGTATTTGGTTCATTAATCATCCTCTCATGGTATCGATGTGTAATGACTAGTGATTGTTGTATCACTTCTTCATTCCTCATCGTGATAGATAATGCAGATGTTTAATGTAGATGTATATCGATTACAGATATTTGATATTGCTTTAAACGTTATTATTATTATTATTATTATTAATGTTATTGTTATTATTAAATATTATAATTAATGATGTTAGTAATATTAATAATATTATAATAAATATTATTATAGTGATAACATATTGTTTTATATTGAGAGGTTTATTAATATTATTTATATATTAAAATTATTATATCAATAATTGATTTAATATTATTACTTAATATATTATTATAATATAATATATATAATTTATTAATAATTATTTATTATTAATTTATATTATAATTATAATCATAATTATATTATTTATTAATATTTTAATATTATTTAATTAACATATTACTTATTATGCTAACTATATATTATTATTATCTTTTGATAATAATTATATATTATTGTTATATACCGTTAATAATAGATTATTATATATCATCTAATCATTTTATTATTATACTAAGTTCAATATGTCACGGCTCATGACATTGTCCCTTGTGTAATTGCCACTTGAATGTATTGCTATTGAACCACATTAATGCTTTTCTTCTTCAACAAATGAGGACAGTCACTCTAAAGACAACATGATAATGTACACTCATTGTAAGGACAGTCACAAATGAGGACATCTCACAGTGACTGTCCCTTGTGTAATTGCCACTTGAATTACACAAGGGACAGTCATTGTGAGATGTCCTCATTTGTGACAAGGACAGTCACACATGAGGACATCTCACAGTGATTGTCCCTTGTGTAATTGCCACTTGAATGTATTGCTATTGAACCACATTAATGCTTTTCTTCTTCAACAAATGAGGACAGTCACTCTAAAGACACCATGATAATGTACACTCACTGTAAGGATAGTCACAAATGAGGACATCTCATAGTGACTGTCCCTTGTGTAATTGCCACTTGAATGTATTGCTATTCAGCCACATTAATGCTTTTCTTCTTCAACAAATGAGGATAGTCACTCTAAGGACAACATGATAATGTACACTCACTGTAAGTGTACATTATCATGTTGTATTACAAATGGACCTTATGTTGGTCGGGATATAAGTGAAAAAAAAAAAAGGAACGTTGTCATTTGTGTTTTCAACAGCGCCGAGAGAGATTCCCTCCGCGAAATCAAGCGGGTTATCATTTGTGTTTTGAACAAAGCGGGTTGTCATTTGTGTTTTGAACAGCACCGAGAGAGATTCCCTCCGCGAAATCAAGCGGGTTGTCATTTGTGTTTTCAACAGCGCCGAGAGAGATTCCCTCCGCAAAATCACAGCTACAATTTCTGAGTACGTTGGGTTTATTTTTCTTTTGTCATTATTATTTAATCTGGTATTCAGCTGTTAGAGAGCTAAAATACCTAGAAATGAGGACATATCTGTGTTGTATTTATTGTTAGCGGCTTTGGTTATTTAGAATGCTTCCCCACAATACTTAATTACACAAGGGACAGTCACTGTGAGATGTCCTCATTTGTGACAAGGACAGTCACACATGAGGACATCTCACAGTGACTGTCCCTTGTGTAATTGCCACTTGAATGTATTGCTATTCAACCACATTTATGGGCCCGTTTGGACCACGACACACAGTAGCATCTACAGAGAAGAATATCCCAGGTGTAACAAGTTGTAAGAATATACCAACAGTTCTAAGAAGTTCCCTAGCACGTAGTAGCATCTACAGAGAAGAATATACAACATGAGGGCAGCCACTGTAAAGACAACATGATAATGTACACTCATTGTATGTGTACATTATCATGTTGTCTTTACAGTGACTGACCTCATTCAAGTGGCAATTACACAAGGGACAGTCACTGTGAGATGTCCTCATTTGTGACAAGGACACTCACACATGAGGATATCTCACAGTGACTGTCCCTTGTGTAAGCCACTTGAATGTATTGCTATTCAACCACATTTATGGGCCCGTTTGGACCACGGCACACAGTAGCATCTACAAAGAAGAATATCCTAGGTGTAACAAGTTGTAAGAATATACCAACAGTTCTAAGAAGTTCCCTAGCACATAGTAGCATCTTCTAATTGTCTATACCACTTCACAAGGTATTGTTTGCACACATTGTTTTTGGTTCTTTTGATGACCCTTGTTTTGAAATTGCTATTAGGCCTTGTAGCTTATATGTTTTGATTGCTGGAGAGCTTCTAAAGCTAAGCAAGAAGACCATTGCACGAGTTATAGCCGCGCGCTCAGGTTTGAAAATTGTATATTTTTTAATCTAATGTATATTTTAACTAGACTTTTAGCTTATTTTTGCTGTATATTTTAATCTAAAGGGAATCATGGATGTGAACTTGAAAGAATTTTGTACTTAGTTCTTATGGAGAGAATAGTAGTAGTTTACGGTCTAATATCAAATAGAGTTTTCCAATTACAGAAAGTTAATGAATTCTAATAGCTTATATGTTTTGATTGCTGGAGAGCTTCTAGAGCTAAGCAAGAAGACCATTGCATGAGTTATAGCCGCGCGCTCAGGTTTGAAAATTGTATATATTTTAATCTAATGTATATTTTAATCCTTTTGCCATGTCATGTAATATGTCTTGCCTTGTAGCTTATATGTTTTGAAATTGCTGTTAGGCCTTGTAGCTTATATGTTTTGATTGCTAGAGAGCTTCTAGAGCTAAGCAAGAAGACCATTGCACTAGTCGTAGCCGTGCGCTCAGGCATGAAAATTGTATATTTTTTAATCTAATGTATATTTTAACTAGACTTTTAAAATATTAAAGGATTTAACTAGGTCTAAGAAGATTTGTGTACTTTTGACAATTTTGCTTAGTCACTGAAAGTTGTAGACCGAAGCTTTCATAGCCCAATTTTTGCTTCCTGCGAAGAACGATCATGTCAGATAATATAAGTGAAGAACAAAATAGGGAGACAATCGCTAGATTGTGGTCTAACTTGAAAAGAAAAGGTGATGGAAAATGTTATTGTCCCTGCAAAATTTGTAAGGGCTTAAACCGTAGAAGATTGCTAATCAAAACAGTTAAGAGACATTGTAGGGAGAATGGTCACATTGAAGGGGGGCATGACTATCATCCACTGGTAAGTTGTTCATTATATCATTTTAAAAATTTATATACATATGAAATCACTTGATGATGAGTTGAAGATCATGGTTTATTTATGTTAATCAATTTTATATAGGTTGATCTCCCCAGGGAAGTACATGATATGGAGGAACATGGGGGTGCGAATATCCAAGGTGAAGATAATGATCCCATGGAAGATGATGATCATGCGCCAGAAAACACAATTGAAGATGATGGTATAAATACATTGATCCATGACACATTTAGTCCAAGCAGATCTGATCATGATGATGATGATAGCCTTGATGTACCTCTACTTGAGAAGGCATACAAGCCCCTATACAAAGACTCCCAAACAACTCTTCTCTCTGCTGTATTGTTGTTGTTGAACTTGAAGGTTATGAATGGTTTATCCAACATAACAATGTCACGTATGTTAAGGTATGTCATATATGTCTTTATAGTTAACAAAGGGTGAATAATGTACCACTAATATTGTTTATATTAACAACTTATATTTTTTGCTGTAGATTGATAGGCGAGTTTTTGTTACCACCATCAAATATTCTACCTCGCTCATATCGAGAATTATCTGCTATTATGAAAGATATTGGAATGGAGTATCAAGCAATACATGCTTGTCCCAATGATCATATTATATATTATAAAGAACATGAATTTGCAACACAATGCCCTATATGTCATACGAGTAGATATCGAACAGATCGAATAACAAAAAAGGTGCCTCACAAGGTTCTTCGTTACATCCCCATTATTCCACAGATGCGACAATTATTCAGGTGTACTAGCTTGGCACAATTTATGGATTACCATGCACGCAATAGAAGTCGAGATGACATTATTCGAATCCCTGCGGATGGTTCAGCATTTATGCACATAGAGGAAAAGTGGCAACACTTCAAAGAAGAACCTCGTAATCTCAGGCTTTCATTGGCAGCGGATGGTGTCAATCCATTTGGAGAGATGAGATCTGTTTGCTCGGTGTGGCCTGTTTTTGTTATCAACAATAACATTCCTCCGTGGATGTCAATAAAGAGGGAGCACATTATGTTGGCAATGATTGTTCCAGGTATTTTATCATTTGATAGTTATTAATTTACATGTACTTACAAATCTTACAGTAAAATGGTCACAATAATTATGTAATGTTACTGTTCATTCAAGTAGGTAAATATCAAGTTAAAGATATGAATGTATATATTGAGCCTCTTATTGACGAGTTGGTGGAGTTATGGAACGGTGTCACTATGTATGACGTGTCTAGACCAATAGGACAAAGACAATTTCAATTCCATGCAATACTTGTATGGACAATACATGATGCCCCAGGGCTAACACATTTTTGTGGTATGTTATAGTGAATTCAAGTTGCGCATGATAATTCTAATTATAAAAATCAACATATTTAATAATCCAATTATATCATTATCTTGTAGGTCTTCAAACAAAGGGAAAATTTGCATGTCCATTTTGTGGTCCAAAGATGAAATCTCGTCATTCAAAAAGTTTAGGAAAGCATGTGTTTGATGAGTACAGACACTTCCTCCACAGGAATCATAAGTATCGAAGTATGGAAAAACATCTTTTCAATGGGAAAGAAGAGACTACATCAAAGCCACGAAGAATGACACCTCGCCTATGGAAGTTGGAATATAATAGAATTAATCGTCGAGGTAATGTCGTTCCACTTAATGGTTTATGTTTGTAATTTATATATTTTTATTGTGATTTTTGTTTACTAATTATGTAATTGATGATCGTGAAGGTCGTCAAGGCACTACTGACAACCTTCCAAAGGGACTAAAAAGCTATCCCAGACAATTTAGTAGGTTGCCCTACTACGAGGACCTACAAATTGTGCATTTGTTTGATCTTATGCATGTTGGAAAGAATATAACAGAGACATTGTGGAAAATACTGGATGGAAGGCGTGACAAAGAAAAAATTGTCAAAATTTGTAATGACATTCATGAATCCAATCATGCACTGAAGAATTTCATTCACTCAAATAGCAATAGAGATCAGATTAATATAAGTGCCCTTCCTTGGTTATTAACGGAGCAGCAAAGTGATGCCATAAAAGAAGTCATACGAAAAATTCAATTTCCCACAGGATTTGCTGGGAACATAAGCAATCTCATATCAAAGAAAAGTGAATTTGGGCCAGGGCTCAAAATGCATGATTGGCATACTTTCATCAAGGTAAGTTATGTTCTTTTGTATTTACAATATATTCATAAACTACGTGTACTATTCATTATGTTATGTTAGAAAATAATGAAATGATTGGTTTATAATTACTGCAGTACGTGCTACCTCTATCTCTCCCAGAGCACTTCAACAATAACATCAAACAAGTGATATATGATCTTGGAAAATACATGAGGTAAGCAGTAATATCTGTTCAATTTGTTGTATATATTTATTATATTCGCGATTTGTTTTTCTTGCTATGTAATCTATTGTATATTATTTTGTAAAGTCTCATATTTATATATTTTTTGTGACTTGAATCTCTTAATGTAGGTGGTTGTCATCTAAAGAAATCCATAAAGAAGATATAAACTATTGGAAGAGAAGAATTCCTCATTTATTGTGTGAAATGCAAAAGTGTCTACCTCCAACTTTTTTCAATGCACAAGAACACTACCTCATACACCAAGTTGAGGAGATTGAATTGTGTGGACCTGCACACACTAGGTCAATGTGGATGGTTGAGAGGCACTTGAAATCTTTGAAGGCTTTGGTTCGACAAAGAGCACATCCTGAGGGTTCTGTGGTAGAGGGATACATGGTATACCAGACTATGGTGTACATTACTAAATATCTTCCTAAGTTTGCTTCAAATATCCATGTAGATCGCATTTGGGATCTCGACCCTTTTAAAAAATTCAAAGGGGAGTACTTGATGGGGAAAGGTAGATTGAGGAAAGTGACAGGTAATAAATTATAAGATGTTATTGTAATAAATTATTTCTTAATCTTCAAAATAAATCAGTTGTAAGTCGTCTATTTTTTTTTTGTACAGTTGCTCGAGAGTGGGATGCACTACATTTGTATATTGCAAACAATCTTGATTGGATGACGGTATGGATTGAACGATGTCAACATTCTGGTCACACATTAACATGGGAAGGTGTATCTTCATTGGTTAAAGAAGCTCATCGTAATGGAGATTCTAATGTTACGCAAAGGGAAATAGATTTAGCATATGGTTTAAGAGATTTCCAGGTACGTACAAAATTATTAATCACCCGTATGTTTATCAACTCACGATATAATAATTTTGACATGTTTCACATATTATTGCAGGTTAAACACCACAAGGGTATGTTCTGTAATGGTCAAAAATTTCGCGTCAAAGTGTTGGATGACACGAAGAAAACTTGTGATTCTGGAATAACTGCAGTCTTTCAAGTGACTAATATTTCATCTAGAAATGACTTAGATCCTCAAGAGTCTAAAAATCAATACTATGGCATTTTGGATGATATACTTGAGTGCGACTTTAGTTCCTTCAAATTAGTACTCTTCGTTGTCAAATGGTACAGGCTACGACTTAATCCAAATGATCCTAATAGAACTGTTATTGAACATGATAATGGATTTACAATGGTTAATACAAGGTCATTTGAGCCAGTTGGGGATGAGCCCTATGTTCTTCCAAGCCAATGTGAGCAGGTATTTTACTCAGAGGTTTCACATAAACCGGGTTGGTCATTTGTTGTTAGACATGAACCGAGAGGAAGGCCGATAAAGTATAATGTGATGGAAGAAGAAGATACCGAAGAAGTAGAAGATGATGTAGATGATGATCACGATCGAAAATTATTGGATGATGTTCCTGAGACAAATTTTCATGAAGAAGAAGAAGAAGATGATGCTGCTATTGATGATGATGATGAAGATGATGTTGATGTTGATGATGATGATGTTGATGATGACAACAACGATGACAACGATGACGACGAGGACGATGATGATGACGACGATGATGAGGATGATGATGATGATGATGATGATGATGATGAGGATGATGATGATGAAATTTAAAGGTATGCCATCAATCCTTAATGTATTTAATATTCATTTCTTGATAGAAATATATTTGTCTTAAATGGTTACATAGTTTATTCATTATCTATTTAAAAGCTATAAGTGTTATAATGTGTACGTTTTAATGTTTTTAATTTTTATGTGATTCTTATGATGGATGTGATTATGATTATGATGTGATTATGCTCATGATAATTGAATTACATTTGCAGGAAATTGAACCCCTTTCAAGAGCATCCCGCACAGTCTCATGGATCGACAGGTATAAGTCAATACACCTTATAGAAAGTTTATTTAATACACTTATCAATAGTAAGATTGATGTCTTCTAAGATCTCTCCCATTTACAGGTACCAGCAAATAGGTATTTGTCAGAAGTGTCTTCCTCGAGTGAGGGAAATATAGGAATAGAAGAGGAAAGTGAGACATGCAATTTATCTAGAATAGGGAGATTAACTAGAGGTCAAAGGACTAGAAGGAAATTCAATAAACACATGAAATTTTTCCTTGCTCAAGGGGGGTCATGTTCTTATGATGATGAGACGAAAGGCGACATCGAGGTGCCCTTGAGGTACCAACATCTACAGAAACATTGGGTACCCAAGGAACTTCCTCCAATAAACACTAATTTTTGTGTTAATGAGAGGATATATCGCATAGCACCATCATCATTACATGGTTTGGGCCTATTTTCTATGGATGGCATAAAGGTGTCTTACAACAAAGTTTCTGAATTGATGGAGTATGTTGGACCATGTTACGATTACAAAAGTTGGATGCATATTGTTCAATATAAAAAAAGTATGCGTAGGTATGCACTCTCGGCAAATTATATACAACAGCAAGACAATAATCAAAGTAAAAGTGTGGCTATATACATTGATGGAAGGCCAAAAGCAACAGGGAATATTGTGGGTTTTATAAATAGTACACGACCTGGGTCAACTATAAAGCAACCCAATTGCATATTTGAGGCACGCGAGGGAAATCGTGTATTCATCTGTGCGATAAAATCAATACGTGCAGGGGAAGAGCTACTTATTGATTACAATTTGAACTGCATAGATACAAACGAGGCTACTATCATGGGGGTGGTACATACTATTAAACCAACTTCTAATCAATGACTCCAACATACCATTTAGTTATTAAATTTTTGGCTAACATTTTTATACTTGATCTTTGACACAGGGGCACAATATGGAGCAACCACCCGAAGGTGATGGTGATGATATTCCTAGCTCATCTACACATGAGCAGGTAAAACTCATTGTAATTGTGCAAACTAGATAGAAGCAAAATGTTATTTTTTTTAATGTTATTTTCTTCATTGTTTTGGAGTAATTTTGATAATACTAATACTATTGTTGTCACAGAGGGCCGGTGGTCGGAGAGAGGGAAAGCAACCTGCAGTCCCTCAGGAGTCCCCCCTTGTGGACCCTTTTTTTATTGATTTAGCAGAGACCGATGACCCGATCGGTTCCATTAAAAAGCTGCTAAAGAAAATTGGGAAAGAACTTCTACGTTTGGTATCCATACATCCTCAGACTCAGGAAATAAAAGACAGGGCAGCTGAGTTGTTGCGCACTTCTGAAAACTTTAAAGTAAGTATTAATGAAATTTTTAATTATTACAAGAGTTCAATAATGGTTTTTATGTTATGCTCTTTTATGACATTAATTAAAATATGGATGCATTGTCTTTACAGAGTTATTTGCGTAATTTTGAACCCCATTCCCATGATGAGGCCGGTATTGCAAGTGGTTCAGGTAGATCACATGTTCCATTCCCCACTTGTGTTTTCCACTGAATATATATAGGAATGATCATAATCATTGACAATACATGCTCGAACAATCTTTTTTTTTAATGCTCTAAAATCTTGTCCATGCTAGTCCACGCATTCTATATTTATGCATGCTCTAACAATTTTATTCTTCAGCTCCTTTCCATGATGATATGACAACGCTGCCTCCATCCAGGACAGCCACAAATGTCTTGCCGACTGCCATGTCAACAACACACAGCCTAAATGCACCAACTGTTGCACCATCTACTGGTACACAAATCCCTCTTTTTCTCTCTTTTGTTATGTGTTTAAGTGTTATG